>CAWUFW010012033.1:0-570169 GCA_963921515.1 Calotriton arnoldi
CGTATGCTCACTGTATACATGCATTGAGCACAAAATGGGAGTGAATGCTTGTATGTCAGTTTTCCAGGACACATTGATCTCTTTGTTTGATCACACCAGCATGTTGAAGCACATCATGCTCTTCTTCTTAGAATAAAATATCTTTTTGTTCGAAGACACCTTAAATTGCCAACGTTCTGGAAATTCTATGGGCACATGCTCCACCCCAGCTTTATGTATCTTTTCTTAGGCTGGTGGGAGGAAAAGGTGGTCTGGATAGATACCAAAGAGCGATATACCAATCATATCTCCATGTGGTTAAGGTACAGCAATGACTTTTTTTTTCATTTGGGAGGGCGAAATCAAACTTGCTGAAGAGTTCAGTAACATCCTGCAAACCAATGATCTTAATTTAAGATTCACATACATACTAAATAAAGATCATAGTGAATTTCTGAATATCTCTTTTCACACAGATGGCAACACTCTCAAAACATCACTGCTTAGGAAAGAAACTGCTGGCACAAGGATACTGAATGCCGGGAGTTACCATCCGAACCCACTCAAATGGAGTATCCCCTAAGGGGAGCTCCTGAGAGCGCGTCCTAATTGCAGCACTGAAGGAGTGTACAAAAAAGAACCAGAAAATCTGGTGCAACGCTTCGGGAACGTAGATACCCCTATAAAGTTCTTAATCAGGACAAACAAAAAGTTCAAAATATGAAACATGAGGATGTTCTATTTAAAAAAACTCTAAAAAGGCAGATACCAGCAATCCAACTCCTAGATTTATAATCACCTACAACAGGAGATCGTATAAAATCAGGGACAGTTTGGAAAAACATTGGGATCTCATAACAACTGATCCAGTCATAAGAAGAAGTATAGAGGCTTGGCCCCAGGTCACCTACAAAAACCTAGATCTAGTAGGGATATGCTCGTACATAGCCATTCCAGTACTGAGGAAACACAAACTTGGGTAAATGAACAAAAGGTCTCTTGCAAAGCCTAAATTGCAAGCAGTTTACACTGGCTACTGGTAGGACCAAGTCCATTATCAAATTTATCACCTGTTAATTGGACTTTTCGGTCTATACACTAGGATGTCCATGCAAACTAATGTACATCGGGAACACAAAGTTACCTCTCAAGAAGAGGGTATTGGAACATCTTCAGGCCATTAAAAACAATTATCAGACTTACCCTGTGACACAAAATTTTGCTAAAACGCATAAAACTGATAATGAATTATTCACTTTTTTTGGCATAGACAGGGTGGTAAAACATATCAGAGCAGGGGACACAGAGAGACATCTAAGAATCCTAGAATCACGATATATCATCAAGCTCAATACCAAATGGCCGTTGGGCCTTAACAGTGATGAGGAGTTAGCAATACATATGGGCATTAACAGACTAGCTATACACTGTAGACTAGGCTTTCCTGTTGCAGATAAGGCTTTATCCTTTTATCGATTATCATCTTTGATGAAATCCTCTATTTAGTTAGCTCTTGCACTTACACTATTTTTTACTCATAGTTTTATTTTGATTTTCTTTAACCTGTTGATATTGTCCTTGTCTAAATAGATATATGAAAACACACTCTCACATTGCCACACCTGATCCTCTCAGTTTGAATTTTTATTACACATTCGATGATGGGTACTTTTAGTATAAACAGAAGGCTTGCTAATCGGAAATTCTGATGCACTTGCCCAACATAGATATATTATTTGTGATTTGAATTCATTTTTTTCCTTTTTCCTTGTTATTTACTAGAATCATGCATGTAGGTAAATATGGTGGTCTTCATATGCTATTGAATTTTTATTTAGACATTCATGAATTATATACTCAATCTAGAACTATTGGAGGATCTTATGGATGAATGTATACCATTTAGGATTGTTTTGTTGGCATAAAACATGATAGGTTGTAATTTTTACATTCGAGGGAATTTGCTCAGTATTGATTTATTAGTGTACTTATTATACAATTTTGGATTATGACTTCTAAATTAGGTGTACATAGCAATATAGTGATTCTCATATGTTAGACTGATAATACCCTATACCTACATTTGCTTTAAACTATTATGTTATACATATGTGATTTTTAGTAGTTATGCATTTAATTGTGTGAGGACACTTGTCCTAAATACCTGATTTTGATAAAATCCTTACTGTATGATATTCACAATATGAGGACTGATAAGAAGAAACAAATCATGTAATTGTCGATTTGGTGATGTGATTACTGAACTATCTGCACTTTCCCACTTTACTTTTTCTTACATTTTTGCACTTAAGCAATATTGACACATGCACTGCATCAAACCAATTTTGAAAGCTGCACTCTTTATTTCTTTTGCTCAAGTGAGCTGTATATTATTGCCACAATATTGATTTGTTTGAAATGTATGACATTACCGAAAGTTTTATACATTCATATACTGATGACATGCTTTGTATATTTGACCAATAATGTGCTTACATTTTTAAGAAAATTCAGAAAAATCTCATTCAAATATGTATTATATGAACACAGCATGATTTCGATAATATGTTGTTGCTTTCTATTTATCAAGGCATGTATATCAAGAGAAAATAGAGCATTTTTCAAATTACTTTGAGAAAGACTTCTGTGAAGCGGGAATGTGTCGGTCTTGAGAACGATTAAATGGTGAAAATACAAATTGGTGTGCTGCTTTCTGCTTGCTGCGCAATTCATGTGACCGCAGCTTTCTACATATATATATATATATATTCACTGAAAAAAACCACAGGTTTCAGGGATGTTATAGTTAGTATGACATTTCACTTGTACAAAACCAGAGAAATTCAGCCGTTATAGTTAGCTGAGCTAACTATAACTCACACCCCTGCAATGTAGTGCTGATGATGTCACATATTACATCACTCATGACATGGTCAGTGACATCATTGATGACAGCACTGATGACATCATCCAGTGACTGTGAGTGTTTCTAAAAAGTTTAAGAATGTGATATATATGATGATTCAGTCAGTGTGTGACTGACTGTATAATTGAGTGATTATACGTGTCTCAGTGAATGTATGGGAGAGTGACTAATCTGTGTGAATATCTGTATCAGTCTGTCAGTTGGTGTGTGAGTGGCTGCATGGGTTGGTGAATAAGTACATGAGTGTCTATATGGGTTATTGATTGGTTGTCTGAGTACCTGTATGGATGCCTGAGTGTCTGTGTGTTGTGTGACTACCTGCATGGATGTGTGAGTGGGTGACTCACTGGATATATGGGTTCATGAGTGCATCTGCGAGGGGCTGTATGGGTGAGTGAGTGTGCATATGGCTGTGTTGGTGAGTGAATGGATGTCTCAGTGGTATATGTGTGAGTAACTGCATATGTGAATGGCAGTATATGTGAATGTTGGGGTATATAAGTGACTGTATGTGAGAGTGAGTGATTGTGAGAGTGGATGTATGAATGAGTGTGTGCTTGTATCAGTGATTGTATAAGAGAGTAAGTATGTGTTAGTATCTGTATGAATAAGTGAGGTGGTGTATGTATAACTATATAAGTGAGTAAATGGCATTGTGATTGACTATTTGGGTGACTGACTAGGTGTGTGAGTAACTCTATGGGTGAGTGGCGGTGTGTGAGTGTCTGTATGGGTGTATGAGTGCATATAATAGTGGCTGTATTGATGAGTGACTGCATGTATGAGAGACTGTATGGGTGAGTGAGTGGATGTGTGTGTAGACCTATGAATCAGTGAGTGGGTATGTGCTAACTGGTATTGGTGTGTCTATGGTTTCGAGAATGGTAATCTGTATTTTAGAGTGGGTGTATGAAAGGTTATATTAGGGTATGAGTAGGTGCCTCAGAGATTAAGTGGATGATGTCATCAGTGATGTCATCAGTGATGTAATTTGAGATGTCATCAGTGATGTCACTGACCATGTCATGAGTGATGTAATATGTGACGTCATCAGCAGTGCATTGCAGGGGCGTGAGTTATAGTTAGCTCAGCTAACTAGAACAGCTGAATTTCTCTGGTTTTGTACGAGTGAAATGTCAGACTAACTATAACGTCCCTGAAACCTGTGGTTGTTTCAATGAATTTCGAATGTTTTTTAAATGCTAATTTCTATCTATAACGTCCCTGAAACCTGTGGTATTTTCAGTGAATTTCTAAGGTTTTTTAAATGCTAATTTCTAATTAAAACGTCCCTTAAACCTGTGATTTTTTCAGTGAATTTCTAAGGTTTTTTAAAATGCTAATTTATAACTACACCTAGATTGGTAAGACATGTGCAGAAAGAGAAAGAAAGGCTCAGAAAGAAACAAGAGAAGTGAAGAAAGAAGCAGAAGAAGTGCAGAAAGAGGCATGAAAAGTGCAGGTGCAGAAAGAAGCAGGAGAAGTGATGAAAGAGGCAAGAGAGGTGCAGAAAGAAGCCATAGAAGTGCGGAAAGAAGCAAGAAAGGCGCAGAAAGAGGCAAGTGAGGTGAAGAAAGAGGCAAGTGAGGTGAAGAAAGAGGCAAGAGAGGTGCCGAAAGAGACAAGGGTGTGCAGAAAGAGGCAAGAGAGGTGCAGAAAGAGGCAAGAGAGGAGCAGAAAGAGGAAGAAAGGTGAAGAAAGAAGCAAGAGAAGCGCAGAAAGAAGCAAGAGAGGTGCAGAAAGAAGCAAGAGAGGTACAGAAGGAAGAGAGTGAGGTGCAGCAAGAGGCAAGAAAGGTGCAGAAAGAGGCAAGAGAAGTGCAGAAAGAGGCAAGAGAGTTGCAGAAAGAGGCAAGAGTGGAGCAGAAAGGCAAGAGAGGTGCAGATAGAGGCAAGAGAGGTGCAGAAAGAGGCAAGAGAGGTGCAGAAAGAAGAGAGTGAGGTGTAGAAAGAGGCAAGAGAGGTGCAGAAAAAGGCAAGAGAGGTGCAGAAAGAGGCAAGAGAGGTGTAGAAAGAGGCATGAGTGGTGCAGAAAGAGGCAAGAGAGGTGCAGAAAGAGGCAAGAGAGGTGCAGAAAAAGAGAGTGAGCTGCAGAAAGAGGCAAGAGAGGTGCAGAAAGAGGCAAGAGAGGTGTAGAAAGAGGCAAGAGGTGTCGAAAGAGACAATAGAGGTGCAGAAAGAGGAAGAAAGGCGCAGAAAGAGGCAAGTGAGGTGCAGAAAGAGACAAGAGAAGTGTAGAAAGAGGCAAGAGAGGTGCATAAAGATGCAAGAGAGGTGCAGAAAGAGGCAAGAGAGGTGCAGAAAAAAGAAGAAAGGCACAGAAAGAAGCAAGAGAAGTGTAGAAAGAGGCAAGAGAGGTGCAGAAAGAGGCAAGGGAGATATATATATGTATATATTCAATCTCCTCTCACTCTTACAAGGAAGGAATCAGCACTCGGGTTGTAGTTTGGAAGAATTTAATCTGCAAAGGACACGATCCACGCATTTTGACTCGTCCGAACCTTTATCACGATACAAGACATCATTGTAGCTTCCTTATTTAAATGTACAAATGCCTCCAGTTGCCAACATAAACAAAGGACTACATATTACATTAAACCAAAAAGCTGTCGTCCACATTGGCCTGATCACGATGCAGAAAGACGCAAAAGAAGTGCAGGGAGAGGTAAGAAAAGTGCAGAAAGAAGCAAGAGAGGTGCACAAAGAGGAAGAAAGGTGCAGAAAGAAGCAGGAGAAGTGATGAAACAACCAAGAGAGGTGCAGAAAGAAGCAAGAGAAGTGCGGAAAGAGGCAAGAGAGGCACAGAAAGAAGCAAGAGAGTTGAAAAAAGAAGAGAGTGTGGTACAAAAAGAGGAAGAAAGGCGCAGAAAGAGGCAAGTGAGGTGCAGAAAGAGGTAAGAGAGGTGCAGATAGAGGCAAGAGAGGTGCAGAAAGAGGCAAGAGAGGTGCAGAAAGAAGAGAGTGAGGTGTAGAAAGAGGCAAGAGAGGTGCAGAAAGAGGCAAGAGAGGTGTAGAAAGAGGCTAGAGTGGTGCAGAAAGAGGCAATAGAAGTGCAGAAAGAGGCAAGAGAGGTGCAGAAAGAAGAGACTGAGGTGCAGAAAGAGGCAAGAGAGGTGCAGAAAGAGGCAAGAGAGGTGCAGAAAGAGGTAAGAGAGGTGTAGAAAGAGGCAAGAGGTATCGAAAGAGACAATAGAGGTGCAGAAAGAGGAAGAAAGGCGCAGAAAGAGGCAAGTGAGGTGCAGAAAGAGGCAAGAGAAGTGTAGAAAGAGGCAAGAGAGGTGCATAAAGAGGCAAGAGAGGTGCAGAAAGAGGCAAGAGAGGTGTAGAAAAAGGAAGAAAGGCACAGAAAGAAGCAAGAAAAGTGTAGAAAGAGGCAAGAGAGGTGCAGAAAGAGGCAAGGGAGGTATACATATATATGTATATATTCAATCTCCTCTCACTCATACAAGGAAGGAATCAGCACTCGGGTTGTAGTTTGGAAGTATTTAATCTGCAAAGGACACGATCCACGCATTTTGACTCGTCCGAACCTTGATCACGATACAAGACATCATTGTAGCTTCCTTATTTAAATGTACAAATGCCTCCAGTTGCCAACATAAACAAAGGACTACATATTACATTAAACCAAAAAGCTATCGTCCATATTGGCCAGGTTACGATGCAGAAAGACACAAGAGAAGTGCAGGGAGAGGTAAGAAAAGTGCAGAAAGAAGCAAGAGAGGTGCACAAAGAGGAAGAAAGGTGCAGAAAGAAGCAGGAGAAGTGATGAAACAACCAAGAGAGGTGCAGAAAGAAGCAAGAGAAGTGCGGAAAGAGGCAAGAGAGGCACAGAAAGAAGCAAGAGAGTTGAAAAAAGAAGAGAGTGTGGTGCAAAAAGAGGAAGAAAGGCGCAGAAAGAGGCAAGTGAGATGCAGAACGAGGTAAGAGAGGTGCAGAAAGAGACAAGAGAGGTGCAGAAAGAGGCAAGAAAGGAGCAGAAAGCGGCAAGAGAGGTGTAGAAAGAGGAAAAATGTGCAGAAAGAGGCAACAGAGGTGCAGAAAGAGGTAAGAGAGATGCAGAAAGAGGCAAGAGAGGTGCAGAAAGAAGAGAGTGAGGTGCAGAAAGAGGCAAGAGAGGTGTAGAAAGAGGCAAGAGAGGTACAGAAAGAGGCGAGAAGTGCAGAAAGAGGTAAGAGAGGTATAGAAAAAGGCAAGAGAGGTGCAGAAAGAGGAAGAAAGATACAGAAAGAGGCAAGAGAAGTGCAGAATGAGGCAAGAGAGGGGCAGAATGAGGCAAGAGGTGCAGAAAGAGGAAGAAAGGTACCGGAAGAGGTAAGAGAGCAGGAAGAAAGGTGCAGAAAGAAGCGAGAGAAGTGCATAAAGAGGTAAGAGAGGTGCAGAAAGAGGCAAGAGAAGTGCAGAAAGAGGCAAGAGAGGTGAAGAAAGAGGAAGAAAGGCACAGAAAGAAGCAAGTGAGGTACAGAAAGAGGCAAGAGGAGTGCAGAAAGAGGCAAGAGCGGTGCAGAAAGAGGCAAGAGAGGTGCAGAAAGAAGCAAGAGAAGTGCAGAAAGCGGCAAGAGAGGTGTAGAAAGAGGCAAGAGAGGTGCAGAAAAAGGCAAGAGAGGTGCAGAAAGAGGCAAGAGAGGTGTAGAAAGAGGCATGAGTGGTGCAGAAAGAGGCAAGAGAGGTGCAGAAAGAGGCAAGAGAGGTGCAGAAAAAAGAGAGTGAGCTGCAGAAAGAGGCAAGAGAGGTGCAGAAAGAGGCAAGAGAGGTGTAGAAAGAGGCAAGAGGTGTCGAAAGAGACAATAGAGGTGCAGAAAGAGGAAGAAAGGCGCAGAAAGAGGCAAGAGTGGTGCAGAAAGAGGCAAAAGAGGTCTAGAAAGAGGCAAGAGGTGTCGAAAGAGACAATAAAGGTGCAGAAAGAGGAAGAAAGGCGCAGAAAGAGGCAAGTGAGGTGCAGAAAGAGACAAGAGAAGTGTAGAAAGAGGCAAGAGAGGTGCATAAAGATGCAAGAGAGGTGCAGAAAGAGGCAAGAGAGGTGCAGAGAAAAGAAGAAAGGCACAGAAAGAAGCAAGAGAAGTGTAGAAAGAGGCAAGAGAGGTGCAGAAAGAGGCAAGGGAGATATATATATGTATATATTCAATCTCCTCTCACTCTTACAAGGAAGGAATCAGCACTCGGGTTGTAGTTTGGAAGAATTTAATCTGCAAAGGACACGATCCACGCATTTTGACTCGTCCGAACCTTGATCACGATACAAGACATCATTGTAGCTTCCTTATTTAAATGTACAAATGCCTCCAGTTGCCAACATAAACAAAGGACTACATATTACATTAAACCAAAAAGCTGTCGTCCACATTGGCCTGATCACGATGCAGAAAGACGCAAAAGAAGTGCAGGGAGAGGTAAGAAAAGTGCAGAAAGAAGCAAGAGAGGTGCACAAAGAGGAAGAAAGGTGCAGAAAGAAGCAGGAGAAGTGATGAAACAACCAAGAGAGGTGCAGAAAGAAGCAAGAGAAGTGCGGAAAGAGGCAAGAGAGGCACAGAAAGAAGCAAGAGAGTTGAAAAAAGAAGAGAGTGTGGTACAAAAAGAGGAAGAAAGGCGCAGAAAGAGGCAAGTGAGGTGCAGAAAGAGGTAAGAGAGGTGCAGATAGAGGCAAGAGAGGTGCAGAAAGAGGCAAGAGAGGTGCAGAAAGAAGAGAGTGAGGTGTAGAAAGAGGCAAGAGAGGTGCAGAAAGAGGCAAGAGAGGTGTAGAAAGAGGCTTGACTGGTGCAGAAAGAGGCAAGAGAGGTGCAGAAAGAGGCAAGAGAGGTGCAGAAAGAAGAGAGTGAGCTGCAGAAAGAGGCAAGAGAGGTGCAGAAAGAGGCAAGAGAGGTGCAGAAAGAGGTAAGAGAGGTGTAGAAAGAGGCAAGAGGTATCGAAAGAGACAATAGAGGTGCAGAAAGAGGAAGAAAGGCGCAGAAAGAGGCAAGTGAGGTGCAGAAAGAGGCAAGAGAAGTGTAGAAAGAGGCAAGAGAGGTGCATAAAGAGGCAAGAAAGGTGCAGAAAGAGGCAAGAGAGGTGCAGAAAAAGGAAGAAAGGCACAGAAAGAAGCAAGAAAAGTGAAGAAAGAGGCAAGAGAGGTGCAGAAAGAGGCAAGGGAGGTATACATATATATGTATATATTCAATCTCCTCTCACTCATACAAGGAAGGAATCAGCACTCGGGTTGTAGTTTGGAAGTATTTAATCTGCAAAGGACACGATCCACGCATTTCGACTCGTCCGAACCTTGATCACGATACAAGACATCATTGTAGCTTCCTTATTTAAATGTACAAATGCCTCCAGTTGCCAACATAAACAAAGGACTACATATTACATTAAACCAAAAAGCTGTCGTCCATATTGGCCAGGTTACGATGCAGAAAGACACAAGAGAAGTGCAGGGAGAGGTAAGAAAAGTGCAGAAAGAAGCAAGAGAGGTGCACAAAGAGGAAGAAAGGTGCAGAAAGAAGCAGGAGAAGTGATGAAACAACCAAGAGAGGTGCAGAAAGAAGCAAGAGAAGTGCGGAAAGAGGCAAGAGAGGCACAGAAAGAAGCAAGAGAGTTGAAAAAAGAAGAGAGTGTGGTGCAAAAAGAGGAAGAAAGGCGCAGAAAGAGGCAAGTGAGATGCAGAAAGAGGTAAGAGAGGTGCAGAAAGAGACAAGAGAGGTGCAGAAAGAGGCAAGAAAGGAGCAGAAAGCGGCAAGAGAGGTGCAGAAAGAGGAAGAAAGGTGCAGAAAGAGGCAAAAGAGGTGTAGAAAGAGGAAAAATGTACAGAAAGAGGCAACAGAGGTGCAGAAAGAGGTAAGAGAGATGCAGAAAGAGGCAAGAGAGGTGCAGAAAGAAGAGAGTGAGCTGCAGAAAGAGGCAAGAGAGGTGTAGAAAGAGGCAAGAGAGGTACAGAAAGAGGCGAGAAGTGCAGAAAGAGGTAAGAGAGGTATAGAAAAAGGCAAGAGAGGTGCAGAAAGAGGAAGAAAGATACAGAAAGATGCAAGAGAAGTGCAGAATGAGGCAAGAGAGGGGCAGAATGAGGCAAGAGGTGCAGAAAGAGGAAGAAAGGTGCCGGAAGAGGTAAGAGAGCAGGAAGAAAGGTGCAGAAAGAAGCGAGAGAAGTGCATAAAGAGGTAAGAGAGGTGCAGAAAGAGGCAAGAGAAGTGCAGAAAGAGGCAAGAGAGATGAAGAAAGAGGAAGAAAGGCACAGAAAGAAGCAAGTGAGGTACAGAAAGAGGCAAGAGGAGTGCAGAAAGAGGCAAGAGCGGTGCAGAAAGAGGCAAGAGAGGTGCAGAAAGAAGCAAGAGAAATGCAGAAATAGGCAAGAGAGGTGCAGAAAGAAGCAAGAGAAGTGCAGAAAGCGGCAAGAGAGGTGTAGAAAGAGGCAAGAGAGGTGCAGAAAGAGGCAAGAGAGGTGCAGAAAGAGGCAAGAGAGGTGTAGAAAGAGGCAAGAGAGGTGCAGAAAAAAGAGAGTGAGCTGCAGAAAGAGGCAAGAGAGGTGCAGAAAGAGGCAAGAGAGGTGTAGAAAGAGGCAAGAGGTGTCGAAAGAGACAATAGAGGTGCAGAAAGAGGAAGAAAGGCGCAGAAAGAGGCAAGAGAGGTGCAGAAAGAGGCAAGAGAGGTGTAGAAAGAGGCAAGAGGTGTCGAAAGAGACAATAGAGGTGCAGAAAGAGGAAGAAAGGCGCAGAAAGAGGCAAGTGAGGTGCAGAAAGAGACAAGAGAAGTGTAGAAAGAGGCAAGAGAGGTGCATAAAGATGCAAGAGAGGTGCAGAAAGAGGCAAGAGAGGTGCAGAAAAAAGAAGAAATGCACAGAAAGAAGCAAGAGAAGTATAGAAAGAGGCAAGAGAGGTGCAGAAAGAGGCAAGGGAGATATATATATGTATATATTCAATCTCCTCTCACTCTTACAAGGAAGGAATCAGCACTCGGGTTGTAGTTTGGAAGAATTTAATCTGCAAAGGACACGATCCACGCATTTTGACTCGTCCGAACCTTGATCACGATACAAGACATCATTGTAGCTTCCTTATTTAAATGTACAAATGCCTCCAGTTGCCAACATAAACAAAGGACTACATATTACATTAAACCAAAAAGCTGTCGTCCACATTGGCCTGATCACGATGCAGAAAGACACAAAAGAAGTGCAGGGAGAGGTAAGAAAAGTGCAGAAAGAAGCAAGAGAGGTGCACAAAGAGGAAGAAAGGTGCAGAAAGAAGCAGGAGAAGTGATGAAACAACCAAGAGAGGTGCAGAAAGAAGCAAGAGAAGTGCGGAAAGAGGCAAGAGAGGCACAGAAAGAAGCAAGAGAGTTGAAAAAGAAGAGAGTGTGGTACAAAAAGAGGAAGAAAGGCGCAGAAAGAGGCAAGTGAGGTGCAGAAAGAGGTAAGAGAGGTGCAGATAGAGGCAAGAGAGGTGCAGAAAGAGGCAAGAGAGGTGCAGAAAGAAGAGAGTGAGGTGTAGAAAGAGGCAAGAGAGGTGCAGAAAGAGGCAAGAGAGGTGTAGAAAGAGGCTTGACTGGTGCAGAAAGAGGCAAGAGAGGTGCAGAAAGAGGCAAGAGAGGTGCAGAAAGAAGAGAGTGAGCTGCAGAAAGAGGCAAGAGAGGTGCAGAAAGAGGCAAGAGAGGTGCAGAAAGAGGTAAGAGAGGTGTAGAAAGAGGCAAGAGGTATCGAAAGAGACAATAGAGGTGCAGAAAGAGGAAGAAAGGCTCAGAAAGAGGCAAGTGAGGTGCAGAAAGAGGCAAGAGAAGTGTAGAAAGAGGCAAGAGAGGTGCATAAAGAGGCAAGAGAGGTGCAGAAAGAGGCAAGAGAGGTGCAGAAAAAGGAAGAAAGGCACAGAAAGAAGCAAGAAAAGTGTAGAAAGAGGCAAGAGAGGTGCAGAAAGAGGCAAGGGAGGTATACATATATATGTATATATTCAATCTCCTCTCACTCATACAAGGAAGGAATCAGCACTCGGGTTGTAGTTTGGAAGTATTTAATCTGCAAAGGACACGATCCACGCATTTCGACTCGTCCGAACCTTGATCACGATACAAGACATCATTGTAGCTTCCTTATTTAAATGTACAAATGCCTCCAGTTGCCAACATAAACAAAGGACTACATATTACATTAAACCAAAAAGCTGTCGTCCATATTAGCCAGGTTATGATGCAGAAAGACACAAGAGAAGTGCAGGGAGAGGTAAGAAAAGTGCAGAAAGAAGCAAGAGAGGTGCACAAAGAGGAAGAAAGGTGCAGAAAGAAGCAGGAGAAGTGATGAAACAACCAAGAGAGGTGCAGAAAGAAGCAAGAGAAGTGCGGAAAGAGGCAAGAGAGGCACAGAAAGAAGCAAGAGAGTTGAAAAAAGAAGAGAGTGTGGTGCAAAAAGAGGAAGAAAGGCGCAGAAAGAGGCAAGTGAGATGCAGAAAGAGGTAAGAGAGGTGCAGAAAGAGACAAGAGAGGTGCAGAAAGAGGCAAGAAAGGAGCAGAAAGCGGCAAGAGAGGTGCAGAAAGAGGAAGAAAGGTGCAGAAAGAGGCAAAAGAGGTGTAGAAAGAGGAAAAATGTGCAGAAAGAGGCAACAGAGGTGCAGAAAGAGGTAAGAGAGATGCAGAAAGAGGCAAGAGAGGTGCAGAAAGAAGAGAGTGAGCTGCAGAAAGAGGCAAGAGAGGTGTAGAAAGAGGCAAGAGAGGTACAGAAAGAGGCGAGAAGTGCAGAAAGAGGTAAGAGAGGTATAGAAAAAGGCAAGAGAGGTGCAGAAAGAGGAAGAAAGATACAGAAAGAGGCAAGATAAGTGCAGAATGAGGCAAGAGAGGGGCAGAATGAGGCAAGAGGTTCAGAAAGAGGAAGAAAGGTGCCGGAAGAGGTAAGAGAGGTGCAGAAACAGGAAGAAAGGTGCAGAAAGAAGCAAGAGAAGTGCATAAAGAGATAAGAGAGGTGCAGAAAGAGGCAAGAGAAGTGCAGAAAGAGGCAAGAGAGGTGAAGAAAGAGGAAGAAAGGCACAGAAAGAAGCAAGTGAGGTACAGAAAGAGGCAAGAGGAGTGCAGAAAGAGGCAAGAGCGGTGCAGAAAGAGGCAAGAGAGGTGCAGAAAGAAGCAAGAGAAATGCAGAAATAGGCAAGAGAGGTGCAGAAAGAAGCAAGAGAAGTGCAGAAAGCGGCAAGAGAGGTGCAGAAAGAGGCAAGAGAGGTGCAGAAAGAAGGAAGAGAAGTACAGAAAGAGGCAAGAGAGGTGCAGAAAGAGGCAAGAGTGGTGCAGAAAGAGTCAAGAGAGGTGCAGAAAGAGGCAAGAGGGGTGCAAAAAAGGCAAGAGAGGTGCAGAAAGAGGCAAGAAAGGTGCAGAAAGAGGTAAGAGCGGTGTAGAAAGAGGCAACAGAGGTGAAGAAAGAGGAAGAAAGGCGCAGAAAGAGGCAAAAGAGGTGCAGAAAGAAGCAAGAGAAATGCAGAAATAGGCAAGAGAGGTGCAGAAAGAGTCAAGAGAGGTGCAGAAAGAGGCAAGAGAGGTGCAGAAAGAGCCAAGAGAGGTGCAGAAAGAGGCAAAAGAGGTGCAGAAAGAGGAAGAAAGGTGCAGAAAGAGGCAAAAGAGGTGTAGAAAGAGGAAAAATGTGCAGAAAGAGGCAAGAGAGGTGCAGAAAGAGGTAAGAGAGATGCAGAAAGAGGCAAGAGAGGTGAAGAAAGAAGAGAGTGAGCTGCAGAAAGAGGCAAGAGAGGTGTAGAAAGAGGCAAGAGAGGTACAGAAAGAGGTAAGAGAGGTATAGAAAAAGGCAAGAGAGGTGCAGAAAGAGGAAGAAAGGTACAGAAAGAGGCAAGAGAAGTGCAGAATGAGGCAAGAGAGGGGCAGAATGAGGCAAAAGGTGCAGAAAGAGGAAGAAAGGTGCAGAAAGAGGTAAGAGAGGTGCAGAAACAGGAAGAAAGGAGCAGAAAGAAGCAAGAGAAGTACAGAAAGAGGCAAGAGAGGTGCAGAAAGAGGCAAGAGAAGTGCAGAAAGAGGAAAGAGAGGTGCAGAAAGAGGCAAGAGAAGTGCATAAAGAGGCAAGAGAGGTGCAGAAAGAAGCAAAAGAGGTACAGAAAGAGTCAAGAGAGGTGCAGAAAGAGACAAGAGAGGTGCAGAAAGAGGCAAGAGAGGTGCACAGAGGCAACAGAGGTGCACAAAGAGGCAAGAGAGGTACAGAAAGAGGCAAAAGAGGTGCAGAAAGAGGCAAGAGAGGTGCAGAAAGAGGCAAGAGAGGTGCAGAAAGAGGAAATAGAGGTGCAGAGAGAGGTAAGAGAGGTGTAGAAAGAGGCAAGAGAGGTGAAGAAAGAGGAAGAAAGGCACAGAAAGAAGCAAGTGAGGTACAGAAAGAGGAAAGAGGAGTGCAGAAAGAGGCAAGAGCGGTGCAGAAAGAGGCAAGAGAGGTGCAGAAAGAAGCAAGAGAAGTGCAGAAAGAGGCAAGAGAGGTGCAGAAAGAGGCAAGAGTGGTGCAGAAAGTCAAGAGAGGTGCAGAAAGAGGCAAGAGGGGTGCAAAAGAGGCATGAGAGGTGCATAAATAGGCAAGAGAGGTGCAGAAAGAGGTAAGAGCAGTGTAGAAAGAGGCAAGAGAGGTGAAGAAAGAGGAAGAAAGGCGCAGAAAGAGGCAAAAGAGGTGCAGAAAGAAGCAAGAGAAATGCAGAAATAGGCAAGAGAGGTGCAGAAAGAGTCAAGAGAGGTGCAGAAAGAGGCAAGAGAGGTGCAGAAAGAGCCAAGAGAGGTGCAGAAAGAGGCAAAAGAGGCGCAGAAAGAACCAAGAGAAGTGCAGAAAGAGGCAAGAGAGGTGCAGAAAGAGTCAAGAGAGGTGCAGAAAGAGGCAAGAGAGGTGCAGAAAGAGCCAAGAGAGGTGCAGAAAGAGGCAAAAGAGATGCAGAAAGAGGCAAGAGAGGTATATATATATATATATATTCAATCTCCTCTCACTCTTACAAGGAAGGAATCAGCACTCAGGTTGTAGTTTGGAAGTATTTAATCTGCAAAGGACACGATCCACGCGTTTCGGCTCGTCCGAACCTTGATCACGATACAAGACATCATTGTAGCTTCCTTATTTAAATGTACAAATGCCTCCAGTTGCCAACATTAACAAAGGACCACATATTACATTAAACCAGAAAGCTGTCAGCCATATTGGCCTGGTCACGATGCGAAAATTCACGAATTCATACAATAAAGAAAAGATAACAAGTGTTAATATGCACACAATGTCATTTTAGCATATCTTGCCCGTGACCGCCGCACCTGTATGTTTGTCAATGTGACTTGTTCATAATAAACATACTTATGATTGCAAACATCAATATAAACAATGGACTGCACATTACTTTGAAGTGAAAGGCTATTGGCCATATTGATCTGGGCACATTGCGTATTATAGTGGTTCTTACACGAAAGAAAAGAAAAAAAGGGGTGTTAATATACACACACTATCCCTAAATAAAGTTCTAGCAATTATAGTTCCATTCCATTTACAGCTCATTTGAGACTGACCATGTCATGAATGATGTAATGTCTGAGGTCATAAGCAGTGCATTGCGGGGGCGTAAGTTGTAGTTAGCTCAGGTAACTATAACAGCCGAATTTCACTGGTTTTGTACGAGTGAAATCTGAGTCTAACTATAACGTCCCTGTAATCTTTGTTTTTTTCAGCGAATTTCTAGTTTTTAACGTTAAGTAAGATGCCTATCACAATGGATGTTGGGGGGTTGGAAGTAGGGCCTGGCCTGGCATTGTGCTGCCCCCACCCAAGCTTGCTACTCCTGCCTGCCCTCGTCCTTGCCATCCATTGTCCAAGTCCATGCCCCTGCTCCCTCATTACAGCCCTGTGTGGCCGGTTTTCTGCCACTGGCCTTCCCACCTTCTCTGAACAGTTAGCTTGCTGCCCCATCCACTTCCTACCTATCCTCTGCTGTCTGAATCCATGCACTAGCCTCCTCCCTCCTGCCATGCATGGTCTGATGTGCTGCCACTGCCCTCCATTTAGCATGATGTCCCAGTCCACTCCTCCTGCACTCCATTGCCCAATTCCATGCCCCATCATTGCCCTCCTGCTTAGCCTCTGTGCTTAGCTTGCTGCCCCTACTTTCCTTCCCCCTGCCCTCCGATGTCTGTGTGCATGCCCCTGATCCATCCTTTTTGCCCACCATGTTCCATGGACCTGCCCCTCCTATCTACTCTGAGTGTTCTGTTGAGCTGCCACTCCCCTCCCACCTGCCTAGCATTGTCAGATGACTGTAACCTCTCCCTGCCACCTCCACCCTGCCTGTCCACGTTCCATGCCCATATCCCCTTCCTCCTGTCCTCCATGGTCCATTTTACTGCCACACCCTTCTGCTCTCCCTGGTCTGTTGTGCTGCAACTGCTCCTACTGCCTGCCCCGCGTGGTCTGTTGTGAGCCCCCTTCCCCTGAACTCTCTTGCCTGTGCCCAGCTCCTACCCCTTCCTTCTATCCTCCATGGTCCTTTGTGCATGCCCCTGCCCCCTCCTTCTTGCCCAACATGGCCATTGTGCTGCCACTAACCCTCCCACTTGCCATGCATGGTCTTCTGTACTGCCACAGCCCCTCTCACCTTCCCTGTGTGGTCAGCTAGCTGCCCCTGACCCCCTCCCACCTTCCCTCCATGGTCTGTGTGTGCCATTATAGTCTCACTGTTGCCCTCCATGGTGTGTTGTGCTTCTAGTGCCCATCCTGCCTGACCTCCATGTCAGCTTGCTGCTCCTGCCCTGCCCCCTTGCCCCCTGCCTTCCGTTTTCCAGGTGCAGGCCCCTATTCCCTCCTTCCTGGCTTGTCTGTTCCATTGTCATGCCCCTGATCCCTCCCTCCCTCCCTCCGGCCCTTTATGGTAAGTTATGCTGCAGATTTCTCTCCTGTCTGTCCAGTGTGGTCAGCTTGCTGCCATTGCCTCTTTCCCCTCTGTTCTCTGTTGTCCATGTGCATGGTCCTGTCACCTCCCTATTGCTTTCCATGGTTTGTTGTGCTGCACTGCCGTCCCGCATGCCCTGTGTGGTGTATTGTGCTGCTGCAAACCCTGATGACTGCCCTGTAAGGTCAGTTTGGTGCACCTGTCCATGTCCCTCCTGTCCTCTGTTGTCCCTACCCCAATTCATCCTGCCTTCCATGATCCAATGTACCATACTTGCTAACATTTTGAACTTGGTAAGAGGGAGATTTTGACAAAAAAAACTGGGGAATTGATTTTCCCCATTGACTTACATTGAAAAAGAGGAGATTGTAGACAAGAGACAGATAAAATAAAGCCCTTTGGGCTTAAAAACATTGGGCGTTTCCTGCCTGAATCGGCTCTGTTGGCATGTATGGTTGTACTATCACTGCCTCTTCCTTCTGCCCTCAATGGTCTATTAAATTGCCACAGCCTCTCTTGCCTGTCCTGCATTGTTGGTTTGTTGCCCGTGCCCCCCTTTCCACTGCCCTCCATGTTGTGCTGCCACTGCCCTTCCTGCCTGCCCAGTGTGGGCAAATTGTTGCCTCTGCACCCTCCTACCTGCCTTCAATTTTCCGAGTCCGTGCCCCTGACCTCTGCCTCCCAACAGTATCCTAATGAACAACTAGATTGCTAACATTCTATATTTATTACAAAAGTGTGGCACGCCTGACGTCAACTTGATGTAATCAAAACTGTAATACCTAAAGCATTTCCTTTAGAAATTATAGAAATGAGAGGGTCTTATTTGCATAGAAATTATGGTTAGTGCTCTAAAAACTAAAATGAGGACATATTTTCTGAGTTCTCAAATAGCGACAAGGCACTTTTAAATTATTTGTTATTCTTTATGTTTTTTTATCCAGTTGACCACTTGATTAAATGTTACGCTTAGGGGAGAGGATGTGGTGTTACTTCCAGAGCTGCAGACTTTGCAACTGGGGAACCAGGTTGGAGTTTCTGCTTCAGCTCGACATTCTGTGATTCTGGTCAAATCACTTAATCTCCCTACAGCCAAAATGAATTTGTCCTTGTATGATGTAACCAATGCTCATGTAAAGCACTCCAATACCTGACCAGTCTGCACTATATAAAACTGCAAAAAAACAAAGAATAAAAAGTGTTTTCCACACTTCTGTCACTGGGCTATACGTGGGCTACATCTGGGTGATATTTGTGCTACATTTGGGCTCCTTTTTCTTTGGTGGCCATCTTGGGAGACTTCAATTCAATTCAATAAACTTTATTCGATCCGATTTAGAAACATAGATCATAAAAGTGTACATAAAAACAATAAATCCTCTTTTTTAATATAATACAATGAGAATTAATTAAAACCAGTAGGTGAAAACGGGTGTTACAAAGCCCGGCTTAGAGCAACTTCAGGTTAACAGAATAGTAAAGTTCAATGGTTCGCGAGATCAATCTCAAGTACTTTGTGCAAAATACGCAATAAGGGGTCCAAGTAAGATGCAACGCTCCAATACCTGACCAGTCTGCACTATATAAAACTGCAAAAAAACAAAACATAAAAAGTGTTTTGCACACTTCTGTCATTGGGCTATATGTGGGCTACTTCTGGGCGATATTTGTGCTACGTTTGGGCTCTTTTTTCTCTGGTGGCCATCTTGGGAGACTTATTTGTTATGAAGTTTCCTAATTTCCTCATTTACTGCAGTCTCCTCAGTAGGAAATGCTTTCAGTTTTTTACTTTGATTCCATCAAGAAGGCATTCAAATGTGTCACACATTTGCCATAAATTCAGAATGTTAGCACTCTAGTTGCTCATTAGATCACTGTAGTAAAGCTACTGCTCACCAGGGAGTTAACTGGAAGTCTGCTGCAGGTATTGAAAGTGCATGTTTCAGTCTGCGTGTCAGAATTGTTTAATGAAATAGAAGAGGATTTGAGAAGTCACTAATTTTTCTTTCTGCAGCACTAATCATAATTTCTATGGCAAAATGAACCCCCTCATTTTGTTCCTTTTTAAATTAAATGTTTTAAGTGTTACCAGATTATTCTAATCAAGATGGCTTCAGGTGTGCCATACGTTTGTCATAAGAAAGACTGTTAGCGCTCTAGTTGTTCTTTAGAACACTCTGGGAAGCTGCAGTAGAACACAAAGGAATTAACTGACAATCTCTGCCCTTGTTGAATGTACGTGTTTTGCTGAGAATGTCAGACTTCATTCTCAAATGACTGAGCAAGATAATGGGAATTTACAGAAAATATGCTCTCATTTTAGTTCCTTGAGCACCTTCCAAACCTCTGTGGGAAAAGCATGAAAAAATAGTTTTCTCTCAAACATGATTCATGATATCCCAGCAGAAGGCTTTTTCACAGGGTAAAATCACCTTAGAACACACCACAATTCCTAAAATTAGTATGGTACCATCAACAAATGAATTATAATGTAACTAAAGTCTGTTATCACCCTTTATACGTTCTCCTTTTGGTGACCCTCAAAACCTTCCATTCACTACAATGCATTTTAATGGGGTGCTATCATGTATATTGGTCCCAAGATGGCATCCAGCACTTCCTAGATGAAGTGCTGACAGCCAATCAGATCTCACGATGAGATGTGTGGTTAGGCTCCGCCCAGATATCGATATTTCTTTTTCCTTTAATATTTCAAAAACTACTGAACGGATTTACCCAATTTAAAGCAAAGAGTGCACTCTGGACCAAGAGCTACCTTTCTGCCAAATTTGGTGTAATTCCGTTCAGCAGTTTGGGCTGTAGCTGCGACAAAAGTTTCCTATTGAAATTAACATGGAGAAAACACGTTTTGGGACCCCCCTTTTTTCTCGGCCCCTGCTTGACAAATCACCCCGAAACTTTCAATACAGGAGCTGACTGGAGCGGGCCATTAGGTTTGAAGATTTCACGAAGATTCGTCAAACGGCGCCAAAGATATTGGCAAAAGAAAAAACGCTTTTTGAATAGAAACAAGGTCCTAAATATAATTACCTTTTGGCGACCGCCAGTACGTAATATATATATATATATATATATATATATATATATATATATATATATATATTGCTCCAAAGTCCACCAGAATACCATACCGAACTCAGCGACAGTTGCTATCGTTGCATGGAGATGGGCCCACCGTAAACACATAAGCAGTCCGAAGAAGTGTGAAGTACTCGCGAGGTCAAATTGTCATCATTATTTATTCTGCAAGTACAAATGACACATTTCGGCTTTTGGCCTTTTTCAAACTTGCTGCATACTGAATGTCGCAATCCACCCAATTTTTAAATTAACAGCTTGCCTTTCCATTTGGACACATGTTAATAAAGAATGAGAAGTAGAAAGAGGACTGTTCCATCTGCAATATTGCCTCCATCTTTATACCAGCATGCGCACCATGTCAAACATCTCACAAAGTGTTAAAACTTCTGAATGAGACAATTAATAATGTATCCACAATAGAAACATAGTGTCACAATGCTGATCCAATATGAGATTATAGATGACTTTTATAACTCAGTCCCTTTAAACTTAATATTTGACACAGGTTCTCTTGTCAAGCTTGCCCGCAGTCCACTACCCTCTGCTGCCTCTCTATCTGCTGCCCTCTGTTTTTGTCTTCTCGGCTCATTTCTTGCTCTGTTTTGCCTTTCTGCTCATCTTTCTTCCCTCTGTTTTGCCTTTTTACTGCGCATCTTTCTGCCCTCTGCTTTGTCTCTTCCACTCGTTTTTCTGTCCTCGTTTTGCCTTTTCTGCTTGTTTTTCTGGCCTATGTTTTGTCTTCACTGCTCGTTTTTCCGCTCTCTGTCTTGCACTCTTCTGCTCTGTTTTGCCTTTTCTGCCCTCTGTTTTGCCTTTCCTGCTCATTTTTCTGCTCTCTGTTTTGCCTTTCCTGCTTGTTTTTCTGGCCTACGTTCTGTCTTCACTGCTCGTTTTTCCACTCTCTGTTTTGCACTCTTCTGCTCTGTTTTGCCTTTTCGGCTTGCTTTTCTGCCCTCTGTTTTGCCTTTCCTGCTTGTTTTTCTGCTCTCTGTTTTGCCTTTTCTGCTCATTTTTCTGCCTTCTGTTTCGCCTTTCTTGCTCATTTTTCAGCCCTCTGTTTTGCCTTTCTCCTTTTCTGCTTGTTTTTCTGCCTTCTGTTTTGCCTTTCTGCTCGTTTTTCTGCCCTCCATTTTGCCTTTTCTGGTCGTTCTTCTGCCCTCTGTTTTGCCCTCTTCTGCTCTGTTTTGGGTTTTCTACTTGTTTTTTTGCCCTCTGTTTTGCCTTTTGCTGCTCGTTTTTCTGCCCTCTGTTTTTCTCTTCTGCTTGTTTTTCTACCCTCCGTTTTGCCTTGCTTTTTTGCCCTCTGTTTTGCCCTCCTCAGCTCTATTCTGCCTTTCCGGCTTGTTTTTTTGCTCTCTGTTTTGCCTTTTTCTGCTCATTTTTCTGCCCTCTTTTTTCTTTGTTGCTCATTTTACTGCCCTTTGTTTTTCCCTTTTCTGCTCTGGTTTGCCTTTTCTGCTCATTTTTCTGCCCTCTGTTTTGCCTCTTCTGCTCATTTTTCTGCCCTCCATTTTGCCTTGTTTTTCTGCCCTCTGTTTTGCCCTCTTCTGCTCTGTTTTGCCTTACCTGCTCTTTTTTCTGCCCTTTGTTTTGCCTTTTCTGCAAATTTTTCTGCCCTCTGTTTTGCCTTTTTCTGCACATTTTTCTGCCCTCTTTTTTGTCTTTCCTGTTCATTTTTCTGCCCTCTGTTTTGCTTTTCCTGCTCATTCTTCTGCCCCTTGTTTTGCCTTTTCTGCTCATTTTTCTGCCCTCTGTTTTGCTCTCTTCTGCAGTGGAGGATGGGGGCTGATTTTGGCCATGGGACCCCATCCACCGGGGCCCTGCCATATCTACCTGAGTGCCCTGACCCCACCCAGGTCACCCAGTGTGTATTGTTGGGGACCGCGGGGGAGAATCAATGCCCCTGCTGTCCCAGCCGGCCGCCCACTTTTTGCGGGAGCCGCACTGCTCCTGCATGCAGGGAGCTGCTAAATATGCAGCTCCTTGCATGTGGGAGTAATTGTTCCCACTGTTTCCCTGCCCGCATGACAGTGGGCAGGGAACAGGATGAAAACTCTACTCCTAGCAAGTGGGAGCAGTTAGACAGCTCCCGCCTGCTGGGAGTGGAGTTAGTGTTTGCTTTTACCATGCGGCCCCCCTCCTTTAATTAGCACGGGCCAGGCCTGGGGAGGTGGTGGTCTCTGGGGCCGTATATAGCCTGGGAGGAGGGGCACTTGGCCTTTTTCCCACTTCCATAAATTTCATGTGCCCCCACAACCTCCCTGGGGTTTCAAACAGCCCTTGGAGGGGGACTGAGAGGCCTCCCCTCCCTTTTAAAAATCAAGCCCCATGGAGGTGGTGGTCCCGGGGCTCCCTTGAGCCAGTGAAGGGGGTCCAGGGTCCACGTGGCCCCCCTTCTTTATAATCATAAAGCCCCGGGGAAGTGGTGGTCTCTGGTGCTCTATAGAGCCTTAGGAGGGGGACCCGTGCATCCCTCTCATTTATGTTACAAATGCTACATGCCTCTGGGACCTGGCCCACCCTGGGGCTACATTATGAAAAAGCGTGGGAGACTGCGCTTGTTTTCTGCTTCCAAATTTTCACTAAATTCGCAAATCCTTCTAAAACAACTGAATGGATTTACACCAAATTACAAAAAGGGTGCCTTCTGGACCAAGAGCTGCCTTTCTGCTCAATTTGGTGTAATTCCATCCAGCGGTTTGGGCTGTAGTTGTGCCTAAAATCCCTATAGGAATTAACATGGGAAACACAGTTTTTTATCCCCCCCTTTTCCTCGGCCCCGCTTGACATATTGCCCTGAAACTTTCCCTGTACAACTAGAATCACAGACACACTTGTTTTGGAAAGTTTTATGAAGATTTGTCAACTGGCACCAAAGATATAGGCAAGTCAAAAACGCTTTTTCAATGGAAACTAGGTCCTAACTATAACTACCTACTGGCGGTCACCAGTAGGTAATTATAGTTAGGACCTAGTTTCCATTTTTTCTTTTGCTAATAACTTTGGTGCCGCTTGACAAATCTTCATTGAATTTTCAAAACTAGTACACCAATCCCTTCAGCTGCTGTCTGGAAAGTTTCAGGATGATTTGTCAGGCGGGTGCGGAGAAAAAGGGGGGATCCCACAACATGTTTTCCCCATGCAGTTTCCCATAGGGATTTTAGACATGACCACAGCCCGAACTGCTGAACGAATTACACCAAATTTGGCAGAAAGCTAGATCTTTGTCAGGAAAAGATCTCTTTTGTGATGTTGCTGTAAATTTGTTTTGGAGTTATTATAGAAAAACTATTTATGCATATCTAGGGACGTGGAGTCTCAGAAGGAGGCAGGTTAGGAATAGCCTGACCCCCTAGGACAGGTGGTGGGGTCCCACTGGGACCACGCCGGAGGCCAAAAACTTTTTAAAATTTTCCTGATAGTTTGCGGAGCATCCATGGGAACTTTTTTTGCAACCCGGGTAAACCAGGTCCTGAGGGAATTTCATTTCTATTTAGGGGAGGGGCACATATGGCCACCCTCCCTAGGCCGATTATGGCCCCGGGGACCCAATACCCTGGGGTCCTGGCCACATATTAAAACTGGCAGGGGAGCCACGAGGCCCCCTCTGCAGGTCATTCTTGGCCCCACAGACCCCAACCCTGGAGCCCAGCCTTGCACACAAATGGGAGTGGACTGTGTGGCCCCCTCCTGGAGCAATTAATGGCACTGTGACCCCATCCACCAGCGCTGGCTCCAGCTATGTCCCCGGGTGCCCACACCTGACACATAGTAGTTTTCTGGTGCTGGCAGGTAAACCTGTTCGCTGTCGCTTTGCAAGAGCAATTTGAAAGCTTCCGCCAAGCGAAAGCAAACACTAAGTCTGCTTCAAGCGGGCAAGAGCACAAAAAATGCTCCCATTCGTGAGGAACTGTCTTTTTATGTGTTTACCTGCCCACTGTGAAGCAGGCAGGGAAACAGATGAAAAAAGTTCTTCCCCACAGAGGGAGCAGCATTTTTAGCTGCTCCCTGCGGGCGGGAGCAATGCCAGCTCCCGCTAGAGGCGGGGAGCCAGCGGCGGCTGTGGGGGCATTTCGGCTCCCTCCATAACCCACAACAAACATGCAGTGAGCACCCAGGGTGGGGTCCAGGGCACCCAGCATTTAATGCCTGGGCCCTGGGGGATGGGGTTGCACGCGCCCTCCCTCTTCATAACAAGGCTGAGCCCCGGGAGTTCGGGTTTCCAGGGTTGAAATTGGCCAGGGAAGTGGAGCCATGTGGCCCCCCAATTATTTATTGAACAGGCACCAAGGTATGGGGTCCCTGGGGTCAATATTGGCCTGGGGAGGGTGGCTGCATGCCCCCGCCCCTTTTTAATATGGCTGAGCCCCGGGAGATTTGGTCCCTGAGGCCAGAAATCGGTTCAGGGAGAGGGGCCACATGCCCACCTCCCCATTTACATGGGGTCGGCTGCATGCTAGGGTTTGCTGCAGGGCCTGGCAGGACAGACCCTGTTCACGGGGCCAAATGGCAGACACTTGATACTGAGCCACAACTGTGGTAGTTGAAGTTGTTTGCCTCTGGTGTCCTTGGGCCCGTTCACTCTGCAAACTGGTTGAAGTACAAACACTTATGTACTTGACTCTCAGAGCGAACAGTCAAAAGCTTCTCATTGAGGCAGTGTGGGGAACAAAAGCTCAGAACTCAACAATCAACCAATAGACACAATAGTGGATTGTCCTGCCCACTGCTTATCTTCGTTAAAAGTAAGTACTTTACCTTCACAGCGAAAAAAAGTACTACACATTTCAAATGGTAGTACAGTTGCTGGTGTACAACCTCATTTACAAATCTCAGTGATGCACGTTGATGATGTGGGGCTGCAGCAGCATTTTCACTTTTGCACACTGGTAGTTGGACTTCCTTCCAGGGCGGGTACAGATGGATGCACAGTATCAGTAGTTGCAGCATCTGGACCGGATCTCCAGCAGGTGTTTGTCTTTGGCAGTTGCAGCCTCCCAGGGTGGCTCAGGCTTCCACATTTGTTACGGCAAAGGCTCGTCTTCTGCAGCAGTACCAATATCGGCCAGCTGCAGCACCAGTTTTTGGGCCCTCGGCAGGCATGCTAGATGACACAAAGTAGCTTTTTACATGAATTTCTTTACACAGTGCAACACAGGAACTGCTCATGGAGAGCGAGAGAGCTCTCATGACATGGGTTCAATCAATCAATCAATCACAAGATTTGTAAAGCGCACTACTTACCCGCGAGGGTCTCAAGGCGCTGAGGGAGAGGAGGGGGGGTGTTGCCGCTACTGGTCGAATAGCCAGGTCTTGAGTCGTCTCCTGAAGGTCAGAAGGTCTTGGGTCTGTCGTAGGTTGAGGGGAAGGGTGTTCCAGATCTTGGCGGCGCGGTGAGAGAAGGATCTTCCTCCGGTGGTGGTTCTCCAGATGCGCGGGACGGTGGCCAGGGAGAGGTCGGCAGAGCGGAGTTGACGGTTGGGAACGTAGAAGGAGAGTCGACTGTTGAGGTAGGCTGGGCCGGTTTTGTGGAGTGCCTTGTATGCGTGGATCAGGAGTTTGAAGGAGATTCTCTTGTCGACGGGGAGCCAGTGCAGGTTTTTCAGGTGGGGGTGATGTGGCTGTGGCGTGGAATGTCGAGGATCAGGCGTGCAGAGGCGTTTTGGATTCTTTGCAGTCGTTTGATGAGCTTGGTCGGGGCTCCTGCGTAGAGGGCGTATCCGTAGTCGAGTCTGCTGCTGACGAGGGCCTGGGAGACTGTTCTTCTCGTGTCTGTCGGGATCCACCTGTAGATCTTGCGGAGCATGCGGAGGGTGTTGAAGCAGGAGGAGGAGACTGCGTTGACTTGCTTGGTCATGGTGAGCGTTGAGTCGAGGATGACTCCCAGGTTGCGTACGTGGTCGGTTGGTGTCGGGGGTGCCCCTAGTGACGAGGGCCACCAGGAGTCATCCCAGGCTGATGGGTTGGAGCCAAGGATGAGGATCTCCGTCTTGTCTGTGTTCAGCTTAAGTCGGCTGCACTTCATCCAGTCGGCGACAGCTTTCATTCCTTCGTGGAGGTTGGATTTGGCGGTGAGGGGGTCCTTGGTGAGGGAGAGGATCAGTTGAGTGTCGTCGGCGTAGGAGATTATGTTGAGGTCGTGCTGTCGGGTGATGCGTGCGAGTGGAGCCATGTAGATGTTGAACAGTGTCGGGCTGAGGGAAGATCCCTGGGGTACGCCGCAGATGATCTCGGAGGCTTCGGATCGGAATGGGGGAGGCGGACGCTCTGGGTTCTGCCGGAAAGGAAGGAGGTGGTCCAATCCAGGGCCTTGTCTCGGATCCCTGCATCGTGGAGGCGTGTGCGTAGTGTGCGGTGGCAAACAGTGTCGAAGGCGGCGGAGAGGTCCAGGAGGATGAGGGCCGCCGTCTCGCCGTTGTCCAGCAGGATCCTGATGTCGTCTGTGGCGGCGATGAGGGCGGTCTCGGTGCTGTGGTTGCTGCGGAATCCTGACTGGGAGGGGTCCAGGATGCTGTTATCTTCGAGGTAGCGGGTGAGCTGTCTGTTGACGATCTTCTCGATGACCTTAGCTGGGAATGGAAGCAGGGAGATGGGCCGGAAGTTCTTGAGGTCGCTCGGGTCCGCCTTGGGTTTTTTGAGTAGGGCGTTGATCTCGGTGTGTTTCCAGCTCTCTGGGAAGGTCGCGGTCTCGAAGGAGAGGTTGATGACGTTGCACAGGTGGGGTGCGATGGAGCTGCCGGCTTTGTTGAAGATGTGGTGTGGAAAAGGGTCTGATGGGGAGCCGGAGTGGATTGTGCCCATGGTCTTGATTGTGTCCTCGGTGTTCACGTTGACCCAGGCTGTCAGGGGGTCGTGGTCGATGAGGTGCGGCGGGTCTGATGTGCCGGGGCCTGTTGGGGTCGTCCGGGAGTCGAAGCTGTCGTGGATGTCGGCGATCTTGCGGTGGAAGAAGGTGGCGAGGGAATCACACAGGGCTTGCGACGGCGGGATGTCGTTAGCGTTGGAGCTGGGGTTGGAGAGTTCCTTCACGATGCTGAAGAGCTCCTTGCTGTTGTGTGCGTTGTTGTCGAGGCGGTCTTTGAAGGAGGTCCTCTTGGCGGACCTGATGAGGTGATGGTGGTTGCGGATGGCGTCTTTGTGGGCTGCGCGGCTGTCCACGTCTTCTCGCTGTGCCATTTGTTCTCCAGTTTCCGGCAGGTGCGCTTGGATGCTAGGAGTTCCGGGGTGAACCAGCTGGCTCTCTTGCTGGTGTCTTTGTAGGTTGGTTTTTTCAGCGGGGCTAAGGTGTTGGCGCAGTCGTCCATCCATCGTCTGAGATTGCGGGCGGCGGCGTCGGGGTTGGAGGGGTCGGTGGGTGGGCTGAGTGCGAGGTTTGTCTGGAGTTGGTCTTCGGTGACTTTGCTCCAGCATCTGCGGGGGATCTGTAGGGTGCGGTGGTGTGCGGCGGGTTTCCGGAAGGTGAAGTGGATGCAGTGGTGGTCGGTCCAGGTGAGTTCGGAGGTGTGGCTGAAGGAGACGTGGGAGCTTGAGGAGAAAATAGCGCCGAGCGTGTGTCCGGCGATGTGGGTCGGCGTCGTGACGAGCTGTTTCAGTCCGAGGTTGGCGAGGTTGTCGATCAGGGTGGAGGAGTTGCTGTCGTTGTTGTTCTCCAGGTGAAAGTTCAGGTCTCCGAGGAGGATGTAGTCAGTGGAGGTCAGGGCGTGCGTGCTGATGAAGTCGGCGATGGAGTCGCTGAACTGGGGTCGGGGTCCGGGGGGTCTGTAGATGAGGGTGCCTCTTACGGTGGTGTTGGGATCCGTGTGGATCTGGAAGTGCATGTGTTCGGCGGTGCTGACAGTGTCGTCGGTGCTGTTTGAGACCTTGATGGTGTCTTTGTGGACGATGGCGATTCCTCCTCCGATTCCGTTGGTGCGGTCTCTGCGGGTGATCTTGTAGCCGTCGGGGATGGCTATGGCGATGTCGGGTGCGGAGGATTCGTTCATCCAGGTCTCTGTCAGGAAGGCGACGTCCGGTGATGAGGTGTCGAGTAGGTCCCAGAGCTCGACGGCGTGTTTGCATGCGGAGCGGGTGTTTAGTAGGATGCACCGGAGATGGTTGAGGTCCTTCTTGGCGGGAGTCTTGGGCTCTCCGAGGCAGGTGAAGCTGCAGTTCCGGCAGGTGAAGGGACCATGGGTGCGTTTCGGGGTGGCCTTCAAGCAGGTGGAGGTCCGTCCTGGGTTGAGAGCGATGAGGGTGCTGGCGTCGTATCGGAGGTGGTCTTCGTGGCGGATGTGGGGGCCAGGGGTTCTGGCCCTGGGCGCGGTCCAGTCGCGGACGGGTGCAGACGGGCTTGCCTTAGGCGTGCCTTCGGCGCACCAGCGGCGCGGCCGCGCTGCGGCCGCCATATATGGGGAGGTGGGAGGGAGGAGCAGCTGGAAGGCGGGAGGCAGGGGCAGCGAGTGGTCAGCGAGGGGGGCGGGGCCGCAGGGGACACAGCGGCGGGAAATAGGAGGGCGAGGGGGTACAGAAATCAAAAAGGGCACAGGGGGCACAGAACGAAAAAACAGTGCACAGCAGTGGGGGCACAGAACGGAAGGGCAAAAACAGTGGAAAAACAGTGGGGGCACAGAACGAAAAACAGTCACAGCAGTGGGGGCACAGAACGGAAGGGCAAAAACAGTGGAAAAACAGTGGGGGCACAGAACGAAAAAACAGTCACCGCAGTGGGGGCACAGAACGGAAGGGCAAAAACAGTGGAAAAACAGTGGGGGCACAGAACGAAAAACAGTCACAGCAGTGGGGGCACAGAACGGAAGGGCAAAAACTGTGGAAAAACAGTGGGGGCACAGAACGAAGAAACAGTCACAGCAGTGGGGGCACAGAACGGAAGGGCAAAAACTGTGGAAAAACAATGGGGGCACAGAACGAAAAACAGTCACAGCAGTGGGGGCACAGAATGGAAGGGCAAAAACAGTGGAAAAACAGTGGGGGCACAGAACGAAAAAACAGTCACAGCAGTGGGGGCACAGAACGGAAGGGCAAAAACAGTGGAAAAACAGTGGGGGCACAAATATAGAGGGGAGAGACAGTAACAGTGACGCTCAGAACGACAAGAACCTACCTACGGCCTACCACTGGCCACCAGGGATGAGGCGCAGGTGGTAGCCTGCGGGTGGAGGAGGGCCTCAGATCAGCAGCAGCAGGGAGCTGGACGCACAGGTGGCGCTGTGCGGATGGGGGCGACCTACCCAGAGGTCAAGGGTCGCTCACCTCACCGCGCAGCGGCCGCCATATATGGGGAGGCGGGAGGCAGGGGCAGCGAGTGGTCAGCGAGGGGCGGGGCCGCAGGGGACACAGCGGCGGGAAACAGGAGGGCGAGGGGGTACAGAAATCAAAAAGGGCACAGGGGGCACAGAACGATAAAACAGTGCACAGCAGTGGGGGCACAGAACAGAAGGGCAAAAACAGTGGAAAAACAGTGGGGGCACAGAACGAAAAACAGTCACAGCAGTGGGGGCACAGAACGGAAGGGCAAAAACAGTGGAAAAACAGTGAGGGCACAGAACGAAAAAACAGTCACAGCAGTGGGGGCACAGAACGGAAGGGCAAAAACAGTGGAAAAACAGTGGGGGCACAGAACGAAAAACAGTCACAGCAGTGGGGGCACAGAACGGAAGGGCAAAAACAGTGGAAAAACAGTGGGGGCACAGAACGAAAAAACAGTCACAGCAGTGGGGGCACAGAATGGAAGGGCAAAAACAGTGGAAAAACAGTGGGGGCACAGAACGAAAAACAGTCACAGCAGTGGGGGCACAGAAAGGAAGGGCAAAAACAGTGGAAAAACAGTGGGGGCACAGAACGAAAAACGGTCACAGCAGTGGGGGCACAGAACAAAAGGGCAAAAACAGTGGAAAAACAGTGGGGGCACAGAACGAAAAACAGTCACAGCAGTGGGGGCACAGAACGGAAGGGCAAAAACAGTGGAAAAACAGTGGGGGCACAGAACGAAAAAACAGTCACAGCAGTGGGGGCACAGAACGGAAGGGCAAAAACAGTGGAAAAACAGTGGGGGCACAGAACGAAAAACAGTCACAGCAGTGGGGGCACAGAACGGAAGGGCAAAAACAGTGGAAAACAGTCGGGGCACAAATATAGAGGGGAGAGACAGTAACAGTGATGCTCACAACGACAAGAACCTACCTACGGCCTACCACTGGCCACCAGGGATGAGGCGCAGGTGGTAGCCTGCGGGTGGAGGAGGGCCTCAGATCTGCAGCAGCAGGGAGCTGGACGCACAGGTGGCGCTGTGCGGATGGGGGGCGACCTACCCAGAGGTCAAGGGTTGACTTTTGGCTTTGATTCCTCTGGCAATCAGCTTCTTCTGGATGTCGGTCACACCAGGAACACTCTGGGCCACTCCTCTTAGATACCTTTTCCTGCTGTAGCACCAGGCACTCTCCTTCCCTCTCTTAGGAGACAGGCAGTCTTTTAGGTATTAGGCAGACCCTCAACACCCACCAGGAAGAAGTGCAGATTTCAGGTGATGTCCCCTCACCTCTGGGAAATTGGCAACCACCAGCCGTGGTCACACAGCAGCACTTCACATACTCTGTGGAGTTTATACTTAATTTCCAGACTGGATGTGGATCCACTGCCTTAGGCTTTGGTACACATTTGAGATGATTCTCTTTCAAATGTCATTTTCTGCCTGTCTTGCTGACACAGCCTTTGGGCAAAGTGATGGCTCTCATAGCAGGTAGAAATGCTGCTGGCTCTAAGCAGGAGTATTGAATAGAAGGGCTCAATGAAGAGTAAGATCTCTGCACCTGGCTATCATCACCTTCCTGAAGCACTAACCAGGGATATACAAAAGGGTAGACCATGCCTGGACTCTTCCTCACCTTTAACAGAAACTGCTGACTCGTCCCTCTCCCCTACCATTTACCAAATGGCAGTGCTTAGGAAGAACTAATCAACAGTCCTTTCCTAACAAGGATCTCATAGAATTTTATTACAGCCTTGTCTCCATCCTACATCATTTCACTGTTAGGGTCTTCACCCTCCAGCCGAAGAAATGCAGCCAATACACTTCCACTATCCGGGGAAGCTGTACCTACACACCGTTTGGTTCTATGCTAAAACACCAGATCCCACTGGTCCCAGGACTCAGACTCTTATCGTGCACAGAGTCTTACTACCAGACTTGTGCTACACCTCTGCTACACATATATGCACTCAAAACACACACATATTGTCAGTGCAAGGGGCTGTTGCTCACACTAAAGTGGAACTTTACATGAGTAGGATCACTAGAATACACTCTCCTTTGACACAGAAAAAAGATCTTGTCAAGAATAATGATACAAAAAACTGGATGCACTGCAACCACCCCTTTATGTGATCAGCCCAGGAAATTGACAATAGTCATATGTCAGCTATGAGGTTAGGGACAAAGCTCAGTTTCTGCACACATGCTAGATTAGCATAGTCGCAGAACTAAACAAAAAGTCAGGAAACCAGTTTTATCTGTGGTCGGACACTTTGGGCAGGGGTACATGACCATATGTCATACAGAGAATATCCCCATCACAACAATGTACAAGTCTCTTCAAATTTAGAAACACTACAATGAATTGCATTAATAAATTACATCATAGAGTTTGCAATGGCTTCAATGTAAACACTTCTGCAGGCTGATGTTTCATTTTTATTCAGTATGTTGGACTACAGTGAGAAATTATCCTGAATATACAGAGGGTGCTGGATCGTGTCTTCAGTATGTCCAGAATACTCCTGAGAAAAGATCCTATCTTCTGCATCAAGCATTAGTCATTTTAAGCTGGGTCTTTTGTATTCATATATTTCCACTGTGAAAGTATGCCCTCCTCAATGAAACCTGAACAGGTTGGACTCAAATATTTGTGTTGAAACCCAACTTATGACACACTTGTTTCATCCCTAAGGATTGCATGAATTAAATATTAAAGCATTTTTTTGCTGTGACGTAATTAATATTAGAACATTAGAATGCTGAGAGCTTCACTGAAGACAGTGAAGTGGCTCAGGGCTAATAATGGCTGGTATAAACCTTCTGCTCAAACATTCAAATGTTTGGCTTTCTGTTTCTCCCCTTTTAATTCCGAACGTTCTACCATCAGTGGATGGAATGTTCTAATAGCCTAATTGCCCTTCTGCCTTGGGCTATACTAGTTGTTAAAGTCCCTCTCCCTCGTTATAGACCTTAGACCACGGCTCAAACCTAAAACTCGGGTTCAGGGTCTTTAACGACTGGTATAACCCTTGCCAGCATAACATAACAGTTCATCAAGTGCATTTGCTCAGATTTGTGTTATTGCACAAAGTGTAAATTGCAGGTGGTTGCTTTCAGAATGGTAGTTGAAGAACCAATCCAAAGAAGGAACCTTGGCCAGTTGCTGATCTTTTCTGTTAAATGAGTTTGACCATCTAATTCTCTCCTGACTCTCAAACAATTGCATAATTGGGCAATTTGATTCACATGGGCAGTCATGTAATTAGACCACACTTTCAAAGCCACTTTGCTGATACAGTGGATATGTGAGCAACTGGCTACTTGCGTCATGGTGGGTGGAGGGTCAGGCAAAGGAATGAACTCTGGCTAGCTGGAATATTTCACTGGTTTCAGAGCTTGGCCCGCTAATGTCACACGGTTCCTACTAATTAAGTAGAACTGTGCTTCTGGATAACATAACCCTCAAAATATGGGGAATGAGTCCACTCATATAATCAGAGTGTGTTTTCCCAATTCCTGACTAGCTCAGAGTGTGCCATCAGGACCCCCAACCTGACAGGGTATTGGATGGTGTCTGCAACCTCAGAAATGACCACTCTAATTCCCCCCAAGGAAATCGTGGAAACAGATTTACCCTTTTGTTATTACTTATGCATGCCCAAACCTGAGACACAAGAAGTATACTAAGTGACATTTCAAACATTTATTGAAGAAATTGGATTCATGTGCAAAAAACATGAGCTGAAATTATTAGCAGAAGGAAACAAAGCATTGTTACCAATCAATCAATCAATCAATCATGTCACTTATAAAGCGCACTACATACCCGCGAGGGTCTCAAGGCGCTGGGGGAAGAGGGGGGTGGTGCTGCTACTGATCGAAGAGCCAGTTCATGAGGAGTCTTCTGAAGGCCAGTAGGTCTTGGGTCTGTCGGAGGTTGGTGGGGAGGGTGTTCCAGGTCTTGGCGGCGAGGTGGGAGAAGGATCTGCCGCCGGCGGTCGTTTTCCGGATGCGGTGGACTGTGGCGAGGGCGAGGCTGGTCGAGCGGAGCTGGCGGGTGGGGGTGTAGAAGCTGAGTCGTCTGTTGAGGTAGGCTGGTCCGGAGTTGTGGAGTGCTTTGTGTGCGTGGGTGAGGAGCTTGAAGGTTATCCTCTTGTTGACAGGGAGCCAGTGCAGGTCTCTCAGGTGGGGTGTGGTGTGGATGCGTCGGGGGATGTCGAGGATAAGACGTGCAGAGGCATTCTGGATGCGTTGCAGCCGTCTCAGGAGCTTAGCCGTCGTTCCTGCGTAGAGGGCGTTTCCGTAGTCCAGCCTGCTGGTGACGAGGGCCTGGGTGACTGTTTTTCTTGTTTCGGTGGGGATCCACTTGAAGATCCTGCGGAGCATTCGGAGGATGTTGAAGCAGGATGAGGAAACGGCGTTGACCTGCTTAGTCATGGAGAGGGTGGGGTCGAGGATGACCCCTAGGTTGCGTACGTGGTCGGTGGGTGGCGGGGCTGTTCCCAGTGATGTTGGCCACCAGGAGTCGTCCCAGGCTGAAGGGTTGGAACCAAGGATGAGGACCTCCGTCTTGTCCGAGTTCAGCTTCAGGCGGCTGGTCCTCATCCATTCGGCGACGGCCTTCATTCCTTCGTGGAGGTGGGCTTTGGCGGTGTGAGGGTCTTTGGTGAGGGAGAGGATCAGCTGGGTGTCATCGGCGTAGGAGATGATGTTGAGGTTGTGCTGTCGGGCGACGTGGGCGAGGGGTGCCATGTAGATGTTGAACAGCGTTGGGCTGAGGGAGGAGCCTTGGGGTACGCTGCAGATGATCTTGGTGGCCTTGGATCGGAAGGGGGCGAGGCGGACGCTTTGTGTTCTGCCTGAAAGGAAGGATGTGGTCCAGTCCAGGGCCTTCTCTTGGATCCCGGCGTCGTGAAGGCGTGTTCTTAGTGTGTGGTGGCAGACCGTGTCGAAGGCGGCTGATAGGTCCAGGAGGATGAGGGCTGCTGTTTCTCCGTTGTCTAGCAGGGTCCTGATGTCATCGGTGGCGGCGATGAGGGCGGTCTCGGTGCTGTGGTTGCTGCGGAAGCCGGACTGGGAAGGGTCCAGGATGTTGTTCTCCTCGAGGTAGCGGGTCAGTTGTTTGTTGACGATTTTCTCGGTGACCTTCGCGGGGAACGGGAGCAGAGAGATGGGTCGGAAGTTCTTGAGGTCCTTGGGGTCTGCCTTGGGTTTCTTGAGTAAGGCGGTGATCTCGGCGTGCTTCCAATTTTCCGGGAAGGTTGCTGTCTCGAAGGAGATGTTGATTATTTTCCGGAGATGGGGCGCGATGGCTGTACTGGCTTTGTTGAAGATGTGGTGAGGGCACGGGTCTAGCGGTGAACCGGAGTGGATGGTGTTCATGATCTCGCTGGTGTCCTCGTCGTTGATGTTGGTCCAGGAGAGCAGGCGGTTGGTGGTTGTGGGGGCAGTGGTCTCGGTGGTTGCCGGGGCAGTCGTGGTGTTGAAGCTGTCGTGGATGTCGGCGATTTTGCGGTGGAAGAAGGTGGCCAGTGAGCCGCACAGGTCTCGCGATGGCTGGATGTCGTTGGTGTTGGAGCTGGGGTTGGAGAGTTCCTTCACGATGTTGAAGAGCTCTTTGCTGTTGTGTGCGTTGTTGTCTAGGCGGTCTTTGAGTGAGGCCCTTTGGCGGATCTGATGAGGTGATGGTGACTGCGGGTGGCGCTCTTGTGGGCGGCGTAGCTGTCCGCTGTCCGTTCGTGGAGCCAGATCTTCTCCAGTTTTCGGCATGTTCGTTTGGAGGCCTGGAGGTCTTCGGTGAACCAGGTGGCTTTCTTGCTGGTGTGGCTGTTGGGCGGATTCTTGAGCGGGGCGAGGGTGTTGGCGCAGTCGTCGATCCACTCTCTGAGGTTGCGGGCGGCGGTGTCGGGGTCGGAGGGTTCGGCGGGTGGGCTCAGGGCGAGGGTTGTGGTTAGCTGGTCTTCCGTGACTCTGCTCCAGCAGCGGCGAGGCATTTGTTTGGTGCGGTGGTGCGTGGTGGGCTTCCTGTAGGTGAAGTGGATGCAGTGGTGGTCAGTCCTGTGGGGTTCGGAGGTGTGGTTGAAGGAGACGTGTGGGCTTGCGGAAAAGATGGAGTCTAGCGTGTGGCCGGCGGCGTGGGTGGGTGTAGTCACGAGCTGTCTGAGTCCGAGGGTGGCGAGGTTGTCGATCAGGGTGGTGGAGTTGGTGTCCTTGTTGTTCTCGAGGTGGAAGTTCAGGTCCCCGAGGAGGATGTAGTCCGTGGAGGCGATGGCGTGTGTGCTGACGAAGTCAGCGATGGAATCGCTGAACTGTGGTCGGGGTCCAGGGGGTCTGTAGATTAGGGTTCCTCTGAGGGTGGTGTTGGGATCGGTGTGGATCTGGAAGTGCATGTGTTCGGCGGTGCTGAGGGTGTCGTCGGTGTTGGTTGAGACTCTGAGGGTGTTCCTGTGGACGATGGCGATGCCTCCTCCGACTCCGTTGGTGCGGTCCCTGCGGGTGATCTTGTATCCGTCCGGGATGGCAATGGCGATGTCGGGGGCTGATGCGGGATTCAGCCAGGTCTCCGTCAGGAATGCGACATCTGGGGAGGTTGAGTCGAGAAGGTCCCAGAGTTCGATGGCGTGTTTGCGGGCGGAGCGGGTGTTGAGGAGGATGCATCTGAGGTAGTTGGGTTCTTTCCTGGGCGGTGGTTTGGCGGGGCGGGTGCTGGCGAAGCTGCAGTTCCGGCAGGTGAAGGACCCTTGGGTGCGCTTCGGGTGGCCTGGTAGCAGGCGTGATCTTTTCCGGGGTTGAGTGCGTGGAGGGTGCTGGCGTCGTATCGGGCGTCTGTTGATGTGGCGGGCGCGGGGATGCCCGGACCAGGGGGTCTGGCGCTGGGCGCGGTCACGGCGCGGACGGGTGCAGACGGGCTTGCCTTAGGCGCGCCTTCGGCGCGCCAGCGGCGCTGGCCGCGCAGCAGCCGCCATAAATGGGGAGGTGGGAGGGAGGAGCAGGGAATGGGGCAGCGAATGGGCAGTGAGGGGGCGGGGCCGCAGGGCGCAGCGGCGGGAAACAGGCACAGAAGGGAAAACGAGCACAATCAGGGCATCAAGGGGGCACAGAAAGGAAAAACGAGCACAATCAGGGGCAGCAAGGGGGCACAGAAAGGAAAAAAACGAGCATAATCAGGGGCAGCAAGGGGGCACAGAAAGGAAAAAAAACGAGCACAATCAGGGGCAGCAAGGGGGCACAGAAAGGGAAAAAACGAGCACAATCAGGGGCAGCAAGGGGGCACAGAAAGGAAAAAACGAGCACAATCAGGGGCAGCAAGGGGGCACAGAAAGGAAAAACGAGCACAATCAGGGGCAGCAAGGGGGCACAGAAAGGAAAAACTGGCACAATCAGGGGCAGCAAGGGGGCACAGAAAGGAAAAACGAGCACAATCAGGGGCAGCAAGGGGGCACAGAAAGGAAAAACGAGCACAATCAGGGGCAGCAAGGGGGCACAGAAAGGAAAAACGAGCACAATCAGGGGCAGCAAGGGGGCACAGAAAGGAAAAACGAGCACAATCAGGGGCAGCAGCAGGGCACACAGACGGAGCTGTGTGGTGGGGGAGCGACCTACCAGTCAAGGTCAGGGGTCGCTCTCTTCACCACGCAGCGGCCGCCATAAATGGGGAGGTGGGAGGGAGGAGCAGGGAATGGGGCAGCGAATGGGCAGTGAGGGGGCGGGGCCGCAGGCGCAGCGGCGGGAAACAGGCACAGAAGGGAAAACGAGCACAATCAGGGCATCAAGCGGGCACAGAAAGGAAAAAACGAGCGCAATCAGGGGCAGCAAGGGGGCACAGAAAGGAAAAAAAACGAGCACAATCAGGGGCAGCAAGGGGGCACAGAAAGGAAAAAACGAGCACAATCAGGGGCAGCAAGGGGGCACAGAAAGGAAAAACGAGCACAATCAGGGGCAGCAAGGGGGCACAGAAAGGAAAAAAACGAGCACAATCAGGGGCAGCAAGGGGGCACAGAAAGGAAAACGAGCACAATCAGGGGCAGCAAGGGGGCACAGAAAGGAAAAACGAGCACAATCAGGGGCAGCAAGGGGGCACAGAAAGGAAAAACGAGCACAATCAGGGGCAGCAAGGGGGCACAGAAAGGAAAAACGAGCACAATCAGGGGCAGCAGCAGAGCACACAGACGGAGCTGTGTGGTGGGGGAGCAACCTACCAGTCAAGGTCAGGGGTCGCTCAGCATTACCAGCATTACAAGAATGGTGAAAAAGATTAATAACTTGACAATTATAACTTTGCAGTGAATATATGAACATATGAATATTTATCATAATGTTAATCCTATCTAACACTACCTAAACTATAGAGAGCATAGTGAGAATGCGCTCTGCCAGATCGCTTGGAGCAACCTAACTCCCCATTACCTGTGTGCGATCTATCGGGAAGCCAGTCTGGTGTAGAACAGGCCGTCATCCTTTGCAGGATAGGGATTGGAGTCAGCAGGATAATCCATCGAAGTACTCCTCTGAGGAACTTGGCTCAGGGGCAGTTTATATAATAAAAGCCTGGTTCCATTATCACTGTGTCAGAGGTGTCACGCTGAAGTGTGTGTTTGTCTTTCCAATTCAGAGCTGTTTCCAAACGGACAACAAAATGCAAGGGCATCATGTTCACTGTTCTTGTAGCCCTGAACAGAGTGCACAAGTGTCATGATAAAATGTTTACGAAAAATGTGCTTGCAAGCAGAACAATTCCTGAGTACATTATCATGCACATGCAAAGCATGTAAAAAGTCATCATCTAAAAAAGATGTCAATTTAAGCCTGTTAGTCAAGATAGTCGCTTTTGTGCATGGACCAGGTTGATCCCTGCAACACTAACGCCCCTCTCCCTCTTTACCTCTGTCAAATTAGTCAAGAGAGTGGTAGTGTGCCTGTATCACTGTTAGTCACCAGAAAAACTAAAGTGGACTTCTGTGCAACATTTTGGATGATACCTGGTATATGATGGCGACCCATTTTGAGAAAGGACTTCTTTTCAACTGCTGCAATTCACTGACAAGCAAGCACTCCTTTTTAAAAAAACTTTATTTATAAATATAATTTCAGGGCGACAATACAGCCATAACAGAAAACAACCAATAAATAGCATTTCATGTCCTCATTGCATCATTATGTTAAAAACCTTTTATCCCAAATGTATTTTATATTCCAAAGCTAAAGTCTAAAAAGCAGACAGGTAAAGGGAATAAGAATATACAGATGTGGAAAGATCTCCCCAAACCCGCAGCTCCTCCTTAGATATTTCAGCATTTCTCCCCATTTTCTCTTTTATCTATACATACCTTCTAATCTTTACCTCAGATTTCAACAAACATTTTCCCTGCCCCTACCCTTACGGAATACAGTTTTTCCTTATTTCTAACTTTGCTCATCTTTGATTCCCAATACTAAATCTAGGTGGCTCTAGCATTCTCCATCTTTGCAGGATAAGCGATTTAGCCACTAGAGATGCAATAAAAACAAGGTAAGTTAGTGAATTGATGTTAACAGTTCCAAATAGACCCACCAGTAGGCATCGGCAACTATATTTGTCGACAATTTCTTGTTAACCCACTGGAAGATCTGATCCCAATACTCTGCCAGACTTGGGCAAGTAAAACAGACATGTGTCCAGTCTCCTATCGGATGATTACATCTAAAGCATGGCCCTGATACTAAAGGGAACATTTTTTATAATTGCTTTGGGGTATAGTATAGCTGCCATTTGCAAAAAAACACACCATACGTTTAAAGTTGGCCCCTTGTATGGCTTTATGAGACCATTCGTTATACACTTTCCACAGTTCTGTTTCTATCCGGTGTAGGACTTGGCCTTTGTGGCTAAAGTTCCCTAAACTTTTTGCTTTCCCCCTAGACCGTTTTCCTGACATAGAGTTGCCAATTTAGATGCTTTGGGTACTTTGCCACTGCTGATCAGTGTCAAAGTACAAGGGTTCCCTATGTAAAGTACAATGGTAATTGGTTGGCCATGATTGGTATGTTTGCCTTACTAGTAAAAGTCCCTAGTGATGTGCACTGTGTGTGCAAGGGCTAGTAATGCAAAGGCGCACAGAGAAGGGAACTCGGGCCTTCAGTGTAGTGCCTGCGCGCAGTTTGCTAAGTTAGCATGCTGTCCTGACAAGTGCAACCACTTGTCAGGCCTTACTTTCCCTTTTGCGTACACTGTGGGCACCCCTGTGCTAGGTCCCGGGTAACCCCTGGGCAGGGTGCAGTGTAGGTAAAAGGCAGGACATATACTGAGGTGTGTGCTATGTACTGACAGTGAAAAAACACTCCATTTTGTTTTCACTGGTGAAAGGCCATTCTGCCCATAGGACAGAATGGGGGAGGCTGGGTATGGTGTTTTGTTAGCCTAGTTTCCTATAAGTTTATAATGGAGAGGTGAAGTTTAGTATGTATGAACTCACAGTGTCATAACACATCTTTCTATGAAAGTGGTTTTGTCACTGTGTGTTCAGAAACCACTCTTTTAGAAAGTGGCTGAGTTTTGTGCTTTAAGCATTTCTGTGTGTCTCTGCTGAATGTGGATTGACTGTCTGGATCTGAGATGGGAAGGGATGAGATGGCACCTGGCTGACCTGCATCTGGAGAGTATGCGAGGAGAAACCCCGGGAGGTGAAGAGGCCTGGGTTGCAGCTATAAAACAATTGACCCATCTCCTGCTGAGTGATTAAGGGCCCAGACCCCCAGTATCAAAGGGAGAAAGGTGACACTGGGAGGGAGACACCCAGAACTGATTTAGGCAGGGGTCAGGCACCCCTGAGCACAACGAACTTCAAAGACATGAAGGGGTATAACTAAGAGAACTGAAACCCCTAGAATTTGGTGTAATTTTGAATGGCGAAATGGACAGGTCGAGTCTGCAAAGGCTTTGACCTCTTTCGTGGTCAAGAAGAACCTCTGCCAAGTAAGAAGTTGCAAAAGAGACTGCTGGATAGGACTGACCCTTGCTTCGTGATTTGGGGATGGCCTGCAGTTTGTAGCTTTTACTAAGGAAGAGACTGAAGGGACATTGCAGTGGGTGGTGTCCCCCCCTTCTTGAACAGGACTGTGCTTTGTGCTTTGTCCTGAACCCCAAGGGCCCGAGGTGAGCTGGCTCCCTGTTTGGAAACAGGATTATAAAAGTTTCTGGAGAAGTCCCAAGCAACGCGGTGTGCGCGTGCTTTTGCAGCTTGAGACCCTCAGAAGTTGTGCCTTGTGATCGTGGGCACGCAGGAGTAAACTGAGTCTCGGACGCGCAGGGTGCGTGTCGTGGTGCAAACCGAGGCGTTGGTGAGGAGCGCCTGGTCGTTGTGTGCACCGGGAAAAGAAGTGAGTCTCGGACGCGCAGGGTGCGTGTCGTGGTGCAAGCCAAGGAGTTGGTGAAGAGCGCCTGGTCGTTGTGTGCACCGAGAGAAGAGGTGAGACTCGGACACGCAGGGTGCTTGTCGTGGTGCAAGCCGAGGCGTTGGTGAAGAGCGCCTGGTCGTTGTGTGCACCGGGAGAAGAGGTGAGACTCGGATGCGCAGGGTGCGTGTCGAGGTGCAAGCCGAGGAGTGGTGACGATCGCCTGGTCATCGTGTGCACCAGAGAAGAGGTGGGTCTCGGACGCGCAGAGTGAGTGTCGCGGTGCAACCAGAGGCACTGGTGAGGAGTGCCTGGGTAGCGTGTGCACCGAAATCAAAGTAAGTCTCCACAAGTGCTGAGGGCGGGTCTCGGTGTCCACTGAGACCGCCAGAAGGAGGGCCAGGTCATTGGGCCCTCGGAGTGCAACAGTAGCGTCCCGGACCGGCAGTCCCGGAGGAGTTGAGTCGCCGGCCCGAGCTCACTGTGCCCATTGATGGAGTTCTGGATCAAGGCTCAAGTCGCTGAAGGAGGGGAGGAGAGTGGGGTCTCTCCCCCCCCCAGGTAACGTGGATCACCACCTGGGGTGGGGTGTGGGCTCAAAGGGACACTCTCTCGGCCTCTCGCTCCTGGCAGCTGCGTGAGCCTGTTGCTTCGGCTCGGATCGAGGCCCGTGCTGGCCCAAGGAGGGGCAGTACTGGGGCCGGAGTGAGAAGCGGTACTTTTGTGTCATCATTGATCCATGTCGGGGGCAACTGTTAACGGAGCACCTAGACTGTCGTATTACACTTTGCATTATTGCTGCTAACGAACTATCGAACTGCCGTATGACGCCTGACTCGATTTGTGCCTGACGAACTACATGCTGGGTTCGCTACGCACTGCGTTATTTTCCCTTGCAAGAGTACATGATTGTAAGCGTGGCGCATTGCATTATTTCTTCATCGCACAGTACCTGATTATAACGTGGCGCATTGCATTATTTCTTCACTGCACAGTACATGATTGTAGCGTGACGCATTGCTTTGTTACTTCCTTGCACAGGGCATGCTGGTGGTGATACGTATTGCATTATTCCTTCTATTGCAAAGTACATGACTGTGGCGCTACGTATGGCATTGTTTCTCTATTGCACAGTTCAGGAGTATATCGTTACGCATTGCAGTATTTCGTTTCTTTTGCAACGTGTGTGATTCTAGCAATATGACCTAACTAAGCTTTTGGAAATGGTTAGAAGTCAGCTTAACTGTTGGTTAGAAGCGGTGGTTGGGATTAGAACCTACCAATCCACCGGAAGAAATACTACCCATTATTATATGTTGGTTTTGAATCGTGTGGTCATATCGTATATCTTCTTGTATAAAGATTATACTCGCTTTATAAAAACTCGTGTGGAGTCTATTTGTGGTGACATCATTGGGTTGCTGTGAGTGTGGTTGCACATACTGTACACTCGTGCCTTGGAGGTAAGCCTGGCTGCTCGTGCCAAGCTACTAAGGGGGTGAGCAGGGCTATCTCAGACGGTGTCCTTACTTAGCCTAACGTTGAAACGAGGGGTCCGGATCTCGCACCTGGTAACAGCGGTGTGGGACGGGGACTCCCGACTCCAGCATTAGGTGGCGGCGGTGAGGGATAAGGACCCCCACTTCCAACATTTGGCGGCAGAGTGGTGGGATTTGATCCTAATGTAAATTAAACGTGTATGTGCAAAATCACTCACAGTAATTGGTGTTCATCATAAATTGATCGCAGACCACTACGCAACCACATATTGTGTTTTTGGAATTGTTGGTTCTATTGTTGAGTAACCTTTAAACCACACATCATGTCTCAGGGAGAGAGCCAGATAGCTGGTGAGGCTGAGGCTGCAGAATTAGAGTTTAACATTGAGGCACTGTTTTCCTACAAGGTTGATCAGTTGAGGAAATTCTGCAGAGCTTTGGGATGTCCCATGAAGGGTAGCGCCAAGAAGGAGGAGCTGCAAATGGCCTTGAAGGCCTGGTGGGAAGCCAAAGAGGCTCAGGAGACGGGGGATGTTGAGGTGGATGAGGATGACCCAGGGAATGGATTTGGTCCACAGGATTTGCCAGTGGAGAGACCAGCCACAGGGGCTGGTAGTAGCCATTCAGGGAGGAGTTTTTCACCAGAGGAGTTGGAGGAAAACCAAAGGGTCAGACTGCATGAGTTGGAGGTGTTAAAACTTAAAACTCAAGCAGAGGAGAGCAGGAACGCTCTCACGTTGGAAGAGAAACGGATTCTCTTCACTCATGAGTTAAGCATGAGGGAGCTGGACATTAAGGGTAAACAAGTAGAGTCCAGTTCGTATGGTGGCAGCGCACAGCCAGTGCCAAGTGTGGATGATTACATGAGTGCACTGGAGGATTGGGTAGTGGTTAGCATGGTAAATGATTTGGCGGGGTTGACCAATTTGGCCCCAGGGGAGCCTGGGCTCAGAAATTATTTTCCAGGATTGCGCCACCCCGGGTTAAGGTGTGGGCTCCTTGATTCCCGGGAGTCTGCACGAGAACCGGAGCCCTGGTCATGGGTCCAGGGGCCTGAAAAGGCCCCAGAGAGGGAAGGAGGGCCAAGTGGCGCAAGGAGATCCCAGAGTAGGGAGGAGGGGTTGCTGGCTAGCCTCTTGTCTCAAAAAAGGGGGAGGCAGAGTAAGCAGCACCCCCAGGGATCAGCAGCAGCACCCAGGAAACTGGGGGGGCCATAGGAGAGCCCCCGGGTGGAGGTCTAGTGCCTACTTGCCAGAGGTGTGAGGAAGAACACCTAGCATCAGGAGGGCGTGGGGAGTCTGTAGCCAGAGCTCCTGCCGTCCTGAAGTTTGTGGGTGCCATTCCTAAGTGGCAGGCCCAGAAAAATAAATGGAAGGTTAAAAGAGGGTTGTGTTCCCCAGTGGGAACACCGGTGGGACAGTGTCCAGCCAGTGGGGCTGGGTCCACTAGAAGTGACCAGAGTAAACCCACTTTTAACCTGGAGGGCAGGATGACTGGAGGTAGTATCCTGACCAATGGACCTTCCCAGGGTACCACTTCAGGGTGGGGTTGGCATGGGTCCAGCACCCCTAGACCACTGAGACCGCCGGAAGGAGGGCCAGGTCATTGGGCCCTCGTAATGCAACAGTAGCGGCCTGGACCGGCAGTCCCGGAGGAGCGGAGTCGCCGGCCCGAGCTCGCCGTGCCCATTGACGGAGTTCTGGATCAAGGCCCAAGTCGCTGAAGGAGGGGAGGAGAGTGGGGTCGCGCCCCCCCAGGTAACGTGGATCACCACCTGGGGTGGGGTGCGGGCTCGGAGGGACACTCTCTCGGCCTCTCGCTCCTGGCAGCTGCGTGAGCCTGTTGCTTCGGCTCGGATCGAGGCCCGTGCTGGCCCAAGGAGGGGCAGTACTGGGGCCGGAGTGAGAAGCGGTACTTTTGTGTCATCATTGATCAATGTCGGGGGCAACTGTTAACGGAGCACCTAGACTGTCGTATTACACTTTGCATTATTGCTGCTAACGAACTATCGAACTGTCGTTTGATGCCTGACTCTATTTGTGCCTGACGAACTACATGCAGGGTGCGCTACGCACTGCGTTATTTTTCCTTGCAGAGTACATGATTGTAGAGTGACGCATTGCTTTGTTTCTTCCTTGCACAGGGCATGCTGGTGGTGATACGCATTGCATTATTCCTTCTATTGCAAAGTACATGACTGTGGCGCTACGTATGGCATTGTTTCTCTATTGCACAGTTCAGGAGTATATTGTTACGCATTGCAGTATTTTGTTTCTTTTGCAACGTGTGATTCTAGCAATACGACCTACCTAACCTTTTGGAAACGGTTAGAAGTCACCTTAACTGTTGGTTAGAAGCGGTGGTTGGGATTAGAACCTACCAATCCACCGGAAGAAATACTACCCATTATTATATGTTGGTTTTGTATCGTGTGGTCATATCGTATATCTTCTTGTATAAAGATTATACTCGTTTTATAAAAACTCGTGTGGAGTCTATTTGTGGTGACATCATTGGGTTGCTGTGAGTGTGGTTGCACATACTGTACACTCGTGCCTTGGAGATAAGCCTGGCTGCTCGTGCCAAGCTACTAAGTGGGTGAGCAGGGCTATCTCAGACGGTGTCCTTACAAAGCCTAACGTTGAAACGGGGGGTCCGGATCTCGCACCTGGCAACAGCGGTGTGGGACCGGTACTCCCGCCTCCAGCATTAGGTGGTGGCGGTGAGGGATAAGGACCCCCACTTCCAACATCCGGCATCCTGTGGATGTCTGTATTTTCTGCAAGGTACTTGGAACTATCTTCTCATAAAGCTCTCACTGAAGGATTCGATACCAGTTCTCTACCCCCAGTGTTTCACTCTCATAAAATACATAACTAATCGTCTTTGGGAGGAGACTGTCTGGAAGTAGTAGAGTCCTTACTAAACTACATAACTGCATAGAAGAAAAAAGTAACGACGTGGAGAGTTCTGTTCTCCCTATTTTTAATTGAGTCATGGATTTTAAATTCCCTTCAATCATTAGATCCTTTATTTGATAGACCCCTATCCTTTCCCAGTTCTTTATAGTCTGTAATACCCAATTGAAGCCCTAAAACATCGCAACATCGTATCCAAAACTCCAGATGGATTGAGGTGAATTTGTATTCTTCCTTTATTTGTGTAAATCTTTCAAGAATTATATGCGGGATCTTATATCTATTGCGTTTGGGTAGTCTGGGGATCTTAATAAATGGTACTAGCTGAATGTTATTTTCTAGTAGCATTTGTTGGAGGTAAAAGTTACTTCTGTGGCCTTGTGACGTAGCTGCATGTCCACACCAGTCCATAAATGCGGCTTGGAAGAATTTTTTAATATGCGGTTGTCCAAGACCACCCTCTTCCAAGCAAGCACTCCTGATTTAGCAAATTGAATCAGTTGACTGATCACTTGGATCGCTGCATCTGTCACAAGGGAAAAGACAGTTCATAGTAGAGAAGGGTGCTGGAAGTATACCCCACCCGCCTCAGAAGTATGCCCTCTACATAAGGAGATCACATCTATGCAGGCTGAACAAAGAAGTGCCACAATTGCTGCCAGGGCAAGGAGGACGATCATTACAAGTAACTGTAGTGAGCCCTCTCTGTCCCTGAAACCCTCAGTGTGCTCCTTTGGTTGTACGTTTTCAAACTCAGAAACCACATCTAAAACCCTGCACGGATCAGTGGTGCTGGTACATCTTTCCAAGTGAAGGTGCTGGCCATCAACTTATGTGCCTCGTTTGTACTTTCCATTCTGCTGATATATTTGGAAATATCCGTATTTTTCTTTGTAAAATAAGCACATGTTTTTATTTATATGTGTTAAAAAACCTCAGGAATATTGTTACATTCTTTTCTCACTGTCTCAGCAACAGTTAAAATTACAAAAATAAGATTGCATCTAGGGTAAGGAAAAATAGCGATAGACCTCCATGTAAGAAGCATTAGCAGCACTCCGTCAAACGAAGTTGCATGTCATGTGACAATTTGCATTTGTATACACAGTAAAAGTTCCAAGACTAATGGCTTCTATATTGTTAATTCTCCACCTGAACTCTATCAAGGATATCAGGGGGTGCTGCAGTATTCAGCGCCCCCTTACTTCCGGCACTGCTGCAATGTACAGAGATCTTTCGATTTAATCCCCTGCTTCTTGGAAGCCTTGCATGCTTGTGAGCAACGTTTCAGGAAACGAAACGCTAACGTTTTGCTTTTCTGGTGTGCCACATAATCCCTGTTATCAAAGCCCAGAGGGAATGGGTGATTGGTTCTCAAGAACCCTTTGATAAACCAGTAGGCAAAGAATTTTTGCTTGTGAAAAACTCTGTTAAAATCTGCAGGCATGGGGTAGTTTATTGAGAAAACCTGCTGTTAACGTCTGCAGGCAATAGTTACATAGTTTGTGACAGCCTCTAGTCAGAGCTATAGGCAGTGGTTTATTGATTATAAATGCCCTTTGCCAAAGTCAATAGGTAGAGGTCTGTTTATTGTATTAAGCCTGGGTTATAGTGCATGTTGTTTCTCATGTTCTTTTATAATTTTGTGAGTAGTATTTAACTGTGTGAAGAATAAAACTATTTTTCGTTTTAAGGTAAAATCATTGAGGGTTATTATTGTCTGTTTATTTCTCAGTTTCTAATCTACACCAAGTCCCTGAGTAAGCCTTGGGCAGCTCTGCCCTATTACCTTAAAAGGGATGTGCTAAAGGGGAACTTGGTGTTCATTTTTTGGTTCAATACTAAGGTGGACCCAGGGCACCAGAGGTTAAAGTTTTCCTTTGATGCAATTGGAGAGCAGGAATCCATGATTGCACTGGAAATCCTCCCCAACCCCCACCCTGAACGAGTTCTCATAATGTTTACTTCAATTGATACACATGAAGTGGGGTCAGTCACAAGTGCTGTGGTTAACAGTGTATTAAAATGCCTTACGTGTATTGCCTAAACACATTTCCTCTGCCTAACCTGTAAGTGGCCTTCTCCAGTTTCCCCCCAAACTAACTGGTTCCAGAACGAGGTGCTTTAAAAGTGCCTTAATTTTCTTCCTCAAATATATTTTATCAGTTCAAAGTTATTGGAAGTTAAAAACAAATGGTGGTGCTTGTGACAGAAGGGAGGGCTGGCAGTTGTGCCCACCATCTTATTGGAAGGGCCTGAATTATGCCTTGTTATCCAATCACACACATAAAATGCAACATGGAAAATATATGAAGTTTCTTTCAAAAAGGTGCAGTTCCTCAAGCCAGTTACCAAATGGTCCTCTTGTGTAGGACTAAAGTTACAGAGGTTTCTTTCACAAAGATGCAGTACCGCAAACTCTTGCTAGACGTCCCTCTTGAGCCAGACACAAGTGTTTGTTATATGGGGCTGCAGGAAGTTAGCCCATTACTAGCGGTCCCAGGGACATTTCTTGATACAAGAAACACCGCTGCCCTCTCAGTTTAAGGATATCACAGAATTATGAAGCAGGCAGACCCTTTGAACATCTCCTTTTGTTGAAAGTGAAATGGAACACACGAAAACAAGCATTTGCAATGCAATAGGTCTCGCATTTGCGAGAGTTTAAGCTATTGGCATTGTAAATCACAATGCTTTTTATTTATCTGTTTTGATAATTAACACATAAATAAAAGGCATTGTCATTTACAATGCCAATAGCTCAAACTCTTGTAAATGCGAGATCTATTTGATTTTAAAGAAGCGGCCGCCATTGTCCCGGGCTGCTTGGAAATTGAAAGCGCGCATGGCACACTGAATGTTGCAGGAATGCATGTTGTGCCTGCAGCAGGAGAAACTCATTAAAGAAAATAATGCTTACAGACTAAATAAGACCTACTGTGTAACAGAAGTAAAAGGGCCAGTCCTAATGGGAGGTTACAAATTAAGACAAGGCGGTACTAAGGAGGGACTAACAAGCCTATTAACGAATCAGAAGCCAGCATTTATGAAGGACAATGACACAAGCCAATGACAAATATGGGCGGGGCTTCAAGTACATACTCGAATATAGCATGCCTCGCAGAGCAGCGCATGCGCTGCCCAGGCTCGACCTAAAAATGACTGTGCTTTTGAGCATGGCAGATGATAGATTAGGTGCACCTTCAACACAAATTAGCTTTTTCACTTTTTGCTAGTGTAATGCTTTTGGATACTTTCTATAGGTGAAGTAAATATGCCAATGTTAGGTTATGATTATGATAGTCAGTCAGTCAAACAGCTTTATTCGGCCAGAAAGACCATAAAAAACTGTTGCAAATAACAATAAAAATCAATTGATCAATAAATACATTATGATAGTCAATGCTATTCAGAAAATTCTAAATTACATGCACCAAAATATAAGCAGCCCGTTGGTAATGCAGTACAGTGGTATGGTTACACAAGCAAAGCATTGCCACAAAGAAATAAACATAATTTATATTGTAGTTTAACTTTTAAATCATGAGGCTGCCATATCACAGATGTAGGATAACATAACATGAGTATAGGTATAGTGGGACTTATTTATGAGCCCTTGCAACACTTTTGCGCCGCCGGTGCATCACGTTTGTGATGCACCGGCGGCATAAAAAATGTGCCATGTTGTGCCCTATTTACAAAGTGACGCATCTAGGCAGATGCGTCACTTTGTAAACTCCTGTGCTACATTATACCTGCTTCAGGTATAATGTATGCAGGGTGGTCATTCCCCCGCATCAAAGCCTCATACAAGTGGAGCATTGAAATCTATAAGATTTCAGTGCGCCACTTCTAGGACGCCATTGCAGGCGTAAGGGTGACGCAGTGCATTGAAGATAGGCCTCCCCATGTATTGCGGAGTTGCGTCATGCTTCCTACACAACTCCAGCAATGCGTCAGTTTTGCGCCGACAGATACGTCATTAATACTGACGTATCTCTCATTCATCGCGATATGATGCGTCATACAGTAAATATGATGCATCGATGGTGTCGCAAGGAGGGCGCACTGAGAAGTGTTGCATCGCTGCTTTGTTGCAGCGATGCAACACTTCTCATAAATAAGGCCCTGTGTGTTTTACCAGATCTTTTGCTTTCTTCTATCTTTAACTAGAATTTTTAACTTGAAATATATGCTCAGAGCACACAATGTTGCAGTGCACAATGTCGGTTGAATGTGTATTCCAACATGTGTAACTCTATCTGTGAGGTTATATGCAGCAGTTTCTTTACCAATATTTAGAAATACTGGATAACTGTGTTGTACTATGTTACGATGCCTGATGTAGGTAAGTGTCCCTGCAGGGTAGATCTCTGTTTGCCGTTGTGTGTTCTCTGGTTGTGAGAAGCATACTTGTTGGCTCTCTTCACCGGTGAAGAAGTGACTAATTGTGCAAGCATTTATGACTAGATTAAGCCATCCTTGGGTACACATGCAAGCATTTGTGACTAGATTAAGCCATCCTTGGGTACACATGCAAGCATTTGTGACTAGGTTTAAGTCCAGCCTTAAGCACACCTGCAGGCATTTGTGATTAGGTTTAAGTCCAGCCTTAAGCACACCTGCAGGCATTTGTGACTAGGTTTAAGTCCAGCCTTAAGCACACCTGAAGGCATTTGTGACTAGGTTTAAGTCCAACCTTAAGCCCACCTGCAGGCATTTGTGACTAGGTTTAAGTCCAGCCTTAAGCCCACCTGCAGGCATTTGTGACTTGGTTTAGGCCTGGCACTGAGCCGCATGCAGGCATTTATTACTAGGTTTATGCCCGGTATTGAGTATGCTCGAAGACATTTATGACTAGGTTACGCCCAGCCTAAAGCACACATGCAGGCATTAATGACTAGATTTAAGCCCAGCCTTGAGCATACATAAAGGCAAATATGATTATGTTACAGCCCAGCCATGAGAACACATGCAGGCTTTTATGTCTAGGTTTAAGGCCAGCCTTGAGCACGCATCCTGGTAATTATGATGATATTAAAGCCCAGCCTTGAGCACACATGTAGGCATTTATGACTAGGTTACGTCCGGCCTAAAGCACACATGCAGGCATATATGCCTAGATTTAAGTCCAGCCTTGAGCGCACATACTGGTAATCATGACGATGTTAAAGCCCAGCCTTGAGCACACATGTAGGCATTTATGACTAGGTTACGTCCGGCCTAAAGCACACATGCAGGCATATATGCCTAGATTTAAGTCCAGCCATGAGCGCACATACTGGTAATCATGACGATGTTAAAGCCCAGACTTGAGCACACATTCAGGCATTTATGACTAGGTTAAAGCCAGCTCTGAGCAGGTATGCAGGCATTTAGGACTAGATTTAATGCCAGCCCTAAGCACACATGCAGGCATGTATGACTAGGTTTAAGCCTATCCTTGGAGAGTTTTACTTACCACGGCTTTTTGTAATGCAATTTTCCATGTGATTTATACAATTTTTGCAGTTTTTTTGTGGAAGCAGTATTTACTGTGACAGAATTGTAGTGATGCTCTGTCTCATTTTCTGGCTTTGGGAACAGGGTGTTAATAGCACGTGTGGGATTTGAGATCTACCACCAGAAGCAAGTAACAAGGTGCTCAACCTCCCGTGTGCTGAAAGTAATTTAGAGGGCCAGGCACCCCTAATTAATAACAACATTAATGATATCTCGTGTCAATCCCCACTGGGACCGAGGGAACAGAGGGACAATCTAAAAATTGCCTCCTGGAACGCTGCAGGATTATCACTTAAGCTGAGCGAAAACGGGTGGTTGAAGGAGTGGCAGGATCACCAGGTAGTGTGCTTTCAAGAAACCTGGGCTACGGACTTGGTATTTGTGAATGGCTATAGATCCTTTCAGACCAAAGCAGTCCCATCTTCCGCAGGGAGGGCAAAAGGGGGCTTATTAACCTTAATTCAGAATGACCTGTTGGTTACTGTGACAATGCAGAGTAATCATAACCCAAACTTTCATATTTTATTGCTGAAAATACCGCAGGAAGGGTTATGGCTGCTAGTCAACTACTACAATAATATGTTTGGTCCATTGATGCATCAGCTGGTGGGGGAGGTTGAGAAAGAGATCACTGCAATACTGTACAAGTCCAAAAGGGCTATTAATAACATAATATGGCAGGGGGATTTCAATATACACCCCTGTAAAAACAAAGTACTCTCTATATGCGGTGTGGAGGATGCAAGGGGCAATCCTACCCATCATTTTGCACATGCTGAGTATGGGGATAGATTAAATCAGGTGGCTACTGAGTTAAATATGGAGATGGTATGTCATGATATCCCAGGGACTGGAAGCATCGCGAATACATTTAGGAGGAACGGAGTGGAGACAACGCTGGATTATATCCTGTTAACCCCTTCGTTAAGCCGTAGGGTGTGCAAGGTCAGCTACGCTTTTAACATCTATAGCGACCATGCCATAGTTTCATTAGAGTTGAAGTCTGTCCGCCAAGTGAGACAGCATGTTAGAAACGCTGGTAATCCCGTAGTAGCAAGAAGAAATGGGGTCCAGTTAAAATGGGGGAAGATAAATAAAACCAAGGTTACCCATGAGATAGTCTCTAACTCACAGGATGAAATTAATATGTGCCTGAACTCGGAAGCGGTCCCCTCCAATGTAGTTTAGGCTTTCAGTGAAATCAACGGAAACATCAAAAGAGCACTATCGCTAAGGGCAAAAAATAGCGCCAAAGTGTCAAAGAAAGGGTGGTTCGATGCTGCTTGTATAAAGGCAAGGGCCGCTCTGCATAGAGAGCTTAAGGTTAAACCTATAAACCCGGCACATATAAATAGTCTACACGCCTCGTATAAAGAGGCCAGGAAAACCAGAGAGAGGGAGATCAGGGTAGAATTATGGGCAGACTTAGACAGAGCCGCCCATTTAGGGAATAGCTCTGAGTTTTGGAGATTGATAAATGCTCCGTATTTTAAAACTGCAAGTGACCCATCCCTAGATATAAACGTGGGAGAGGATGCCTGGGTCTGTCACTTTGAACAAATTTTTAGTAGCATAGATATTCAATCGACCCAGAAAGGGCCTTTAATGGATACGCAATGCCACCCCCTAACGTTTTCTTATAGTGAGGTCAAGGAAGGGCTGGAGGCCTGTAGTTTGGGGAAAGCCCCCGGGCCCGACGGCGTCCCAATAGATATTTTCCGAGAAAATGTTGATCTATGGACACCGTTATTGACAAATGTTTTGAATAGTATCACCCGGGTTGGCCCGCCCCCCCCATCATGGTCCTCAGGAGTGATCGTCCCGATCCACAAACAGGGAGATAGGTCTAATCCTAATAATTATAGACCGATCTCCCTGTTGGACACAACTTCAAAGTTAATGGGCCGACTTTTATTGTCAAGGTTAGAGAAATGGGGAAGGGGTAACAACATTCTTATCCAAGCTCAATATGGATTCCAGCAGGGGAAGGGTACTATAGATCAAGCCCTAAACTTAGCCTTGACGATAGATAAGTACACTAGCATAAAGGAAGGAAAATTATATATGGTGTTCATGGACCTGAGCGCAGCCTTTGACTGCGTGGTCCATGACAAGCTTTGGAGTATAATGCAGTCGATGGGGGTTGACTTGGCCATCTTAAACTTCATAAGGCAGCTATATGCCAATGCAACAGCTTCAGTTCGCTATACAAAAAACGGGGACTGCACTCGCCCATTTAAAATTGGTAGGGGTGTGCGGCAGGGATGCGTGTTGGCTCCCTTTCTTTTCTCTCTGTACACCAATGGAGTAGAGCAAGCACTTTTAGCGGTCACTGATGATGTCCCCAGATTTGGTAATCTTAGTACTCCCATATTGGCGTATGCAGATGACGCCGTATTGATCGCTAGGACGGGGTTGGGGCTACAGAGATTGATTACGGCATATGTCTCCTTTATGGGCGCGCTCCAGATGAGAGTTAATCATACAAAGTCGTTTGTAATTGTGGCAGGGGCGAGAAAAAGAGATAAAACCCCAAGTTTTTATGCGGAGGAGAATACAATCGAAGTGGTAGAATCCTTCCCGTACCTGGGTATCCTCTTCGATAAAGACCTTTCTTGGAAAAAACTAGTGGAAGGCAGAAAGAGGGTCATGGAAAGGGGCATCACCGCATTGAAATCTTTTGCTAAAAAACTGGGGGCCAAACCACTACCTATTATTAAGAATATTTATCAGGCCCGTGTAAAAGCATCTGTATCTTATGGAGCAGGAGTATGGGGGGTGGCAAACCCTACTGCATTGCAGATAGTTGAGAACAAATATTTTAAATCTGTAGTAGGTCTCCCTCCATCCTTCGCAAATTGTATACTTCACATGGAGCTAGATATCCCATACATTGCTGAACAGATTAAAGTGGCTCCATTACTCCTGTGGTACTCAATATGGAGGAGGGAATCTGTGCCGCTTACGTAGCTAATAATTAAGAGCTGCCTAGACATGGACCACTGGAAGAGATCTAGGTGGCTGAGTTATGTGGAGCACACTTTCAAGGAAATTGGGCTCCCGGAACTTTTTAATGATCGGTTTGCATGCAAGGGGATATCCAAACAGAAGGTAATTGATGGGTTTTCCCGAATGGCGGAATATAAGAGGTCTAAAACTGATGTGGGGAAACTTGCTCTGCGGGCATATCAAGGAAATACACCTGTGATAGAGGGAGGGTTTTCGTACCTAGCGATAGCAAATATCCCACAGTATAGATACATTTTGTTAAGGTTTAGAACTAACCTGATAGTGTGTATGCTAGGCGATCCGGAAAATACTTTTAGTATTAACGATTTGAGCGTTTGCCCGTGCGACAATGTATCAACTCAATCTGAGATACATTTAGTCCTTTTCTGTACATTATATAAAAAGGAAAGGAAAGCCCACCTGATGCCGATTTTAAAGAAGACGAGGTTTACACAATGTCGGGTGGCTTTATATTTTTTAAAATCTTTACCAGATCCGTTTGTTTGTTTTTCAATGGCCTCGTTTTTATGGGCCTGTCTGAAGAAGAGAAAGGGGTTGGTTACGAGAGCTGTGAGATGTACCTTGAATAGTAACTGACGTCTTTTTCTTATTTCTAGCATTTTATAATTAGGTGTTAATATGATTGGATTTTAATGATGGTATTTTGTGAAATTGGGATGTGTATGTATTTATTCTTTTATGATCATTTTAAATTTTGATCGAATAAAGAGTTTTTGATGATGATGATGAACAAGGTGCTCAAAGAGTTAAACATGAAAGGAAGGTTTCTTCAGGACAGGCGGCACATTGTTGAGCAGCATGCAGTAAGACACATTTTGCTCCTGATGGTTCATTCTCACCCTGCGCTTCACCTCCTTCACAATAACGTCTGTTAGCCAGAAAACACCCCTCAACGACGACCAGAGGATCTCCCTATGTTAACAAAAATCACAGGCAGACAATAAAACACTGGTGGCGTTCGCCAGCACTTTCCTCTTTGATTTTATCAGAACAAAAAAAAGGTTTGTGGGTGGGAAAAAAGCTGCCTTCCAAAAGTTATACTGGAAAAAAGAGACATATTTGCAATGTATGTTGAGACTAATAACGAACAGCCGCGGAAATCTGGTGTTACGGTGCTAGATTAAAACTCCAGCAACATTCATCTAGTGCCAGAAAACACTAGATTTAGTACCTGGGGGATTGCAGTCTCAAATACCTTGCACAATTTTTATACGCATTTTTTTAATTCACTGCCAAGAATTTAAATTGTTAAAAGCTGGGGACTGACACACAGCCTCTCCCCCAAGAGCTTTTCTGGCACCGGTCTACGGGCTACAGTACCTTTCTTTTTTACATAGATTTCAGGGGGAACGTTTCTAATGTCTGACTCGAAGATTAATGTTCTCATTGTTTTTTTATGTTTGAATAAACAGAGAATTATATTTGCTTGGTGGCTTTTGAATCTGCCAGATTCATTTCACATACAGCATATTTAGTGTGCTGAAGTTTTGGACTCTAGTCATTTTACATTTTCTGCAGAGGTCAAGCCCAGGCAACGGTAAACACCGCCTGAGGCAGAACAATGGCTCAGAGCGCGCGCCCAAAAAGTTCTCTCAGCAAAACTCACTGTGCTGTATTGTAGCATTGGTATAGTGCTAACCACCTTTAATTGGGGCGATGAAGCACTTCCCCACACGGATAGAAAGCTACACCCTGTAGGGTGTGTGGTTGGAAGAGTGTTATTTTTGTTTTGAGCCTATGCGGGAAGCGTTTTCATGTTGTGTGTGATGACAACAGAGGTGCATAGAGCCTGGTGGTGTGATGGGGGAAGGGTGAGATAGACGCACACATTATAACTGTAATAAAGACTAACCAGCTTCGCCTTGGGGGCAGCAGGATGCTGGGTGGCCATATTCCAAAAAGGGGGCTAATCAGAGAAGGTCTAGTAATCCATATGTGACATGCGCTGTGCAGAGACGCTGTTGAATCAGTAAAAGGATGCCAAAAGGCCAAGAATGAGAATGGGTGACATAAGTAGCGGCCATGCACCATTTTATTTTTATATTTATGTTTTTAAGGCAGGGAAACAGCCTACTGGTGAATAAATACTGCACCTGAAGGTGGAAGGAAATGGAAGAGCAGTCAAAGCTGGCAACCTGAGTGGAAACTGTACAAACTGCAAAATTCACAGATACCACCTACTGCTAGTAGACCAAAGGAAGCCAAAATGGCTCACGCCCCAAGACCCCCTCTAGCTCCTAAGGCTTCGAAAGGTGGACAAGCTCTAGTTGGTCTGTCGGTCAGGTTGTAGCTCAAACCCCAGCCTAACTGCCTGACTGCACATGTGAGGTTGAGAGATGAAGTGCTTGGTAAATTGTTGCCCTGACTGAGCAAGAGGGAGCTGGCCTTCCTCCTGTCACTGTCCTGCCCTCATCCCTCCATGCAAGCCCAATACTTTTTTTTAGATCACAGAGACCCTTTGTTCTTTCTAGTTTACATAAGGAGGCACTATCCAGACACAGAATTGCCTCTTAGAACAACTTCCACTTTCATTATTAGTAGTAAATGATAATTCAGGGTAAAAATGAGACAATGTGATGAAAGGAGACTTGCCCAGCTTCCATTGTTTGAGCTAGGACATTTGGTACTTCTCATTTTGTTCAATCTTATCTCATCTTTTCCTTGACCTGTGAGCCTTGTAAAAAGCACTTTTTATTTATGCCCCACAAGTTAACTTCCTTTCCAAACTCCTATAACTGGTGGTGTCCCCACCCTCACACCCCATCCTCCCAATCATTCTGCTCTCAACTCTTGCAAGGACCTTTTGAACAAAAGCAAAGGTAGTATTTTCTGCCCTAGACAACTCCTAACTCAATCATTCTGAATGCTGGATCCAGCCAGCAGAGTGTGTTGATTAAGTCATAATGGATACTGCATCTTGGGTCGTCCTTGGGAGAGCTGGTCCTTTGCCTGTCTTTTGCATCCAGGACCTCTGGTATTGGGCCATAAAGGCACATTGTAGGGAAAAAAGACTACCCCTTACTACTTTAAGGCAAGTCTTAATGTCTCGGGTTAGCTTCACTGATTCCTGGGCACTTGACCACTTCCTGCTGACCCTTCATATTGCAAAGATATGACCCACAATCTGCCTTTATTTTCATTAGAAGATGAATGTACCACAAGCCCTGGCAGCCAGGGAAAAAAAATCGAACTTTTCCCTGTCACTTTATGGCTGGTTGCAATGATTTTGTCTAGTCTTGCTGATTTCTGGACACTTTGGTCCCACCCTGCTGACTCCTCCCAACGCAAAGGTATGATCTTTAATCTGCCTTTATCGGCTTTAGAATGTGAAGTTATGGTGAGCCCTGCCAGTCAGGAAAAAACAAACCACACCTACCACATAAAGAATGGTCACACAATATCTTGAGCTAACCTTGCTAAATCCAAGGCAATTTGCCTCGTCCTGCAAACGTATGACCCGTAATCTGCCTTCATTGGAAAGTATACAGAGCTTTGCCGACCAGGAAAAATCAAACTACTAGTTATCCTTTAAGGACTAGTTGCAATTTCTCAGGCTAGACTTGCTGATTTCTAGGCACTTGACCCTATCCCTCTGACCATTTCCATTGCAAAGAAATTACTTGCAATCTGCTTTTATCAGCATTAGAAGATAAAAGTATGCTGAGCCCAGCCAAGCATTAGTAATCAAACTATCTCCTACCACTTTAAGGTTGGTCACAAAGTGTCAGGCTCGTTTTGTTGATTTATGGGCACTACGCCCTTTCTGCTGAATCTTCCCATTGCAAAGAAATGACCTGCATTCATCAGCATTAGAATATGAACTTGGCCCTAATAGACAGAAAAATCAGCCTACCCTACAACTTTAAGACTGTTCACAAAGGGCCTAATTAGGATGTTGGTCGGACCGACATTGACAGGCCGTCGGTGGCGATCCAACCGACATCCAGCAGAGTGGTCAGATCGCCGCATTATGATGCGGTCGGGCCAACCACATTGGTCAAACGGACTGACTGACGCTTCCGACGGGCTCAAAGAGCCCATCGGTCGGACCATATTTCGCACAATAGGCAATAGGGAACCGCCATAGGGATTACGATGGCACTTTCCAAACAGCCTTTCCATGGCGGTCTGACCTCCATGGAAAGGCTGTCGGAAAGGGAATTTGGAGGCCCCTAGCAGGGCCCCCATCACCATGGGCCTCCGCTATGAGGCCTGCAGCGCACCTGTGGTGCCCCCCCAAACATCCATGCCCCGTGTGCCAGGCACCACATGGTTCCTTGCACATGGTGCATGGATGTTTCAAAACATCCCTTTTTCCATTGCGGCTTGTGCTGCAGCACGTTTCAGTCCGCAGCACAAGCTGCAATGGAAAAAACCATGATTCCAACCGCCTACACAGCGGTCGCATCATAATTCGGTGGGTGGGACCACTGACTGCTTGTCGGTCGGTCCCAATCCCGCTACAATAGCGGTCGGACACTCGTCTGACCACCATCGTAATCAGACCCAAAGTGTTGGCTAGGCTTGCTTATTAGACGGCTCTATGTCCCATCCTTCTGACCTTTCCTATAGTGAAGAAATGCCCTGCAATCTGCCTTCTCTAGCTTTAAGGATTGCAAACACTGATGGCTGAATGTATGAATGATTTGTTTTAACATAGCAAACAGATACAAGGCAAGCACCATCTCAAGACACATGCCGGGCTGAGCCCAGAGCCAAACTCTTGCTTTTTTGCACTTGAGATGTCTAAAGTTCATGCATTATGTCAGAATTTCTCCAAGTTAATGCATCAGCTTTAGACAGAAGAAGTTGAAAGCAGAGAGAGGCAATCTCGGTGTCTGATTTGTGCTGTCAGGCAGTCGTAACTGTAAGAGTGAATATTACTGTGATTTACAGTAAGTACTCTACATCAACACAACAACCTCAGGCCTGGGAGAATACATCATAAGATCATTCTCAGTAGGTAAAGAGGTTTAGGGGTCATAGTTGTAGGGGCTTGAGAGGGCTTTGAGATCCCTTGGTAAGTAGGTTAGGAGTGGACGTCATGCCACTTCAAAATGTTTGTATTTGTTCGGACACTGACCTCATGAGTCTCTCTATTGCCATAAGCTTCCACAGTCTCAGATGCCAGTGTGAGATGGGTGGGAATTTCTTCTTCTTCCAATACAACAGCAATGTAGTCTTTGCCACCCCTAAACAGTTCCATGTTAAGAAACAGTCTGCCCTTGGTTGATGTTCCAGAAGAAGGAAATGTACACCTCGTAGGACAAAGGCAAAACACAAAGGAATAGGGTGAACTGTAATAGTTTTCATGGCTGCTAAACCTTCCACCTGAAATGGTTTAATATGTAGGCAGTTTCCCCATATGTGTCTCCCACTCCCTCTCCAGCATGATGCCCTCATTATAGGCCGTGACCTCATCCACAAGAATTTTGATCTCCTGTCTTAAGATATGCTTTCTATTGGAAATTCAGAATACCAAAATAAGAGTAGCCCAGAAAAAGAAAAACCTCTGTTGTTTAAAATTTTTAATTCTTGTAAAATAACAAAGCTGGTAAACAGCGCAACTGCACTGCTACACCACAAGTACAACAAAAGAAGACGGTAAGTTGTCCTGACAGGAAAGTACTACACCTCTCAAGCTAAGGTAAGTGGAAGCTAAAGCTGGTGGCAAACCTGCTGGTAAAAGCAGCTGTGTTGTAAAGCGGTGAAATGGTAAACTGTGAATTGTTACAGCTATAAACTGTAAACTGGTAAATAGCTCTTAACTCCAGCTACTGGAGAACAAGATGACATAATCCAAACAGCACTGATACAATGAAGCACATGTAAAAGAGTAACAAGGTATGGTCACTGGGAGTAATATTGCGCTTGTGGAAGAGTTCTGGTCCAAACATTTCTAGAACAATACACACAAAAAACTTTTAGTTGTCGTTTGTTCAGTATGGTGGGAATGATTTGTATCCAGTTACTAAAAGCAGAACTGCAGTGTAAACATTAGCATAAATAAAGTGTAATATCGTGTTGTAGTCATAAGACATGACCCTCAGCATATTAGGCACTGACTTTGACAAATTTGAATCCCTCAACGGTACCCCTTCTTATCAACGCACGCCAAACAGTAAGAACAAGCTGCTTATAACTCTTATAACTCTGCCTAATCAACCTCTTACCCTAAAGGAATAATGCAATTATAATTGATGACAATCTAGGGGCATATTTACAAGGAATTGATGCAACACAGCACTGCAAGCCAGCTTGCTGCGCTGCACTGCACCAACGAGGAAAGTGTAGGGTGCGTTGCATATACAGCAATACGACGCATCCCTGTCCTTTCCTTTGCGCTGGCACACAATTAGCTGCCTAGAGCCAACACAGGCAACCTTGCACCATGGTGCAAGGGTGTCTGCATTGAAATCAGGTTGTTTTTGTGGGGGAGGGGACACCTTCCCTCACAAAATAACCCTTACACCACTCATAGGAGGCGTAGGCTTTTGATGCATTCTCAGGTTTACAAGTCCTTGTAAATCTGGGAATGCGTCAAAATCCATGGGTGTTGCGTGGGAACACCCATGGAGTGCCTCTTTGACGCAGAGTAAGGCAAGGCAGCAACTTGCGCTGCTTTGCCTTACTCCATATCTATGAAGCCCTGAAAAGCCACAGAAAGTGGTTTTTGCGCTGCCTCGTAGATATGGGTCTGCACTCTGCACCACCACTGCATCAAAAAAAGTGGCACAGCGGCAGTGCAGCCTCCTTGAAGATATGCCCCCTAGTCTTTTTAATCCACTTTCCTAACTGCAGAACCAGACCTGAACATATACAGTGTCCCAGATGGCATCTATAGAAGCTCAGGATTCTTAAGATTCTAAAACTCTGATACCTAAAGTACTCCCCAGTGGCCACATGCGGCCCCCTGACCTATACATGCAGCCCCCTGGTCAACAGTAGCACTTCAATCAATCAATCAATCAATCATGTCACTTATAAAGCGCACTACATACCCGCGAGGGTCTCAAGGCGCTGGGGGAAGAGGGGGGTGGTGCTGCTACTGTTGTTTACTGTTATTACTGTTGTACAAATGTTGTTTACTCGACTAAGCACTAACATTAAAAATATGTTAAATAAGATGTTTAATAAACAGGAAAGCATTTATTCAAAGGTTAATTGAAGTTAAAGAAAAGAAGTAACTAGGATGTCCTGCACTGCTTTAGTAACACCTTCATTTTTAACAACAGGTTGCAGCAAAACTGTAAAAATATGATAAAGTCAAAATTCAGAAAGTATATTTCATTAACAGGCAGAACCGTTTTGCCTTAGTAGATCAGAATATATCGGTGCATTAAGAAATATTTTTTAAAAAGTGATAGCTTTCAAATATGAATTTAGAAACATTTATCCCCCCCCCCCCCATCCTGACAACAATGCCAGCAGTGTACTAAAAGGCAAGTCAGTTGTTATGTGCACTCTTTGGGTGGCCTCGGTTCCTATTACACAGGAACATTATACTTTATTAAGTCAATCACAGGAAAAGATTTTGTACAGAGCACATCCTGAAGCCATGTATTTCGAGGTCCTCTTTTATGTGATAATGAAGAAAAAGGAGGGAAAGGGATATAAAACAATTGCTTAGGATCACACAATTTGGTTAAGTGGGGAGGCCAAGATTAATCTCCAGTTTTCTGGTTTCACATTGTGCAATTTAGCCACTAGATGTATATGGTGTGCTTTACCAACACCTACATTACTGCCAACAGCCCCAACCCGACCCTACCCTGCTGGCATCAATGCAGCCCTAATTTGCATCACAGACCAAATGTTTGCCACCTGGGAAAAATGTTTGTGAGTATCCATGTTCTAAAATCTCACCTCTTCTTCACCCATTTCACCAAGATGCTTTCCAATTTACATCATCCATTGACCTAGACTATCATGCCCAACCATGAGGAGGACATGCTCCTCAAACTTCATACTTATAATATTAACCCATATCTCTCTTGCTTCTGAACCTACTCATGCTAGAGGCTTAGCTATCCTCTGGTAAACTGTAGTTATCTTCTGCTTCAAACTGCACAAACATATTACCGATCATCAAGGCTCTTGACTTAGAGATACTTATTCCGAATGAAATCTGGCTCTCAAATACTTCTCAAATCTTCACAGTACCACATCATACTCTGACAGGACTGAGTTGACAAGTAAAGGAGTAGGATTGTGTTTATTCATAAAACGTGTAACCTAAATCACAATCCCCTTCTAAAGTTTTTCTCAATTTCAATTTTATTAACTCCAGGCCACAGTCTCATATTCTAGTAAAGTGAGACTTACCACTATATGCCAACCTCATGAAAACAACTTATTAGTAAATGAAATTAATGAACTCCTCAAATATAATTTTGAAATCTTTTAGACACCACATTGTGGGTGACTTCCTTCTCAGTTGGAACAAAAAAAGTCAGAATCCACCACCTCATATCTCTCCTCTTTCCTCTCTAACTAACCATCTAAACTAACACTGTAACAAATCCACCACTCCAGAAGATGTATGATAGACATACTGATCGACAAATCTTACATTGTCCATTCTATAGACCCTATTAATTATTTTTTTTGTTTAATTCTGTTTCTTGGTTTTTGGAAACACAAGAAAGAATATAGGTACAAGGTATGGGTTGACATTACTGCGGTAATACTTGCCATGCATATATCAACAATAGATGAGAAAGAGCATATGACAGTTATACAGATGAGGCAAGGTGTGGCCAGTAAGGGGGCAGCACGTGGCATAGTAAGCTTATTTGGGTGCATTTACATTGCAAGCTTGGCTCATGATCATAGGGCTCTGGAGCCCACAGTAGCGCTTGTGGTGTTGCCAGCGCAGGGTCTAAATCATACGCTGCCATTAGGAGGGAAATCTGGCAATGGGGGTTATTGGCAATGTTGAGTGACAGAGGGGCAATGCGGTGATGGGGAGGATAGTGCGAACTAGGGTTTTAAGACCCCAACTCGAGTCACACCGGCCTGCTCCTAGCTCCTAGCTCCCTGCTCCTAGCTCCCTCCTGACTCTTATTGAAGTTGTGGTAGCATGCATGTTATCCTTCAAGCGGCCCCTTGGACCCTGGATCATCACAGGGAGGCAGCCTGATGCTTTGTCCTCTGTGCATGTTAGTTATGTATTGTCTTGAATCCCTGTAACTGGCACTTCTGCCTCATGTGCGGTGGCTGAGTGGTCAGTGTCTGAGTGTCGGTCGTTTTGGACGTCCTGCAATATGGTGGCCCCAGCTGACGGCGATCATAATTTTGCGCAATTCCAGGGTGTCCTCCCTATGCAGTGCTTTCAGCTTGTGCCCAGATCAGTAAAGAGCGAGTCCATGCTATTGTGGAAGGGGTTCAGGCAGCTTCCATCTCCTGGTGAGTAGCTTAGGCATTTAGCCATCAATAACCCCAGGTCAATAAATCGGGAGGTAACCCTTTGTCCCTTTCTTCTGTGGAATAGGCCCAGGTTGCATGTTTCCCATGTATGTGCTTCGGGCTGCCCGGTATATGTGGCTGATTGGGTCATTATATATTGCCAGTAAGTGGCAAGGGATGGGCAGGTCCACAACATGTGAAGGAGATCGGCGTCCAGTAAACGGCATCTGGGACAGTGGGCATCAGTTTGAATGAACTATTTATTTTGGCTGGGGTTAGATACGCTCTGTGAATTATATAGTACTAGATGAGACGGAAGCGAGCATTTTAGGGGATGAAGGGTGGACCCTCCTGTATGGCAGCCCACTCTCGGTCCGTGGACAGGCGGTTCAAGTCTGTGTCCCAGTGACGTCTTAGGGGTGCAAGAGACTGTGCTGTGTGCTGGAGCAGAGAGTTTGCAAACCATTTCGTAAGGTGCATTCCTGTTCCCATTACATGCAAATATTGGACTGTGAGGTGTGTTGGGGGCTCCCTTGACATGTATCCCCAGGTGGATTGCAGTGCGTTACCAGGGAATTGTATAAAAGGAACTGACCCTGTTGTGGTCCGTCATCTTCCACTAATGTATTGAAGGGTGCTAGTGAGTCATCACGGTAGAGATCACCCAAGGTGTGTAGCCTGTCACCAGCCTAGCAGAGAGTAACACTTGCGAGGTGGTCCCATTACCCCTGGGTGTGCCTAGTAGAGGTAGCGCATATGTATACAGGGTGATAGATCGCATGAGGTGTAGGCTGCAGCGAAAACATTTATAAGCAACCTCCAGAAGCAGTGAGGTTGGTGGCTTACCTCGCCTACAAGGATGAAAAAGCTGAAGGATTGACGAGAGGGACCACACCAGTGAGAGCTTGGCCGTATCATGAAGATTTGGTCCCACCAGCCCATTTAGCCACCGTCTGGAGCTGTGCAGCAAGGTAATATTGCTCCATATTCGGTACAGGAAGCCAGTCTTGATCAGAGGGCAAGTACATATTATAAAGGGTGACCCTGCATCGGGACCCATTCCAAATGAACTCCCTCAGGGTGCTCTCAAAGGAGCAGAAGACAGGGGGTCAGATATATAAGGGGAGATTTGTGAAAAAATAAAGTAGCTGCGGCAGAACTACCATTTTGAGCAGTGCTATGAGTCCCATAACAGTCAATGGCAGAGCACGCCAGAAGAGCATCTGGGATCTAATGGCTGTTATTGCCCTCGTTAGGCTTCCCTCAAGCAGGTCTGTTAGTTGGTGGTACACCCTGATTCCAGATAATGGAAAACAGTGGGCTGCCATTTTACCAGGACATCATTAAGGACAAAAGTGGAGTCAAGGTATGAGAGGGTATAGTGAGTCAGATGACTCACTTGGGCAACTTGCTCAGGAACAGAATGATGCCAGTTCCCAATGCCCCACTACGAGTCCTACCACTCGATTCAATACTCGAGTTAGCTGAACTCCCAGGGGGGAGTGGGATAAAGAAGAGACAGCCTCACAGTTGTGGTTCTTCTCAGAAAGGTTTTTTTCCAGTCTTCTCCCATCTGTTCTCTCACTCTCTCTCTGTACCCTTCTACGATCTGATGAAAAACTGTTAAGAAACAAAAAACGTGTAATTCTACCCTGATATACCTTAAATATATATACATATATGTGCTTATTCATAAACTTCGTACCTTAAACTATTTAGGCCTTTGCTCCTCTTCTGATTTAAATGAGAATGTGCTTATTCTTGTTGCGTTTTCTTAAATCATATTATTGCTCAACTGTTTCTTTTAATTATAACAACATTTATATCAATTGTCTTTTTCAGGTTCTATTTGCATGACTGGAGCTTTGTGGAGTTCTCAGGAACGTTTTTAGTGCAGGTAAGATTATTGTATGATTCTTCTCTTTATTGACTCTGTAGGAAAGTAGGATCTGACTGCATGGTTACCCCCACTTTTTGCCTAGTGTTTTGCTGGTTTTTGACTAGTCTGACTGGGATCCTGTTAATCAGGACCCCAGTCTATCTGCTTTTGCCCTAAAATGTTATGTCATGTACTTAGGTACCCTTGTCAGTCCCTTGTATATGGTACACATGTACCCAGGGCAAAGGTACCGCAGAGGCCTCCCATGGGCTGAAGCATGTATTATGCCACCCATGAGAGCCATGCAAAATGGAACTACAGGCCTGCCATTGCAGCTTGTGTAAGATGGTGCATGCACCACTTACTTTAGATATAGGTTTACTATATCTATAGGTCACTACACTTAAAACCTATAAGTCATCCCTATAGCTTCCCCTGCATCAGCAGAGCACCCCTGCAGCCTTGTGAGACCATTCTCCCGGGTTGTCGTTGACGCAGCCAGACATATAGGTAGAGGTGCATTATATGCTCGCGTAAAATGCTATCTCGAAAACGGCTGCAACAAACCATCTCGTGTTTGGTATCAAACACCTTGGAATCATACCTCCACACCGGTAACCGGTGTGGAAGGTATGATTCCACCCTTCAGAAGCGAGCTTCGTGGGGTCCCTGGTCTTCCCGGTACCAGCCTTCTCGACCCGGACAGCACAAAATGGATGCTGCCGACCAGAGACACATTTCTGCCCTCCTGCTGCTGAGCCAAGCTCGAGCAGAGGAAGGCAGCACAATAGGCATCTTGTCACAGGGAGGTGTGACCACCTTCCAGACAGGATTTAGTATATTGGATCTGGGTGGGTGCACTTCCAAAGTTTACACAAAAGAGGAGGGGTGAGGGTAACGGACTCACCTACTCCGGACCCCCAAGCAATACTTTTATACACCAGAAGGAGTAGGGAGTAATAAAAAAGTGTCTCTGTGTTGTGGTGGCACGTGCCGTGTGTCTTAATACTGCCCTCACTCACACAGTTGTGTGACATGCTTCATCATAGGGCTGCTGCCAAACACCCCAGCGCAGCCAACGCCTGGGGTGGAGCAATAGGGTAGGGGAAGACAAACAAAACACAAAAGAGAAACAAATGATTTCTAAAGTGACTGGGATCACCGGAAGTGAAAGTGCAGTGTAGATTAAAACTAGCTCGGAGGTGTCGCTGTGCCTATACTTTATTCCTGGACCCTCCGGCCAGGATTAAAAACGTGAAGGATGGTGGTGATTATGCATACGTCGCTGAGATCTACACCTACTCTTTGGGTAGGAAAAAGAATTGTTTATTATGAGCAACTGGCTTGATTCCAAAATTTAGGAAGACATCTAGGGTGATTTACCCGTGTCTATGGTGGATTGTGTTTTTGATAGATCACTGTAACACAGAGAACCGTGGGGTAAAACACACCACTTTTTTAACGACCCCTTTGTTCTTGTGTCTTTTGTCCCCCTTTTCCCATGTAGTACATCAACAGAGTACTGTCGAGGGAATACCTCGGTACCTGAACAAGGGGTTCTGACACCCTCTTATCTCAACTCGAGGTGAGAGAGATACACAGATATTCTGGGACCGGCAGAGTCCTGAAGAAGGCCGGAGTGACCCCAAACATAGGGGCACATATATACGTCCGAAACATGTAGACGATTTGGCAGTAAGGAGCACACAACATCTCCCAATCACCACCATCCTTCACGTTTTTAATCCTGGCCGGAGGGTCCAGGAATAAAGTATAGGCACAGCGACACCTCCGAGCTAGTTTTAATCTACACTGCACTTTCACTACCGGTGATCCCAGTCACTTTAGAAATCATTTGTTTCTCTTTTGTGTTTTGTTTGTCTTCCCCTACCCTATTGCTCCACCCCAGGCGTTGGCTGCGCTGGGGTGTTTGTTAGCAGCCCTATGATGAAGCATGTCACACAACTGTGTGAGTGAGGGCAGTATTAAGACGCATGGTACGTGCCACCACAACACAGAGACACTTTTTTTATTACTCCCTGCACTTCCAAAGTACCTGAAAGTCTGCACGAGGTGCACATTTGGTGTCCCTGTGCATAGTCCAGTTCAAATCAGTCCTGGGAGCCAGTGGCTCCTGCTCTGGTGCGAAACTGGACAAAGGACAGGGGAGTATCCTCCCCTCTGTCCTGACCCTCCCCTGGGAGGGTCCCCTGAATTTCTCCAACCCTCTCCCATGGGTAAAAAAGGGCTTACCTGGCTGTAGGACCCTAGATTTGATGTGGACAAGATTCTGAACAAGAAACCACGGACCTTCGACCATCTGGACACTCTGGGCTTCGCTGGACTTTGACTCATCCCCACTTCATCTCCCTCTCCGTCCAAAGCATCGTATGTGCCCATGCACCATACAGGCTTCATGCAGGACCTGTGGAGCATCAAGGACAACTGAAGTATTACCTTTGGGGTGAAGGAGTCACTCCTCTGCATTTGCAGGCACCATAATGCGATTGACCGGTCTGCTGATCCTGAGCTCCTGCAGACTCCGAAGGCTCCAGAAACACAGGAGGTGGGTTCCTACATTTCTTGAGGTTGAGCTGCCCTCTCTCCAAGTTTGAGTCCAGTATCCCTCGTGGGGACCGCATAACCCGAACCCCTGTGCACCGTGTACATTTGCAAGTGCATATGCTTGTTGGCATTCCCCAACTAAGTGCATTGGGCTATTGATAGCCCCAACCTCTGCGCACATTTTGTAGGAAGGACTTTGACCTCCTCACACTCTGTGCCCTGCAAGCTGTGACTTTGTGAAACTGCTAGAGGTTCCCTCGCGACTCTGGTGCCTTCGGCCTGTGGGTCCATTTGAGGGACAACACTGCTTTTCTTGGGCTCCCCTGGTTGCTCCAGGCCTGCCCTGACTCCCCTTGCTGTGGTGAGTCCCCTGGTCCTTGCTGGACCAGACCGTAACCTTCTTTGACCTTCTTCGTGGGTTGCCGCTGCCAAGGTTTGTTGGTGCTCCCGCCGGACACCGACCCTTCAGCACTCGACATCCTTTGTGGGACAGCTCGTATCCGGCTCGTGGTTGTCCTCGACATCTCCTGGTCCCTGCAGCTGTAGAGTCAAGGTCTCCATCTTCACACCTGAAGCACCCGACATCGGTGGGCATTCGTCTACCGAGCCCCTGGTCACTCCTGAGTGACCCAGACTCTGTCCCCTCTGCTTTCAGGTTCCTTCCATCAAGAATCCACCTGTGGGTTCCAACAGACACTTTTCTTATTTCTACCAGTGGCATTTCTTTGAAGAATCCTGTTGAGAACGACGGCGGTTTCCGACGCCACTTCGACCCTATGCACCCGGCTTCCCTGGGATAGGTAACTCTGGTACCTCGGTATCCACGGGTGGGGTGGCTCTCCAACCTTCTAAGTTCCAAAGGGTTCCTTCGTAATCCACTGGGAAGGGTCCTTAAACTGTAAAACTGCAACCGAAACTCTCCCACTGAATTGTACGTAGCAAGCGGTCGTGTTCTCACACTGCACCCGTCCTCCGTGGGGTTCCTACTTACTCATATTGGGTGGTTCCTTGGGGTCCCAGCGATTCTACATCCTCTAGACACTGTCTTGACTCAAGTCGTGGTTCTTATACCACTATTTTAGTGTATGGTTCGGTCTCCCCCGTGAGCCCACTGTGTATTAGTGCTACTTACGATTGTTTCTGTGCTACAGTATTGTGTGCTTTGCGTTTATCTGCATGTAGCAGATACTGTGAGGTATTTAAGGTGTGTTATAATAATAAATACATATTTTTATAACCACTGTGTGGTTCTCCTTTCATTTAACCAATACATTAAGGTTGCATTCTGGTAAAACAAGCTGCTTAACATTCCTTCAAGACTAAGCCTGAAGGCTGCTCTCCACAGCTACCACTTGGATAGCTTTCTAAGGTTATCTTTGACCTCTTAAATCGCCATAAGGGTTGTTTGGACTGGAGCAAGGTGCCCACTTTAATTAGTGGACATCATATACCAGGCCAACTTCTCACATTGGTGTGCAGCGGTTGGGATTCAAGCCTGCATTGTTTTACCAGATAAATCTTTGTATTGATTAACTGAAAACCCCTAAGTACTAGGTACATATAATACTAGCTTAGAATAAGTAAGTTCTACTGAACTTAGGGTTGGGTAAGTCAAGGGTTTAGCACACCCTTTCTCCAACCTCAGAGAGTTTTGTTACCACTAGGTTAGGTAGGTGCAGCACCTCACCACACTTAGGATGTCTTCTAAAGGAGATGCCAGTGGCTCTCTGCCCTCTTGATCCAGTGAGCTTTCATTCCAAGAATTGAAAGCCCTGTGTGCCTCTGGAAAGCTGAAGACAGCTAGAAATGCCAAAACTCAACGCCTCATAGAGGCCTTACTTCTTGATGACCTTAGGAAGGCCCCTGGGTCAGATGAACAGGAGAAAGTGGGTGGGGCAGGGAATGAGGACACCTTTTATGACCTAGACTCAAACCCTGGCCAGGAGGAACAAGATGGTTCCCACCTGGACAACTCAGATCTTCAGGGAGATGATGAGGAAGGCCAAAATGCCCCCCTCTTCACCCCTCCTGGAAGAGTGCAGAGTTTACCAAGGAGATCTAGATCTCCCTCTGCAGAATCTGATCACTCAGGACAGTCTGTAGGGACCTCTGTATCTAGCAAGAGGGAACACTCTTATGACAGGGAGTACCAATTTCTGGAACTTGAGAAAGCTAAGCTTAGGCTCAGGCAACAGCAATTGGCCCTGGACAAAGAGTCCCTAGAAGTCAAGAGAGCTAGAAAAAGATTGTTTTTAGAGTCCCATGGTGGCAGCAACAGTGTCCCTAGAGTTAAAGAACATTCTTTTGATAATAGGAACCTGAACAAGATTGTCCCTCCCTACCATGTTGGGGATGACATCCATAAATGGATAACTGCTTTAGAGAGGGCCTGTAAAGTTCAGAGGGTCCCTCAAGGGCAGTGGGCAGCTATCTTGTGGCTCTCCTTTGCTGACAAAGGTAAAGATACGTTCCTTAATGTTAGAGAAGAGGATGCTGACAATTATTCATCCTGAAGAGTGCTCTCATTGATGGGTTTGGCTTAACCACTGAACAGTATAGGATTAAGTTCAGAGACACCCAGAAGGCACATAATCAGGACTGGGTAGACTCTGTAGATTGTGCTACAAAGGCACTGGAAGGTTGGATACTTGGCAGCAAGGTGCATGACTATTTAGGATTGTACAATTTGATTATGAGGGAGCAGATCCTTAATAATTGTCAAAAACAGCTTTTGCACCAGTACCTGGTGGACTCAGATCTGACTTCTCCCCAAGAATTGGGAAAGAAGGCAGATAAATGGGTCAGAACCAGGGTGAAACAAAAGAACCAGGGTGGTGACCAGAAGAAAGATTCTTCCAAGACCCAAGAGAAAGGTGGGGATAAATCAAAAGATAAGTCCTCTGAAGGGCCCCAAAAATCCTCTTCTGGGGGTGGGTCCCAAACTCCTTCCTCCCCTGAAAAGAAACTTTATTGCTTTGTCTGTAAGAAGCCAGGCCACAGGAAAAATTATGCCATTTGCCCCAAGGTCAGCAATAAGGAAAATGTTCCTCCAAACACTACTTCTACACCTCCTGGTACTACAGGTAGTAATCCCCCAGGTGGTGGTAGTGCACCCAAAAGTTTAGTTGGGTTTTCTTGGGGAACTGAGGTGGCCCCCACACAGGCCACTTTAGTCTGTGATGGTGGCATGGGGTTGGCCACTTTTACTGTCAGTCCCAATTCCTTGGGCAAGTACAGACAAGAGCCTCTACCTGAGTTCACGTACCAGGTGACCAATACTGATGGTGTGAGGACAGATCATCCCATGGCTATAGTCAATCTCAGCTGGGGAGGGGTCACTGGTCCAAAGAGAGTGTCAGTGTCCCCAAACTTGCCTGTAGATTGCCTCTTGGGTAGTGATTTAGAAACTTCAGCCTGGGTTGAAGTAGAACTGAAGGCCCATTTACAGATGTTAGGCCTCCCTGAGAATGTTGGTGGGACACCTAGGGCCTCAGTCCAACCCCAGGAAACATTTGGAGTATTGGAGCCTGAAACAATGGTACACTCTGCTCCACCAGAGAGCACAGGGAATGAAGAAAAAACTTCTTCCCCCAGACTATAGGTAAGGGTCAGCTTCCTTATGGAACTGATCCTACCCCTTGTGAAGGAACTGCCCCAGAGGTGGTCAGGCCTGTCCTGGCAGAACCACTGAGGGCAGGGGACCCTTCCAAGGAGGCACCCAGTCTGGAGCAGGTAACCTGCCCCTATCTACCCAGCCTCAGTCATCCTAGGGCTGCAGAGGTCAGGGATGTCAGTGGACCCCTAGGGGCCCACTGTCCAGAGGAACCCCCTCATCATCAGATTAGGGACACCTAGTCTAGTAGCACTAGCCAGGTGAATATTCCTCAACATTCTGAGGGATCCCTCTTACCCTTAGGTAGTGACATCCCCCAGATGGACTCTGATGGGCAAAGGAAAACCTGGGACAAAGCTATCCCAAACCTTCCCTGGCCCTCCATTGTTCCAACCAGAGGGACTCAACCCCCAGCTGTAGGCAACCAGAGGTTGACCCCTAGGGCCAGATATAACTTAGTCATGGAAACCAGTGGTGACCAGTGCTCTGAGGAAGCTGAGACCAACCCTGTTAGAGCCTCACTTCCCTACTCAGGCACCCCACCAGCCTATTTCTTTACCAAAGCAAACTACAGGTAGTTATCCCATATTTTGGAGAGACTCCAAAACCCTTCAGGGTAGGGACTCCTTAGTGGTCCATAAAACAGGGGGTATCCATGCAAGTGCAGGACCTTCCTTATATGGCCACTTAGGAAATAAAGTCTCAACTGGGCAAGGTTAGCCTTATCTCCTTTCGTTTGGGGGAGTTGTGTAGGAAGGTAGGATCTGACTGCATGGTTGCCCCCACTTTTTGCCTAGTGTTTTGCTGGTTTTTGACTAGTTTGACTGGGATCCTGCTAATCAGGACCCCAGTCTATCTGCTTTCTCCCTAAAATGTCATGTCATGTACTTAGGTACACTCCAGATTGGATACTGGGGTAGCCTTGTCAGTCCCTAGTATATGGTACACATGTACCCAGGGCATAGGTACCCCAGAGGCCTCCCATGGGCTGAAGCATGTATTGTGCCACCCATGAGAGGCCATGCAAAATGGAACTACAGGCCTGCCATTGCAGCTTGTGTAAGATGGTGCATGCACCACTTACTTTAGATATAGGTTTACTATATCTATAGGTCACTACACTTAAAACCTATAAGTCACCCCTATAGCAGGCCTTGACAATCCTGAAGGCTGGGTGCTGGGTTTTACATGAGAGGGTGCCCCTGCATGTGGAGAGCACCCCTGCAGCCTTCGGAGACCATTCTCTCGGGTTGTCGGTGACGCAGCCAGACATATAGGTAGAGGTGCATTATATGATCGCGTAAAATGCTATCTCAAAAACGGGTGCAACAAACCATGTCGTGTTTGGTATCAAACACCTTGGAATCATACCTCCACACCGGTAACCGGTGTAGAAGGTATGATTCCACCCTTCAGAAGCGAGCTTCGTGGGGTCCCTGGTCTTCCCGGAAGCAGCCTTCTCAACTCGGACAGCACAAAATGGATGCTGCCAACCAGAGACACATTTCTGCCCTCTTGCTGCTGAGCCAAGCTTGAGCAGAGGAAGGCAGCACAATAGGCATCCTGTCACAGGGAGGTGGGACCACCTCCCAGACAGGATTTAGTGTATTGGAGCTGGGTGGGTGCACTTCCAAAGTGCCTGAAAGTCTGCACGAGGGGCACATTTGGTGTCCCTGTGCATAGTCCAGTTCAAATCAGTCCTGGGAGCCGTTGGCTCCTGCTCTGGTGCGAAACTGGACAAAGGACAGGGGAGTATCCTCCCCTCTGTCCTGACCCTCCCCTGGGAGGGTCCCCTGAATCTGTCCAACCCTCTCCAGTGGGTACAAAAGGGCTTACCTGGCTGTAGGACCCTAGATTTGACGTGGACAAGATTCTGAACAAGAAACCACTGACCTTCGACCGTCTGGAAACTCTGGAATTCGCTGGACTTTGACTGGGCCCGACTTCGTCTCCCTCTCCGTCCAAAGCATCGTCTGTGCCTGTGCACCATACAGGCTCCATGCAGGACCTGTGGAGCATCAAGGACAACTGAAGTATCTCCCTTGGTGTGAAGGAGTCACTCCCCTGCATTCGCAGGCACCGTAACACAACTGACCAGTCTGCTGATCCTGAGCTCCTGTGGACCCCGAAGGCTCCAGCAACACAGGAGGTGGGTTCCTATGTTCCTTGAGGTTGAGATGCCCTCTCACCAAGTTTAAGGCCAGTATCCTTCGTGGGGACCGCATAACCCGAACCCCTGTGCACCGTGTACATTTGCAAGTGTGTATGCTTGTTGGCATTCCCCAACTAAGTGCATTGGGCTATTGATAGCCCCAACCTCTGCGCACATTTTGTAGGAAGGACTTTGGCCTCCTCACACTCTGTGCCCTGCAAGCTGTAAAATTGTGAAACTTTTAGAGGTCCCCTCGCGACTCCGGTGCCTTCAGCCTGTGGGTCAATTTGAGGGACAACACTGCTTTTCTTGGGCTCCCCTGGTTGCTCCACCAGACCTGCCCTGACCCCCCTTGCTGTGGTGAGTACCCTGGTCCTTACTGGGCCAGACCGTAACCTTCTTTGACCTTCTTCGTGGGTTGCCTCTGCCAAGGCTTGTTGGTGCTCCCGCCGGACACCGACCCCTCAGCACTCGACATCCTTCGTGGGACAGCTCGTATCCAGCTCCTGGTTGTCCTCGACATCTCCTGGTCCCTGCAGGTGTAGAGTCAAGGTCTCCATCGTCACACCTGAAGCACCCGACATCAGTGGGCATTCGTCTACCGAGCCCCTGGTCACTCCTGAGTAACCCAGACTCTGTCCCCTCTGCTTTCAGGTTCCTTCCATCAAGAATCCACCTGTGGGTTCCAACGGACATTTTTCATTTTTCTACCAGTGGCATTTCTTTGAAGACTCCCATTGAGAACGACGGCTGTTTCCGACGCCACTTTGACCCTATGCACCCGGCTTCCCTGGGATAGGTAACTCCAGTACTTCAGTATCCACGGGTGGGGTGGCTCTCCAACCTTCTAAGTTCCAAAGGGTTCCTTCGTAATCCACTGGGAAGGGTCCTTAAACTGTAAAACTGCAACAACGACTCTCCCATTGAGTTGTACGTAGCACGCGGTCGTGATCTCACACTGCACCCGTCCTCCGTGGGGTCCCTACTTACTCACATTGAGTGGTTCCTTGGGGTCCCAGCGATTCTACATCCTATAGACACTGTCTTGACTCGAGTCGTGGTTCTTATACCACTATTTTAGTATATGGTTCGGTCTACCCCGGGAGCCCACTGTGTATAAGTGCTACTTACAATTGTTTCTGTGCTACAGTATTGTGTGCTTTGTGTTTATCTGCGTGTAGCAGATACTGTGAAGTATTTAAGGTGTGTTATAATAATAAATACATATTTTTATAACCACTGTGTCATTCTCCTTTCATTTAACCAATACATTAAGGTTGCATTCTGGTAAAACAAGCTTCTCAACATTCCTTCAAGACTAAGCCTGAAGGCTGCTCTACACAGCTACCACTTGGATTGTTTTCTAAGGTTATCTTTGACCTCTTAAATCACCAGAAGGGTTGTTTGGACTGGTGCTAGGTGCCCACTTTAATTAGTGGACATCATATACCAGGCCAACTTTTCACAGACTCTTATACTATAGTTCTTGTGAATTCCTTCATGAGAAAGAATTATAGTAGCGCCTTCTTCTTACGAATTGATTTGAGGAATATTCGTAGCTTGCTCCTTATTTCTTCAAGGATGTTCTGAATCAGCATTCAATTTAGTCACCTAGTGACAAGGATTATCTTGCACTAATCTCTCAGCCGAGGGAAAAGTGCGACTGCGTTTTCTGGGAGTGTCTCAATTCTTGCGAATGCGCATATGAGTCCTGAAATTATCCTACAAATAGTGTCACTGAGAAAACTATGCTAATCTCTCACCAGAGAGGTAGTTCGGCTGCGTAGTTCTACAGCGACTGCGCAGGTAGTTTTCTGTGGTACTGACACCATACGCATGTTTGCTCTAGAAACACTAGGAGCGCCCGACCCACTGGCTGTCATTAACTAAGGAGTCTTGCTTCCTCGATGAAGGTTTTTCAAGGACAGAAGATTTACTCTGTAAATCACCGAAGGAACTATACGACGCCAGACGCCACTACCCTGACTATCTAGCGCATCGGAAGGCTGTTACCTCAAGAATTACATCAGGTGAAGTTCGCGTTTGTTTGCCTGCGCGCGCTTCACATTCCATCGTAGTTTGAAAGAAAAGAACTAGAGCGCTGCAGGAGAGGACGAGCTGGCAGACATCTTGAGTCTCCAGCGCTGTCAGCTCATCCTGCACTGATTGCCCTTAGAAACTTCCTTCCATTTCTTATTATCTTTGACCCAGGATATACTGGCTATTGTCTTTGTGGGAATCCTCCTAAGGATCCTGACAATACAGGTATATGCAGGATTTGGCCCAGTTGACCTTCAGGCCAGTAAGTGCAGCAAAATCGTTGAGGGTCTGAGCCAGTGTGGTAGGTGCCACCCTCATGTCCCGAATATACAAGAGTAGGTAGTCAGCATATAACAAAATAGCGTCATCCCATCTCCAAGTGGGATGCCTCAATCCGAACTTCCCGCATGAATAGCAAGTGGCTCTATGGCTAAGGAGAACATCAAGGGGGATAGCGGGCAACCCTGACGGGTGCCCCTGTTTATCGGCACAGGGTCCGATATGTAATAGCCTGTCTTAACTCTGGCCAATGGCAAGGTGTATAGTAACAGACCAGGCGGAGAAAGCCCCAATGCCATAATGTGGCAGTACATCAAACAAGAACCCCAATTCGAGTGTATCACAGGCCTTCTCAAGATCAAACACCAGGCACCTGAGTGAGGCCATTGCTGCACAGAGTATTTAGAGACACAAAAGAAACAGCGTAGGTTAAGCGATGTGTTGCGGGATGGTACAAACCTTTTCCGGTCAGTGTGGATGAGGGTCGACACAAGAGATGCCAGACAGTGTGCGAGCACCTTGGTCAATATCTTATAATCTGTATTAAGGAGCGCAAGCGGCCGGTAGGAACCCAAGGCGGTGGGGTCTCTGTCCAGCTTAGGCAGGGATAAGAGCAGGGCCTTGCATAAGGATCTCAGAAGCGGGAGGCCGATAGGGATGCTTCATAGAGGGCGAGTAGTTGGGGGGCCAGTACAGGGGCATAGGCTTTATAGTATTTGGTCGGTAAGTCATCTGACTCTAATGGCTTCAAGGACCTCAAATAGCATAATAGGTTCCTCCAGGTCCGCATGCTGTTCAGGCATTATGGTAGGCAAGTGAACTGTTGAGTAAAATTCTGCAAGATGGTCTGAATTAGTTCAGGTGACCGACTCATATAATAAGGTATAGTGCCTTACCAGTTCTCCATGTATTTCATGCTGAATGTGTAGGAGATGCCCGGCCGAAGATTGCAAGAGGGGACAGGGTGCTGAGGCTGGTCCTGGCATCTCACCCACACCAGTAGGTGGCCGGCTCGGTCTGCCATCTCATGTGTATGGGCTGAGTGTAAAGAATAGTTCAGGCACTGCAGCCATTCCAACAGTAAAGTGTGCTCATGGCGTGCCTCCCCTAACTGTCGTGTGCACGCAGAGTCAGTCACTGAGCCGGTCTCAAGTCGTAGGAGCGGGTGCTCAATAAGTGTGATGTTGCCATCTAACAGTTTGTGGATGTTCCAGCTCACACCCAAGCAGCGTCCCTTGATAGTTGCTTTGAAAGCATCTCATTTTACCCTCCTATCATTTGCAGTATTAGTATTGATTTAAAAAGATTCTCTTTGTGGCGGCACCTAACGATGCGGAGAATGACAGGTCTTCTAGTGCTGTGGGCTGCAGGTGCCACATAGGTATTACCAGTGTACTGTGGTCCCAAGCTATTTGGAGGAATTGAGGGTTTTGTCCAGAGTGCGTTCATCCCAGATATTCCATTTGCTTGAACAGGGGGAGTAGTGAGGCCGATCCCACTATTCGATCAAGTCAGATATGTAAGGTGTGTGGTGAAGAATAGAAGGAGTAAACTTGCATGATGGGGTTAAGGGTGCACCAGATATCTATAAGCTGCCAATAAAGGAGCCAGTCGCTCAGTACCTGGGCATTGGATGTAGTTATTGTGCAGAGGAGAGGAGGGAAGGATCTGTCCAGAGTTGTGTCCAGTACTGAGTTAAAATTCCCCTTTTGAGCCAAGGAAGGCCACTCCACCGGGCTGGCATGCCTGATAATGTACGCAAGAATGCTGTTTGGTCTGTGTTGGGGCATATATTGTCCCCAGCAGTAGGCGACGGCCATTAACTGGCCGTGTATGAACACATATCAATCATCCGCATCAGTCTCGACCTCCTCTGCTACAAAGGGGAACCCCGGTCTCACCCAGATCTGTACTCCCCTGGTGTATGAAGAGTAACCTGTGGCAAAGACTTGACCACGCCACCACCGCTGCAGCTTACGAGCCTCACCTAGTGTCAGGTGTGTTTTCTATAGCAGAGTGATGTGTGTTGACCTGCGCTTAAGATAAGAGTATGCAGCATAGCAGCGCGAGGGCTTGTGCATGCACCTTATGTTCCAGGTGACAATGTTAGTATGTGCCATGCAGGGGCTGGGTCAGAGCCACGTTTGTGGCTGTGTAGCGTGGGATGAGGGTGCATGCAATGTACCCTGATAATGACGAATGGGGAGGTCTGAACAAATAACATTATGAGAGCGGAGCGAAAACATTTATCCGCCCAAACTGTCAAAAAGTGCTATGTCAACTACCAACCATTGGGGTTGGTGAAAGAAAACAGAAAACACCTGGGAGGAGCAAGAGCAAGGGTTACAATACCCCATAAGACAGGGCAGAAAGACGCCAACTGCCATGGGGGTTCGCATTGAAGGGTAATGCAATGTCCGCCTGAGCACTGAAGCAGATATCGGGTCAAGGCAGCGCCACCTGCATAATAGGGGTAGATATATTGGCAGTAACAGTGCATTTCAACGAATGACAGAGACCACTTTAAGTTCATATCTAGATTAAGTCATCAGCAGTTTGGGGAGTCACATCTGGAGGTTGCAGTGAGTCTGCTCTGGAGGGCCATGTGGCAGAGGAGCCATAATCGCTGAGAGATTTCACAGAGGACGTATCAGGGTCCGGACTCTGTGTGTATTCACGCATCGTGGCTGCAATTTATAGGGCCTGTCGTCATTACAGGATGACAACAAGTCAGCAAGAAATTCCCTTTGGACTTTCTATGAGCATACCTTTATCAACACATTCCACATATGCATACAGTCACCCATTCACCAACATAAATAGCAGATACCAAAAAACCAATATACGATTACCTATTTATTAAGTATTGTTCATGAATTAAAAAGTTTTATAACAATAAAAAAATCCACAGTAAATCACATGATTTATCAACATATGCAGTAAATCACAAATATAAACAGGGAGAATACAAAAATTAAAAAGTGCAAAATTTGAAAGGCACAAACACTAAACCCAGAGAGTCATTCAGATTCTACAACAAGATGTGTAATTCTATATATTTGTCAAATGAGAGCCCGTAGGGTTAAGTGATCATAAAATCCAGGAAGCTACGCGTTTCGGTGGTATTTAAATGATCCAACCACCTTCTTCAGGCTTAATCATAAAATATCTCCCAAGACCTTCATATATTCACTTGTGGTGATGCAATACATTAACCAAAGGGGCTGCTTCCTCCAAGACCCCTATTTCTCTGTGGTGGTTAAAACTTCGGGCGGAAACACTCTCAACCCTAAAAAATGAGAAAATATTATATGTAGAAGGGAATAAGTCTCCTCCAAAATGCCGGTTTTACTATTATAAGTAGTCCACACCTTTTTCCGGACCAAATATCCACTCTCTTTTTGATAAAAATCACCCTTTTCAGGACCTGCAGCACCACACAGGTATAGGTTGCTCCATCATAAAATCAAAAGGTGGACCGATTTTCAATGGCAAAACCACAATCTTAATTGCACCAATCGTTACCACCGTAAAACCATAAGCCAGGACTCAAAAGCCTCCTGTCGTGCTTCATTCATGGCAAGTATCGTTCATCATTACAGGATGACCTGTTCCAGGTCAGGAGCAGAGCTTGGCTGCGAGGAGAGGCAGGCCCATTTTCATCGCCCCCTGTACCACTAACATGTTTTTTTTATCTTCTTTATTTCTTACCTCAGCACCCAATGGCAAGAATAGGGCTTCGGAGGTGGGTCAGGGAGAAGGGGGTGCCACCACCAGCACCACAGCTGACGGATCCTCCTGTTAATATTATTATTATTTCCCTAACTTTTACCTCTCCCCATTTAGAATAATTTTTCCTTTTTTTAATACTGTGCCAATCTATTTTTTCCTACTCCTCTTTGTTCTATTCAAGGTTTGTTAAATTGTTGTTATCCCTACATTATCCTAGTTTTCTTTTTTTATTCCATGTTTCTGTAGCTGACATCCTCCTGTCTGTACTAGTCTGTAGCTTTCTTCTATTTTTTTTTTTTTATGAACAACTTTATCGTTTTAATTGTTGAAGAACAAGTCACGTATTTTGGACCAGAACATGACATCCACCACATCACATTTCGTTAGGATAAAGGTCAGTGCAAGAAACAAGTCAGTACAGCATAAGACATCAAGGAATGAAGATCCCAGATTAACACACCAACAAATCAGTGCTCTCCCCCAAACCCCCCCAGTCATTTGCCCCAAATTTTCGCGTGCTTGTTCGGACATCCACACGCTTCATAGACCACCTTCTCTTGTTGAGCGCACCAGTCCACTCCAGTTCTCCATTTTGATAACTTTGGTGCAGTAGTTGCCCTCCAATGAGAGGCAATGTTCCTTTTAGCCACCAGCAAAGCAGTGCCCAGAAAAGCCTTATCTGCCTGAGTGCCACCCACTCCATAGTCCACTCCCAACAAAACCAGATGGGGAGAAAGTTCTATTGGCAGATCTAAAACGTCTGAGATCTCAGTTATGACTTTTTCCCAATACCATGCTATAAGCAGGCAGGTCCATACCATATTTTCCCCAGAGGAGGGCCCTAGCATGCCCTCTCATGGTGGCTTTGCATGCTGTCCAAAGAGTGCCTGAGGATGTTACTGATCCCATGTTTGTGTGGAAGTAAAACACAATTTCCTGCCTAACCGCTAGAGTATAATTTGCATCTTGGAGATGCCCAGCATTGAGTCTCCACATAGGTTGGTACACCAATGCACAAAAGTAGAGGGGCATGGTCAGATATACCCTTTGCTAGCATCTGTACCTGCAAGTCGAAGAGGATGTCTGTGGATGGTAGAATTAGCGAATCAATGCGTGAGTGGGTATGATGCGCAGCAGAAGTGCGTGTGTATTGTTTGGCTCGAGGATTCCAGGTGCTCGATACATCACATAAACCTAAAGTGGAAGCCCATCTTTGCAGAGAAGCAGCCCCATGCCACCTCTGATTCGGAGAGGGGACCCACAGAATCCCACATCAGATCCATGACAGCATTGAAATTACCTACTATAATAGTAAAGCCCTCCAGGATTTGTGATATAAGTTGGAGAAGAGTGACAAAGAAGGCTTCACGTGCTATAGGGGGAGTGTAAAGGCATAGGATATTTATGGGGCTACCCTCTATCGTACCTGTGATAGCCAGATAGCGGCCCTGGGAATCTGCCCAGTTTTTAGTCACCATTAGAGGGAAGGATCATCGTAATAGAATTGCCACCTCACAAGACCCTGCGTGATAGACCCTGTCAAAACCATAGCTCATCAGAAACGGACAATCAGAGCCCATCAGATGTGCCTCCTGAAGCACCAAGATTGAAGGTAGAAAGCGCTGGGCATATTGCAGTACAGCTGCACGTTTGATCCAGTCCAAAAGACCGTTTATATTCCAAGATAATACATTATATGAGGCCATGACAAAACTGGAGACACATCCTGACTAGGAATAGGGAGAGGCGCTGAAAGTGGCATGTGGTATAATGTGGCTGTAAGGGAAGCATTGTTATTGGGACTTCATGACAACCGAGACGGAAAAAATAAACCAACAATCAAACATTAACATAAGGCCGCCTTAGAACTTGGAGGCCTCCCCCTTACCCTTACCTCATACTTCCCCCTAGAAGCATCTGTCCCCCCAAACTACAATCTTAAACTGAAAAGCAAGTCTTAACAGCAGGCATGGAGTGATGGACCACTCCAAATATTTGGATTGATAGAAATCAACATCTGCCATCTGTCTACCGGCTAATGCTTTATTCTTGTTCCTGTCTTTGCCATCATGTACTCTTATGGCAGGTCTTTGGAGCAGCAAGTCCCGACCCTTGACATTCATATATGAGAAGTTGTTCAGCTCAATCTCTCATTGTTACCTGGGCCAGTAGCTGGGTGTTCCGTCGCCGGGGGAGGAGGGGTGGGGTGGAGGGGTCGAATAGAGCCTCACTGATCAGACTGCACAGAGGAGTCCGAGCTGCCAAATGGGGAGACAGTCCTCGTATTGCGTCTACTACAGCAGATTCTTGTGCGGATCTGGCGCTGGTGGGCACTCCCAGCTGAGGGAGTTCCAGGGGCGTGAGCAGTGGTGGGACATGACGCCCCAGTCAGATGTGGTATCCATTTTTCTTCTGTGAGCCATTCTGATGCGACTTCAGGGGTGTCAAAAAAATGAGTCTTGTTTCCAAATATCACTTTATGGTGCACAGGGAATAAGAGTGTAAGAGTGGATAGGAGAGTGCCGAGCCTGCAGCTTTAGTTTGACGGATTCATAGGATCTATGGCGGGCCTGCACTTCCTATGTATAGTCCGGGAAGATCAAGAATTTGGAATTCTGGTATTGGAGATCTGTGTGTAACTAAGCCTCCCGCAGGATGGAATCCCTGTCCTTGAAGTTAAAGAATCAGGCAATCATAGGCCTGCATGCTTCGCCAAGAGGGGGTATGGGAGTGAGGGTTCTATGGGCACGTTCAACTGTGAACCAGGGTGAGAGCTTATCTGGTGGCATCCATGTTTTGAGCCATTCTTCCAGAAATTCGGCTGGCCGGTTGTGTTCCACGTCCTCCGAGAAGCCCACCACACGTAAGTTATTTCATCTGGACCGATTCTCCACATCTTCAGCCCTATGGTGAAGTTCATTAGTATGAGAGAGAAGGCGAGCAACAGTGGTTTTGAGGCTTGTGACCTCATGTTCGACCATTGAGAGATGACCCTCCGCCTCTGTGATACGGCTGGTTGCATTTCATAAATCTTGGAGAAGCAGTGGCGGCTCGCAGAGGTAACGCCGTGGGGCGGTGAGGCGGGGCAGGGGCGGGGCTGGGTGGGGTGGTAGTGGAGTCCGACATACGACGGCATGTATTTATTTATTTACGTTCACCTTTGCCGTCGTATGTCGGACTCCACTACCCCCCACCCAGCCCCGCCCCGCCTCACCGCCCCACGGCGTTACCTCTGCGAGCCGCCATTGTGGAGAAGGAGTGTGAATTCTACTCTCAGCTCACCTATCTTTGGCTCCACTGCAGTTTGTGAGATGTGGGTAGCTTGGAGAATCTTGTCTAGGTCCCCCCCATCGGGTTAGTTTTGTCCAAGGCATTGCCCTGTGCAGCCCCGGGCATTGTTGTACATTGCTTGATGCGTGGCTGGGAGGGAGGAGGTTTAGCTAATTTGTCTTTCCCCATGTCTGGAGTGCGGTGGATCAAGGCTGACGTGCCTGAGATCTGAGCCACTCACCCCATATGGTGGCAACACGAGTAGCCAAGTGTTTGAGGACAGCAGTTATGGCATTGAGGGCAGTTGCAGGCGGCGGCTAGAGTCACAGAGCCACTGCACAATAGTTGGTTCAGATCAGAGTAGGGCTGTGGTCACAGCAGTGGATATGTTAATTTCGACCCCCAAATGAGAAGGCAAGACTGCTGGTTGATAGTAGGCACAACACCTACAGTCCCATTTTGTAGGTTCCAGTTGCCAGTTATTGTCTCCTCAGTTAGGGTGGCATCCGGGCACCTGTATCCCTCCTGGTCCTGAGTTGTCCCACCCTTTTCAAGAAATGCCCCCCATGATCCTGTCGGCACACTCCAGGACTTCATGTCGCTGTTGTAGATCCACTTCTCGGCGCAGCAAGTGAGCAAATACGCTTGTGTCTGAACTGCAGTACTTACTTTGATCAGTATTCATAGGCAGGTGGCAGTCGTTATGAGGGTTCAGTAGGGGCAAAGGGCCCAAAGACCATGGAGGTTTTCAGTGCTATTCACAAAGTCACTGAAAATGAAGGGCCCTCCTAGCTCAATCAATATCTGGAGGTCCGGAAGAAGAGCCAGAGGCTCAGGTCAGAGGTGCCCCACAGCCCGAGGTTATGAGATGCAGTGGCACCCTCCCACTATGAATCCAATGTATGGAAGGTGCTAGGTGCTGTTTGTGGAGGTAGCCGTAGTGGCCTCGGTGTGCCTAAGTCTTCTCCCACCTTCTCGTGGCTGGTCAAGCAGGCCATGTACTAAATTGTAGCCCTACCTCCCCCTGGGCCAAAGGGAGCGTGCGGGAACACCGGTCATCTGAGAACAGTTTGTGGGGCCTGCAGACTTCAACGGTGTGCTAGCGGATTAGTTGGGCAGTGCTCTGGGAAGGAAGGGGGGAGTCCCAGAACCTGTCCCCCCACTGCTGCTGGACCTGTTCAGGCCTCCCCCGCTGTGTGGATGGTCGCGCAGGCCCCCGCTCAGTTACTCAATGTGCCGGTAGCTGGAGCCGGGGTGTGAGAGCACGGTGGTGGGCCGAGAGCAGGACCCACAGCAGGCCAGATGTATCATAGGGCCATGGTCACTGCAATGGCAGGCACTCTCCAAAGCCCCAGAGAGCATCAGAAGGCTAAAGTCCGCAGAGGATATCAGTGGGGCAGGCAGGTGCAGAATCGCCGCAGAGGACACCATGGCTCCCACCAATAGGGGGGAGGGGTTTCACTCACCTCCCCTCTATGCCGGGCTGGTGCACGCCACCTTGCCCATGCCAGGAGTCAACTAGGTCGCCGATCTCTGTGTCCAGCCTCGATGCCGTTCTGTTTAAGGGGGAGGACAGGTGCAGGTCATGGGGGCCAAGAGGAATTGCCCTGGTTCAGTGTAGAGAAAAGACGTCCCTCAGAGGCCTCAATGCATGGCTCCATTTACCATGCTGAGTGGGACAGGCACCCCGCAGCTATGGCAAACACTTCGGGCAATCCTATTGTTACAGGCTGGATCGGATGCAAGGACAGTCCGGGAAACCGTCAGATGTAAATCATGGGTTTGGTAGCAGGAGCCTGATGGCAGTGAATAGGAGCGGATGACAGAGGGGTCCAGAGCACTCTTAGAGGTGGCCCGCCATCTTGATGCTCCAAGCCACACCCCTCTGTGCTTTGTTAGTAAGCTTTCCCTCTCCCCTTATATATCTTGTGGACTGGTACTGTAAGAATAAGAGAACAGATTTTAGGACAGGTACTCTACTGTGAAGATTGCATGCCCAAGAAAGCTATTCTACGCATGTTTGTTGAGAAGGTTTTCTTTTTCTTGCTCATGCTCAAACAGTAAAACGAGAGAGAGGCCATGGTCATGGTGAACCCCCCCAATGTTCTGTTGTATGTTGTGTTATCATTCATTTATACAATAGTATACCATACCAGCAGTTTTGATGACAGTGCAGCAAGGCTGGAAAGTAGTACTAGGATGGTCCCATTGCATTGGCCAATCAAGACCATATGTCCTTCATTGACCAATTAGTCCACCCCTTCATTGCACTTCAATGACTCAGAGTCAACGCAGTTCTGACCCTCCATTACGAAAGGTTTTTGGTTGGCTTGACTACCTGGCTTTTCTAACATTGTCAGGCAACAAATTCCCCAAAGTGATATTTTTGATAGAAGAAGACAGAGCTGTAGTGATCTTTCGCAGTTGTATTTTGTCAAAAAAATAATAAGGGCAAGCGTATCTGGATTCTAAACTGTGCAATGTTTTTTTGAGCTGCACAGACCATCAGTGCCGGGGCCAACGGCAGTGTCAGTGGGCCAGATGTATTGGTGGTTGGGGGGAGAACCAGCGTCAGCAGGGACAGGCGTTCGTAAGTCACATTGTTTGCATACTGACAATTAATAGTATACTCACTGCAAGGGCATCATGAACGCCCTGCTTTAGCAGCCACAGCGGAGGTTGAGTTCTTAATGGCCTCTTCTATCTGCAACTCAGCATACAAAAACTCATAATGATTGCTAAAATTGATGGGTTGATGGAAAAGGGAAAGAAGGATGGAAGGTTAAAAGAAATAATGGCTGAAATGCTATGAGTGAAAGGGTGCGTGGGTGGGTGATAGGATGCGTAGGTGGGTGAAAGGATGCGTAGGTGGGTGGTTGGATGCATGTGTGGGTAAAAGGATGGATGAAAGGATATAGGGGTGAAAGGATGCCTGGGCGGGTGAAGGGTGGACGGGTGAAAGGATGCTTGGGTGGCTTAAAGGATGGGTGAAAGGGTAGAAGGGTGAAAGGATGCATAGGTGGGTAAAGGATGGATGGGTGAAAGGAGGGTTGAAAGGTAAGATAGGTAAATGGATGGATGGGTGGACTGGAATGGTTAAAGACTAGATGATGGAATGTAAAGCTTAAATGGTGGGTACCAAAGGGTGAATAGAACAATGAAAGTATGAATGGAATTGCTTGGATGAAGAAACAATGCAGCTCTTCTGGAGAGGGGCGTGTTCACCTACTTTGTTTGCTTGGTTTTATCAAAGCTTTGGTTCAAAGTGCTCCCTTTGCCAACCCCAGAGCAGGATATGTTCTCGAAGGCACTGATAATAATTTATTGTAAAGCACAGGATTGTGATGGCCCTCTTTGTGCTATGCCATCTGGTAGTTAACCCGCTATCTCATTTGTGGATGGCAGGTCTGTATGCGCTATAGCCCTCCTCAGTGACAAGCAGTGATAAAAGAAGGTATGGCACCGAAATTCTGAGTAGAATGTGTTCACAAATGCACCATTAACAATTGGCTGTAAGGAACAGGGCTTAGTTTGTGAGGGCCGCAAACCACTTGCTGTCTATGGCACCACACCCTCTAGGCCCTGGAATACTCTGTCTCTGTCAGCAGGCCATGAGGCTGCCAGCAGACCAGGCCTATGCAGTGGGCTCCATCCGTCCCACAATGAGCTTGTGCTGCAGTGCAGGTCCCGCTGCCCAAACCGCACGCATGCTAAGCGCCCTCCACTCTCAGGGGCCATGTAGGTCACAGTGCCACTCGCACCACTGAATGGTGCCTCTCAGTGTTGGGCCCTTGGGCGCCAGGATCACGGAATGCCTTGTTGCTGCTTAGCGGGCACCAGAACACAGTGTAATCTGGCGTCTCTCAGGGGCTGGCTATTCAGCACATGCTACCCCACAGGCATACAGGTTGGTGCCTCTGGGGCTTGCTGCACTGCTCCCGCTGCTTATATACGCTCGCAGCTATGAAAGGATCGGTTAGGCCAACGCTATCTTCCACTGCCAGTCTCAGCTGCGTTGCCACACTCACAGCCATCAGGGGCGGTCCTGATCACTGCACTGCCCGTCACCCAGGCCCCTCCGACTACTCACCTGGGCTGCAGTAGTTATTTGGTGCGCTCACAGCACGCCCTGCATCTGCATGGCGTGGGCACAGTTCTTTAGGTTGGGTAGGGTGGGGTAGGACCCCTGAGCCGTTTAGTTCCGCGCCACAAGCACTCTCATTGCCTTTATTTTCTCTGCATCAGTCCCTCCCAAAGTGTTGTTAAAGGAGCGGATTACAACTCCAACACCTCTGCCACTGCTATTTTCAGGGTCTCCAGGACCCCTTCATCTTCTGGCACCATGCCCCCCCACACTTTCAAGGCGGATGGTAGCCCTTTTGCAGGATATTTGTCGGACGTCTCCCGTTCGGCGGAGCTGCACTAAAGTGTGGCCATCTTGCTGTGGGCTCTCTAGCACCGCCCCACTCCATTGTTCTCTTACCTGAATAGATGAAGCGATGGCTGCTACCTCTCTCCATCTTCCAAAACTCACTGCAGAGTTTCCCAAGGTGCCTTCCTAATGGTTGTGGTAGTAGTAGCAGCAAGCTAGTATGCTAACAGGGAAGGCATCACAACAAGCGAGGTCCCACTGCCACGTTAGGTGCGCTCCAACTGTAGGATTTATCAAAAGAATTATCCATCACAGGCAACTAAATTGAAAGAAAAACACAGTTATTGGGTTATATCTTTATATCATAGCTTTACAAAGGCTGAGACCAGCCTACCACCATGACACAAAAAAGAAAACAATATCTGATATTATAACAAAAACTAGCAACAGTAACTTCTTCTGAGCAACGGGGAGCTATTTATTTAAAACTACAGTTATGACATCCTCGAGTCAGGAGAAGTGGACTCAGGGTCAGGAGTGGAGTCGACAAGGTTAAGCGTTTACGCAGCACAAGGCCTGAATGATGATGTTGACGAATAATGTTCTATATCTAATCCCTTTTATGGGTTGATGGGTAAGAGCGGCCAGTGTGGGCTATTGCTCAGGTAATAGAAGATCCTGCAGTGCGTTGGTGTCGCTTTCACCACATCTGCCCCACCAAGTGTATGATCCATTTATGGTGTAAATTAAGTCAACTCAATAAATCACTCAGCCCAGGGAAAGAGGGTTAGGGCTTTGGTGAATGGATGGGAAAGGTGATTTGGGGAAAGGTGTGACATAGACAAATACTACACAACAGCAATATTCATCAGGGTTACGATAAGCAGCACATCAACATCAATCTGTTGTGGAAGCAAATGAAGAAATGAGTATGTGATAGTTCAGTTAAATCCATTGCAAACAGTCATTCAGCCCCAGAGACCCAAGTGATTACATATCTAAACGTTCTGTCATCTAGGTTTGAAAAATACAAATTATGAAGGAGGGAAAAGGAGTGTAGTTGGGGTGTGTTGAGAGGGGCTGTACGGAGTGGTAAGTGCCTGGATACCCGAGCAATGTGCACCAAACCAGCCACTTGAGACTGAACAGTGACAGAAGCACCTGAGTTACTGAGAAAATGTAAATGGAGGGCAAATAGAAAGGGTGTTTGTTTGTAGTCACTCAAAAGCTTGAAAATGGGATGGTGCACCACCAAAGTTGGGGTTCCAGGAGGGAACATTTGAGGGGCAATAAGATAGGGGTACTGATAGGTCAAAAAGGAGTCAGAGGCACAGAGATATGGGGATCCAGGTCCCACAGTAAGGGGGGCCAAAAAGTCCCTGCTAAAGTTTACTGTACAACCCTGACCATATTTTGTGCAGCCTGCCCCCCTCTGTAATTAGTGAACCCACACAGTTCTAAAACTTATGCATGTTAAAAGAAAAATGAAACTGTACTGCCAAATTGGGCGGTGCATCTGCATTCTTCTCGGAACGTCCGTCTTTGGTGCCTGACTGAAGTGGTCATGTAAGGTAAGCAGGAGTGCTATGGAGCTTTTGCCTTTTGTGCAGAAGAAGAGGCCTGCGGATTGTAAAACAGAAACAATATTGTAGAGTCAAGGAGAAGGACAAAAGATAAGCTTCATGAGGAGTGTACCAACTGTCAAGACTCAGAGGCAGAGCAAGAGCATAGGCTAATGCAATTAATCACTTTATCAGTCATGGAAGATCAATTAACTGAGAAGGAAGAGTAATTTACAGCCAATCACAGACAAGTAGCTGCATGTACTGGGGTGATCAATCTCACAACTGTAATCATAACATTTAGCAGAGTGCGTGTATCATGTGATGATGATTTGGCATCATAAGTCTGTCTCCTGTTACAAGCAACAGGCCCCCGACCACTACCACATAAGAGGAGTTTCACATTTGAACCAGCACACAGTCAGCAGGATCTCCCAAATCAACACACCTCTCTCCAGTCCATAGAGCCGAGTAGGCCTCAGAGTCATCATTATGTCAGTTTCCCTTTGAATTCGATAGACTTGAAACTTTCCCTCTTCTGGCTCTTGAGGTAGTCCCGTCCTGAGTCCTTCAATCCTCCTCCTGACTCCGAGTAACGAATCAGTCCAACTCTGTCCCGAGACTTATAGTGCACTGCTGTTGAAGAACAAGAAGACAAACAGAATTTGAGTATTTAGTGTACATTTGTGTTTGTTAACTAAAGAGACTGTTCTGGTCTCTGAAGAACCAGAAAAAAGGAGTGGATCCTGCAATAAATCTCACTAAGTGTGAAAGGGCCAATTACCATCAGGTCCCAAGCATTGCAAATCCACAAAATCAAGTTAGTTGAACACCCTCCCTCACTGTCTGCCACCACTTCATCAATCATCACTCACAATCACTCAATCACATATATCATTAATTGGCGCATTAGTTACCTGTTCCAGTCCAAACACGTTGGTAGATACACAATTGTATCTCCTCTTTGATGCAAGAAAAACATTAGAATTTGGAAGTTTTGTAAATCAAATGATCTTTACTCGGCCCCCTTGCAAGGGGTTGAAAAAACGAAGAATAGGCATAGGAGCGAGACAGGAATTGTCTCCAAAGTCCTCCAAAGGAATGGGGAGGATTCTTCACTGCACACTGGTCCAAACCCAATCTGACCATACATGTGCCTAAACATTGTGGGGCTGCATAAGACACAAATATAATGTTGCACTAGCTATATCTTTTTTTTGGGGGGGGCAAAGCAGTTCAAGGAGAAACAATTAAAAAGTTCTGTGGTGGCCTGCTCTCACTCAAAGAAGTAGAGTTGTTCCTCAAACTCAGGTGGTTCACCCAGAAGTTGGTCACCATGATCTAACACACTTGAGTCTGGCCAATCACTCTCATCCTCCTCCTGTGGTATTTTAGGAATGGTTATAATTGTGTGTTATGAAGTGTTGGTTATTTTGATCATGGACAATCTCTCCATTATTTGGGGCGAGAGACTGGTCCTTCTCACTGTGACAATTGAACCAGCTGCACTGAGCATACGCTCTCAGACACACTGGCTACCAGACAAACCAGATACTTTATTGCCAGCCTGCAGAGCTCTGGCCATTGACACGTCTTCCCATACCAATACACTAATGAGTTTTGATTCACATAGACTTCTCTTGGGTCATCCAGATAGTCCTGGAACATCCTCTGAGTGGTCACTAGTGCTGCCACTTGCTCAACCTCTTTTGCCTTTGTCTTTGCACTGAACTTAAGACCTGCAAATTAAAACCAACCCAATGCAGATGTTCTGGCCAATTGTTGTATTCCTATTGTTGTTGTTGTTGCTACCGGTGTTATTGTTGCTGGTGTTGGCTGCTGTGAGACAACAGGACTGCCCTCTCTGGAAGTTGAAGGCGGCATCCCAGTACTTCTGCTTGGGGGTACTCTAATTTCCAGCCGTTCTTCTTCCAGGTCTCTGGCTCGCTGAACAATCCACTTCTTGCATTTTGAAACACCCTCTTCTGTAAAAGGAATAAAAGTGGGCAGTAGTTTTTTGCACCGTGGATCAAGTATTGTGGCACAGATGTACTCTTTGGACAACACAATATCTCTTTGCAGCCTTGTATTATCAGCCAAGTGAAGGATTAAGCTCTGAACCAAATTATGTGCATCCTCGTTATCACCTGCAACGTTTTTAGCCACCATTTTTAACTGGCCCTGTAGCAGATGCAACAATAGGATAACTTGGCCCATCGTACTGTCCTCCTTGCTTACTTCCCATGTGAAAACCTCAAAAGGAAGTAGCATCTCCATCAGGCATTTGACTAGGCCCCATTTGTCCATCACAATGGACATGTTTTTCACAGTTGAAGGCCCTCCTCTTTGAATGGCATACTCATTGATCGATTTGCACTGCTCAAACAAACATTGCAACTTATAAAAGGTCGAGTTCCAACGTGTTGGCGCCTCCTGTATGAGGGCTTTAACTGGTAATCTATTATCACGCTGAGTGATCCTCAACTGCTTCCAGGCTTTGAAAGAATGGCTGAAATGAGTGCAGAATCTTCTGCAAGTGGTCAGTAAGTTGCTGACTATGTCTTCTTTTTTGAGAATGTCTTGCACATTGAGATTGAAGCAATGTGCCAAATGCAAGGCCATGAAATATTTACCATTTGCCATGGCCTTAACTATATTACTGCCATTGTCCTTTGCAACAATCCAGTTCTGTGACCTCTGGGTCTTAGCCATTCAAACACTTTGCTGTTAAAGTCTTCCAAGATGTTTCCAGCAGCATGGGATTTCTCCATGGTGAACATGGCTACTGTTGCATGCCGCTGAATCCCCTTAAAACTTTCTTCAACGCCGAGACCTATAGATACCGGTTGCCTAACCCCCACAAAAGAGATCCAGTGTGAAGTAATACACATGTAATCAGTGGCTTGACAGTTGTTACACATGTCTGTACTAGTCAGGTGGATAGGGTGAACAGCACTCTGCTGCTAAGGTTGTCCAACCAATTGCAGCACATTGTGACGGAGCACTGGAACAGCAACTCTGGTAAAATAGGTCTGGCTGGGAACCTTCCATTTCGAGCAGATGCCCACCACTAGTTCTAGAAAAACCCACTCCTACCACAAAAGAAAAAGGGAGAAGGTCCAGCGCTAAACATTTAGCCAGCTTGCCTTTGTACAAACGTGCTGTTGGGTGGTTGTACTCGTAGGGCACATCCTGCCTGAACATGCCCAATAACAGGAGCCTGGATTTTTTTCTTTTGTGGTGCCACTGATGCAGCTGACTTCCGAAGAGAACCATGAGAAGGTGATAGACTCAATGTGCGTCTTGGGGCAGTCATTGTATGCTGTTGCTGTGGTTTCGCCATCTGACTTTTGTGCCATTGAGGGGTTGCTGAGGCGGGTGATACTTACACAGTGCTGGAGACAGGGCTGCTTTGCGTAAAGAGCATTTTACCCTCTTTTTCCTCATCACCTTTACCTCTCAACATGATCAGAGCTGATTCCCCTCTCCCATCACCACCACCATCACCTGAAACAATTTTTTAAAGGTGCACCTTCCACTGGATTGCGAGGTGTTTTTTCATATAGGTCATTTGGCCACCAGTACCATAGTGAGCCAAGCTTCCCTCGATGAACGCTCACATGGCATATGGGAGATATTGCAATGTTATCCTCCTGTTTACTAATGGTAAAAAAAATCCCAAACTGGGGATGTGAAATTTTCAGTGGGCCACTGGTGCCACTGCCAATGCCCGAAGAAATGGAGTAAGGCGGGTGTTTAGACGATTGGCTCTCTGCAATGCATACTTTTATTGAGCTAGTGGTGAATACAGGTCTCAACAGGGCCATACAAATATGGGGAGCTGGCGCTGGTGCCACAACCCTGGGGGTAGGTTGAATAGGAGGGGTACTGTCGGTCTCCTCTAGGCCAGCTTCCACAATGACTGGCTCGTCATCCTCATCCGCTTCCATAATTGTTAGGCTTTCAGGAACTTTCCTTTTCCTGAGCCTCTCCTGACCTGGTCCAGTCCATGTCCAGATCATCAGAAAGGAGGCTTGGAGAAGATGATGAAATAGTACCCTTCCTTTTCCTTGCTGGAGATCTGGGAGCCAATGATTCTAAAGGAGGAGGTTTTTGCTCAGTAGGAAGCTCAACATCCTGTTCTGCTCCTACTTCAGGAAGATCTACTATTACTGGCTGTGGCTATTGTCCACTGTGCTCAGTTTCCTGAAACGATTGGGTACTACTTTGCAAAATAGACAAATCCAATTCGATATCACTGCTCGTCGGTGTCGCCATGATTGCAGTGGCTGCCTCTGTGAGAGACATGGGGTGTGGGCTTAGGTTGGGGTGGTGCCATTGATGCGGGAGTGCTGCTCCCAGCTTGCTCCCCAGAGGCCGTTGCAGCAGACACAAGTTTGCAGAAAAAGGTTCCAGTTGGCACACCAGTGGTAGAAAGCTGCTTCTTCTCACAGGCCACTTTCTTAGCAGCATCTTTCTTTGGGGCCATCTTGAAGCAGTCAGTTGGCTATAGCACCTAGTGGCACACGCGTAAGAGATTGGAGAACTCGTGTCTTGTGTTGTGTGGTCACGCCATTCTATACAGGCCTTCTGTATGGCAGTACTCTGGGTGGCGTCTCTTGTGCACCTAAAAGCAAACAAGCATGAAAAACATTTAGTGAAACGTGGCATTGTTGCAGTTTGAATCCAGTACAGGGGACGCTGCGGGACTTTTGCCTTCCACTGCCTAGTTGCTTAAACCAGCCAGAGAGGGACTCCCTGTCCCAGGATACACTGCCCCAGAAGGAGGGGCCAAGGGCAGCAGTCTAGCGCTTTTATGCACGTCTTCACTCCCACAACGCGGGACGCTGTGGTACTTTTGCCTTCCACTGCCTAGTTGCTGAAACCAGCCAGAGAGGGACTACCTGTCCCAGGATACACTGCCCCAGAAGGAGGGGCCAAGGGCAGCAGTCTAGCGCTTTTAAGTGCGTCTTCACTCCTGCGACGCGGACGCTGCGGGACTTTTGCCTTCTACTGCCTAGTTGCTGAAACCAGCCAGAGAGGGACTCCCTGTCCCAGGATACACTGCCTCAGAAGGAGTGGCCCGTCTTTGCCCGTCCGTGCCAGGAAGAGGCAGGGCAGGGCCACCTCCCTTGCGTTTGGTTCAGGTCAGCTGCATGAGGAGTCACGTCCTATTTTGCAAGGTACTGTAACTCCTTCGTTTGTTTCCCTGCTGGTCCATGGCTAGCTTTTATCTGCCCCTCAAGCTGTGATTTGACACTGACTTTTTTTTTGGTTGGACATTGAATTGGATTTTTGCCCCTCCCTGGACAATTGATTGATTGAATTGAACTAATTACAAGCTGCGTCCATTTTTGATTGTTAATCCTCCTTTCTTCTCATTGTGTGTGTTCTGAAGGGCTCCTTGTTTTGTATTGTTATATTGGGCGGGCCTTAGCTCCTTGGTGACATCCAAACTCCTGCTGCCCAAGCACTCTCAATTACTCCCTCATGATATTTTTCCAGTAAAATAGCTACTAGATCTGGAGTAGAGATTGTTACTTGCCCGCGCCAGTGAGGGATGGGGAAAAGGAAAGCTACTGAGGGCACGGGGGGGGCAGCCGGAAAGGGCAAGAAAGTAAAAAAGTCCACCAAACCGCTGAAGCACACAGGCAACAATTGCGTCATGGATAGCATTGATTGCCTGATAAGTGAATGCGAAGGCATCTTAGTTGCCTCACCAGGCCCCGACCCCTGTCCTGCCGTTAGGCAACCTTCCACCAGTTTCACCAGCCCCAGTGGCCCACCTTCCATCCCGGATATGTTTAGAAGATTACCAACCAAGGGGGCTTTGTTGAGCAAACAGGGGGAACTGTCTCATACTGTGAGGGTCCACTCACCACCTTCAAGTTCCATTACACACCATATAAGCCAGCCTGAGCCAGTACCTGAGTGCACCAATAGGTTCGCCCCTCTGTCTGACCTGATCGATGACTTGTTGGACCATCAGCCCTCAGATGGCCTTGGCGAACCAGTATCTGCACCGGTTTCTCACCACGGGTGTAAGAACCTGTGCTCTTATCAGCTCATCAGTGACCTTAGAACCGAGGTAGGGTCCTTAAGATCTATGATTGATGGGCTTACTGCTTTGGTCAAACAACTGCTACAGAATGATACACGATCTCAACTGCCCATTGAGCCCGCACAAGGAACAGCCAACGTTCCAACTAGTACAGGACCCGCTTCATCTATGTCGGGCATATCGGAAGGGGTTTGCCTTCCCCACAGGCAACCCTGTCCACATTGTGCTGTTATTTCTCATACCTAAGGACCAGCCTACTTAAATGCCACGCCAACTAACCATTTCCCCATTGTAATGTCTAGAAACAGCCCTTCCAAACATTTAGGGGTAAGAAGCATAATTTCGCACCAAGACTTAGTGCATTCAAATCATTACAGGCCAAAGCCGAACTTACTACCCCCATTAACTCAGTATTTGCTCAGACAATTCATATGGTCAATGTCCCCAAACTTAATGGGAGAGTGGGGTATGAGGGAGAAGTTGCACTAACCAACAAAGCGATTCATTGGATTCGCCACGTCACGGGGTGTCGTTCTGTGATCCGTGACGACGTTATCAGGGCAAGAAGACTTACATCTCCTGATCAACCCTATCATTGTATTGAACTAACTCTTAAGGGCGCAGATCTGGCTGAGGGTCTTCTTGCTTTGGAATATCGCACTTGCTCCCCTGATGATTCTCCAATCCATTTTAAGCGCTATAGCCCACAAATGCCAAGAGCTGCTGGTTCCTCTGCTGACCGTGGTGGGGCTATTTGGGGTTCTCATCTAGATATGAACGATTGACTCCAGGGGGAGGAGCGTTATAACGCTGTGCCTTTTTCTACACACAAAACAAATATGATCATGAGGGCTAGCCCACCGACCACTCAGAGAAGGACTATAGGGCAGGGGGAAGAAACTGCACAGGAGGCTGGGGTGGGAGGACCCTGTTTTACTTCCAGAGAGCCTGGCCCTGGTAGAAACATCGACCGCCATGTAATCATGCAGTCCCCCATCAGAACCTGCCCCGCTAGCCCAGGACCTGATCTGCTTCCCAGACCAGAACTTGACCGGCAGCTTAGAATAGACTCCTGGAATGTGGCAGGGTTAAGCAGCAAAATGTCACTCCCCCACTGGAACACCTTAATTGAGGGATTTGACATTTGTATTTTCCAGGAGACCTGGAGCCTGGTCCCCTTGTTCAAATCTGGGTATGCATGTTATTGCTCACCAGCTATCACTAGTGGAAGACGGCATCCAGCTGGGGGGTTGATAGTATGGGTGGGGATCGCGCTGGGATGCCAGATTACCCTCCTCCCAAGCCCCAGTCCTTATATCCTGGGGGTTCACATTAAAGGTCCTAAGGGGGGCGTTTCCATCGACCTATTTAACATCTATGTGAGAGGAACCAAAGGGGGGAGACCCTCGTCCATGCTCACACTTCTGGAAGAGGAGTTACATAGGTGCCCACCCTATTCAAGACTATTATTAGCAGGCAATTTCAATACCTCGTTTGAGCCCCTAGACAAAGAGGACTTAATGTGGACGAATGAAGATGACTCTAGATGGGCTGTCCCCCAACTAGACCTCCGCCCAGTTAGGAAATGGACAAAGCTGGCACTCCAAGGGAATGCCCTAAGCGCAGAATTTAGGCTAAGGGTGGTGAATGGAAGAACCCCCTTGGATAGGTTGGGTGCAAACACGTTCAATAGGCCTAGTGGTCCATCCCGCATTGACTACATCCTCCTCGACGTGGGGCTCTGGAGGAATGTGATCGATATGAACGTGGGTGTTACAACAGACAGTGATCACAAACCCCTCTGTCTCATTATGAAGCCCCTGTGGGACGATCATTCTACCTCTATGAGAGGCGCCCAATTGAGTAACACCAAGGAGGTCCACCAATCCAACGACAGGCGTACACTAAGATGGCGGAAGATAGTCTTACAGGAAGATAAGATCAGGAACATACATAACGACTTGGAAGCGGGCACTATCGAGCTCCAGTCCCTGGCCACATGTCCAGGTAGCGCGGATGAGATAGTTACCGCCCATACACGTATCTTTGCCCACCTCAGCTCCCATTTTACTGATTCAAGAATAGACCAAAGGCCATGCACTTCAAAATGGGGAACAGTCCCGTGGTACACAAAGGATTGTAAACGTGCACGCTCAACTCTAGCTTTAGCCATCAAAGTTAAAGATGGTGACTTAATTAAAGCCTCTAGGAAGAGCTATAAGTCAACCTTGCATCAGGCGAGACGGGCCTGGGATGAATCCCGGTGGCAGCAATTAAAGGAAGCGTGCGCGGAGAAAGATTCCAAATCTTTCTGGTCCCTAGTTGCCTGGGGTAACCAAGGAGGGGCCCAATCACCACCCACCTATATTACTGGCCAGGCCTGGTTTGACCACTTTTTGAAGTTTTATTGGGCCTCTGGGGAGACGTTCACTATGGAGGAAGCCGGGCCCCTTACCCAGCACGTGACAAATGAGTTTTTTACCCTGAACGAGATTGAGTCCTCTCTAAGGAGAATAATACGGCCTAAGGCGGCAGGGCCTGATGGCATACCGGGGGACTTATTCTTAACAGATATTCCAAGCTGGGCTAATTATATCTTACTCCTGTCCAATGCTTTGGCCAATGGTGCTCCAGTCCCAGGGCATGGAAGGGGGCCAAGGTGGTCCCAATTTATAAAAAAGGGGATAGAGGTCATGCCTCAAATTACACGCCTATCAGCTTGCTCAATGCCCTCCAAAAGGTCTTCTGTGGAGCCCTTCTGCACAAACTCCAGGCTTGGTAGGAAGAAAATGCAATCTTATCCCAATAACAAGCAGGTTTTAGAGAATTGACGGGGACTATCGATCAAGTATTTCGCCTTCTGCTCCTCTACTGGAAAGTGGTTGTGATTGGTCGGGGCAGTCTTTATCTAGCTTTTATTGATCTAAAGACTGCCTTCGACTTAGTTCCCAGGCATAAGCTATGGCTTGTGCTTAATGACATGGGGATTCCGCCACCTATCCTCAGCCTGCTAGTTCGATTGCATGTGGGGAACTATGCACAGGTCAGATGGGGGCCGCAGGGACAACTTACAGAGCGTATCCCAGTTAGTAAGGGAGAGCGCCAAGGTTGCGTCTTGGCTCCCACCCTTTTTTTCTGCAACAAGAACCTGCAGACGCACCAACCTTGGGAGGGGACAAGGTACCAACCCTATTGTTTGCAGCCGATACCCTGCTGGTGTCCAAGATTCCGGCGGGACTTCAGCTTCTGCTCAATAGATTCGTATCGTTCTGTGATACCAGGGGTTTGGTCATTAACACTACCAAAACCAAATTCATGGCCTTTAATCCACATAAGTCCTTCAAAGGCAGTGTAGTGCTAGATGGGTCCCCCCTGAAAGAGTCTTTACCTTCGACTACCTAGGTGTCCGCCTCTCAGATAGAATGTCCTGGAATCCCCACATCACCAAGATGCTACTGGGCCACAAGCATGTTACGGGAGTGCTAGGGAGGGAACATCGCTCCTCGCTTAGTAGACTGGTCGCTGCCGCCTTGCAGGTCTATGATCTGAAGGCGGTTAGCGCAGCGCTGTATGGCGCAGAGTTGTGGGGCTTTGACAAGACACCCGAGCTTAGTACCTCAGAGAATAAATTTCTTAGGAACCTCGTGATGCTTCCCCAAAGTACCCTGCTTACACCACTAATGCTCAATATGGGCAGGCGCACTATTAGTGATAGAGCGAAGCTCCGTCCGCTGCTTTATTGGGCAGGCATTATGAGAACTCCGGAGCTACTGCTCTTTGCGGAAGCCCTGGCAGAGGTCGCCCATCTTGACACGTGCAATAAGGTAGGGTGGATTAATAATGTCAGGAATTTGGTGTCAGATGTCGGGCTCAAGGGTCTTTGTGACAAGCCAGATCCCACCCTGCTACGAAAAGAGGCCCTGAAGCAATACTACTGGAAATGGGTGGAGCAACGCGAGCTTACCAAGCCTACTCTGGGCAAACTTACCGAGGAATGTCTGCTCCATAAACAGTTTAGATTGTTGGAACCCTACCTAGACATAATTCAGGTCCCCCAGGACAGAACGTTATACATTCAATTCAGGTTTGGTACCCTACCTGTGGGCGAGGTTACAGCTAAGTGGCACCCTACCTCTTCAAGTTTAAGCAATTGCCCCGGTTGCAATGCCCCGGTGGAGTCCGTAGCCCACGTGCTGTTTGCATGTCCTGCTTATACGCAGCCCAGGGACAAGTGGCTCAAATCGGCCTGTTGCCAATTGGGCACACGAAACCACTGGGATGCACTTCGCATACTGAAGTCGGATGCCAGGCCCCTTTTGCCTGTGCTATGGCTAAGTTTCTAAGCCACATGTGGGGTATTAGAAGGAAGGCACTTATGAGATCATCTTAGTAATGGCCAGGTTGACCCTTAGTTTTAGTTGCCTTTCGGGTCCCAGTGACTAAACTTAGGTTACCCTCACTTGTTTTAGACATTGCACGAGCACTTTATTGTAGACTGATTGCATAACCGGATTGCTAGGGGTGGACCCTAAGGCTAACCCTGTGACATCCTCTGCTAGACGTTTTTACCATTTTTCATTAGTTTTTATATTCCACACTTGTTTTTAACTATTGAATCTTATTTTTAAAAGTATGAAAGATTTTATGATGTACAACTTTCAACTGGCCGCTGTCGAACAGATAAGGTACGCACTTGCCGGTTGCTATAGGGGTGTGCTTTTATTCTAACTGTTGTGAGTAGTTGAACTGAGCACCCTATGTAATTTTGATCATATTGGTCTAATATGTTTTAGCCATGCAGGTAATCTGCCGTCAAATTACAATCTTGAGATATAAGTTTTTGCATGTCTATTGTGGGTTGCCTTGTTTGAATTCTTTTTCTTTTATATTTTTAACTGTGTTTTACTAACTAAGTCTTGTGTAGCTTTTATGACTTGAGCAGTCGAAATAAAGCTTAATGGGAATCCAGTACAGAAAAATACAATATAATTTAGTGTGGTTACTTAAGTTATTAACATAAATAATTGTTAACAATCGTGTATCCATTCCAAAGTCAAACCACATCACCATAACATAAATATTTCATTTCCAATCAGCTTAACAAACAGAAGACAGATGTAAATGTTTGCTTTATGTGCATCTAAGCCAGGGAGACACCTGTGGCAGTCAGAGCGGTGCAGGGGGAAATGCAATAATCCTTAAAATATAATGCTGGTGTGTGTTGCAAAGTCATCCTTGTGCCCTGGGCACCCCCCATTTTTTTGCAGACTGGTACAGGTGGTAACTGACTCTGACTGTCCCTGGGCAAGTGCTATGCTGAAAAGACACTTAGAATACAGTGAACAGACCTACATACACTAGAGTACACTATGGGTTAGGCTACCCCTATGATTGGCATGACCTCCCCTAGCATATAATAGGGCCTTACAGTTTAAAGGCCGGCAGCTTTTCTGCACTGGCATGTGTGCACTGCTGGAGTCTGATGTCAGTTTAAAAGCAGACCTGTGTCCCAAACTCGACTTGGGTGTTTGGGGCACTTAAAAATTAATAAACTACAATGTTTGCATATATTAGGCACCCCAGGGTCTCCCCTAGGTGTCCCAGGGGTGGGGGGTCAGGTATTTATAAGGAGGATTCCTATAAAATGGCTTTTATTTGCCCTGGGGTTAGTGAAATTGCACATCTCACTCCCCACATTGCAGTGAAGTGCTTCCCAAAATCGACTTTTGTGCTAAGAGCACTGTGGAGTGAGGTTCTGCAATATGCTTACATATGCAGAACCCCTAAAGTCTCCTCTAGGTGTTCCAGGGGTGTGGGGTCCTGTAGATATAGGCAGGATAAAAGATGTTTTATAAGCCCTGGTGCTGGAAAAATTGCTAAAGTCATTTTTCCCATTGCAAATCCCCAGCCACATAGGTTAACATGGCAAGAAGTTATTGAATAATAACTAACGTAAGGAGGTGATACAAATATCATTCAAGGGCTTCCTGGAATGATATTGGTAAATTCAACAATATGGTATTGTTGAATTTATCCTAAAATGTATTGACAATAAGTTATAAGACTTTGTCTGTAAGCCAAAATTCAGCCCTCTAGTGCTCTGATCTGATTGGCCAGAGTTAAGTGGATTAGCCAGGCTGCTTTGATAAGGTGATAAGTAGCCCAGGGGTCAGTGAGCCATACTGGGTTCTGCTACATAGGGATGCAATTGCAGGGGGAGGGGTTGTAAAACATCTTCTTCAAAGAGAGGAGGGGACAGACAGTGTAAGTCATGTCCAGTTACAGCCCTACCCTCTGAACCCAGACAGACGGCAGGCTTAAGGCAGGAATTTCCAGATGCAAAGGGGAGGGAGCATATGTAGATGAGCCATCCTGTAAGCTGGTTTAGTTAGCTCTTCTCTCTCTGCTGGAAAATCAGCCATGATGAATTTTGAAGTCACGGTGTTCTCTGGGAGAAGATAGTGCCACACTTTGGAAGATGTGGTCATACCCTGGGGTGTTGCCCTGCACCTCATTGGACAGGAGTGGCCTCCTGCTTGACCCAGAGAACTTTGAATAAGTATCTGAGGGGGGCAGAGTCTCTCAGATCTGCTGCTTGAAACTTAAGGAAGAAGAAGGGTCCATGCTGGAAGTTTGATTTGCACCAACCTGGCCATGCACTCTGACTGACTGCGCCTGCTGCACAATCTGGAACTACAGCTCTGTGGATCAAACCTGCTTCAAAAGGACTAAACAGTGGACTCCCTGCAAGCTACAGGTTAACAGAGCTCACCTGGATCATCACCACCAAGAATCCCCAGCCTGTAGTACTACCAGTGGTTTTGTCCAAGTGGATTGTGAGAACTGAAGTCCCAATCTTTCAAGGACCATCTTGGAGCTTCCAGACCCTTGGAGTATGTTTTGGACACTTTGTGACCCTCTGATGAGCTTCAGGAAGATGTTCCAGAAGTTTCGAGAACTTTGGAGCAACTTTGGAAAAAAGCTCCATAAGTGGACCGACTCAACCTGGCCAGCCAAGCCGGTGACCCTCAACCGCGAGCCGGACTGCAATCCAGGTTCATCCTGCTGAAAAGCTCCGGATGTCCAACTTCCAGAGTTTGACCAGGAGTAAGCTGAAACCCAAGCCGGCGAACCCTCACCGAAGCTGACCTGGTGAAGAGCAGCAAGGGACCCCTGAAGAAAAAGCTCCGTAAAAGTTTCTAAGTCCGAACGTAGGAGAGGTGATCGGGACCAACCGCGAGAATCAAGCCGCCCACCTTCAACCGCGAGCCAGCCTGGATCCCTGGTTCGTCCTGCTGTAAAGCTCCGGAGTTCTGACTTTCACAAAGTTGACCGGGAGCTCATCATATGGCAAGCCGGTGAACCCTCACCGAATCCGGATTGGCTGAGAGCTTCGAGGGACTCCGGGAAGAAGAGCTCCAGAAAAGTTTCCAAGTCCAAAGGAAAAAACTTTGACCGCGACCTACTGTGAGAGGTAGCCGCGCAGGGCTCCATCGTCATTGGCCTGAAACTTTGACTTTGTCCCGGTCTAGTGCGACCAGATGTCCCAATAGGTGCTATAGGTTTCTATGTGCTATATAGTGCTAAACCTTTAAAAAAATCATATCTCCGGTTCCTTACATTGGATTATTTTCACTTCGGTGTAATTTTAAAGATAGAAATATTTCCTATTTTATGCAAAATTGTGTCCTATTTCTACTTCATTATAATTGACGCCATGGCTAAATTCAAGGTTGATGAAAAAGCTACATTTAAAAAAAAAACTGCTGCCAAGTTACACTCTCGCCTTGTAGTAATTTCCGGAAAGACGCCTTAGGGACACTCCATTATAACAATTAAAAACATTCCAAAATAATGAAAATAATGTATTTCATTGTCTTCAATGCATCATTCCAACTGTTTTAGGCTCTTTCTCTCTTCTAGCAGGTAAGCTGTTTTCATAATGTGCGTTTTTCCTAACGAGTTTGCAAACTGTGTTATCTTCCTGACTGGGCCGCTGCCATGCATCGATACACCCCAGAGACTGTTAAAGCCTGAAGTTATTTTTTGTGAGAATATTTGTATTCCTTTCTCTGTTTATCCCCCTCAAGCTTGCATTTTAAAGAAGCCAGCTAGCAAGAGGCTCAGACATCTCATGGCCACTCACTCAAGGGATAACGAAAGCGCGCGGCCTCTCTGGTCATTTGTACTCACAGCCGAAGGCATGAAAAGAATTGATAGGCTTGAGAGTTTCGCACTGCACCTAGAGACAGCAAAAAAATAAACCAACTTGAAATATACTCAAGGCTGTGTGACTGGTGACAAGACATTTCATTTATTGTGAGTCCAATGCTTACGTATTAAGGCCTGGATTATTAGAAGACTACAATGTGTGTGGATTTCTTGGGAAAATTCCACACCCAGTAAATACTGATTGTATGAGGTTATATGATTTAAAGGTTGCACAATTTGTGCCCCATTTTCTTTCAGCTCTTCAGAGTGGGGATAACATGCTAATTGCAAATGATTTTTCCCATTTCGACGTGCGTTATTTGTCCTTCCCACACCCTGCTGTGCACCAGGTTAGATCTGTGAAAAACAGGCAGACAAGAGGAGTTTGGGGCTGATTTGCTCACCAATCAGAATCAATGCCAACATATATACAATGGACATTGCTTGCTTTTATATTTTTTTACACACTGATCAGCTCTTCTTTAAAAATAAATGCCTGTAAGGATCAGTATGCCTTAATTTACGGACGTGCTGCCTGGTTTGTAGAAAACACTTTTCTTTGATCTCTCTTAAACGTCGGAGTTATTTGGATTGTTGCTGGGGACTATGTCTAGCGTACTCTCATGTGCTGTAGTCTATTTTAGTTTATTATTAGCTGATGATTCCATGAGAGTTAGAATTTGATTAATATTTATTCTTAAATGTTAAAAAAAAAAACTTTTTCCCTATTGAGACATTCTAGACCCGAGTAGAGAACTAAAGCCCTGAGGGTCAAGACTTAGGGCCTTATTTTGAGTTTGACAGATCGACTACTCCATCACAAATTTGTCAAATGCCCCATGCATTGCTAGAGTGGACCCGATATCCACCATATTTTGGTAGAGTATCCCATCCGCCAAACTCTAAGGGCCAGATGTATCAAGCGTTCTACAGTTCGCAAATTGGCCCGTTTATGATCGGTAAAAGCCTTTTGGGATGTATCATCCCAAAAGGCATTCGCAAAATAGGGAATGAATAACTTTTGCGATCACCTATTTTATGCGATCGCATTTAGGCAATCGTAATTTGCAAGAAGCAAGAAAAAATTGCGACCTGGCTTTAATGAATCAGAAATTACCACCAACTTCAAGTTGGTGGTAGATTGTAACTTCCTAGAAAAATGCAAATTTTTGCATTTTTCTAGTACATGTGGCACACACACATGCCCTTAGGGCATGTATGTGCGCCTACATGTGCATACTTACGTTTTTGGGTGCATCAGGGTGGCCTTTTGGCCCCCTTGCACTCTTGAAATGCAAACGCAATTTGCGAGTACCTATTTCGTACTCTCAAATTGCGAATGCAATCCTATTCATTCCTATGGGCCTCTAGGCCCATATGAATGAATGGGAAGGTATTCCTTAATAGTGAATTGCAATTTGCGAGTCGCTATTAAGGAATATGTAGGAATCGCACATTTTTGGGAAATCCTACATACGATTGCAGTTTGCATTCTCTTAAACAGCGAATCGGTACAATTCGCTATTTAAGAATCGCAAAAGCAATTCTTGATACATCTGGCCCTAAATTACTTCCTAAGTCTTGACCGATTGGCCTTTAGTCCTCTACTCGGGCTTAATGTGCCCAATTGACGTGAGAGGGCCTGCATGCCTGAACAGAGAAAGAGTGCTGGAGCAACTGAAAAAAAGAAATACTGATCAAACCCTATCCCATTCATTTTTAATTACTATGGCGTTTGATGTCTGAATACACTTGTATGAGGTCTGGCATTGGCACATGCATACAATAGGAAAGTAATTGCCAGTGTTTAATGACTCCGTACACAGTACCTCACGTAAAATATGAAGCAATCGAATTATGATTTTCTCATGAATATAATGTTAGAACACAGTATTGAATCACCACAAACAACAAATGCACAAGTCAGATAATGACGGTGAGTATCAACATGCTCTGGTATGAGTGGGAAAATCCAGATCACCTACAGATATACAGTTGCTTGGCAGGCTGTGTAGAAAATGCACAGATAAGATACCATTCAGGACTCACATGTACATACTACCAACTATACCTTCTACAAACTGATGCAGTAAACACAAATCCACAACACTAGAGGTTTCAATTAGACACAAATATATCTTCATTCACTCAGAGCATACAACAAGTAAAGGAATATTTACCATACAGGGCCTCCTAGGAAATATTGACCATAGTCCTAGTCAATTCCTACTTATGCCACCAGTGGTCCCATTTATCAACACAATCAGCTACCCTTAACAACTTCAGAAGTCTACAATTTTCTGTAGGTCTAACTTGCCCTTTGCTCCACTGTCCCTAACATCAAAACAATGTGGGTTTTGGGCAATGTCTTCCTTGGCCTAGATTTCACAATGTTTGGTATGGTAACAGCAGCATGGGTGTAGTAATAAGTGATTACTATAAAAGGATTAAAACCTACTTCACACACATGCTTATTTTTCTTCCAAATGATTTTTGTAGATTGTAAATAGAGAATAAAACAAATAGTTTGCCGATCCTTTTCTGCTTTTCATGCAAGATTGGCCTGATGGTAGAGCCTAACACAGGTTCTGTTGGGGAGTGACGTAGTATTTTAGAGAGTAAAGAGGTATGCTGGTTGTGTTAGTGGGTCACATAGTTCAGAGAATTGACATTCATGGAGTGGCATCTAGATATGTGGGTCGAACAACTGTACTGTGTTTCTTGCTGAGTAATCTGGTTATGCTAACATCACCATCCATGAGTTAGTTCCAAGTATGGCCTTCAAAAGGGGGAGAAGGCAGACACAGCTGGGATGAGGAACTAAAAGGAGATGATAAGGCCAAGCTAAGGAAATCATGTAAGACAGGGAGGTGCCAGTACCACAACTACTAGTGAAGCATGACTCAAAGGCCAATTGACCCCAATTATTCCTTGACATCTGCCGACATCATGGAAGGTGAACTCAAGTGTACTCTAAGGGGCCTGTTCACAAACTGCCTTTTGTAGTACTTTAGTAGTATTACAATAGTCCCATCTAAAGTTCTACAAAATTAAATTTACAAACCTCTGAGTGTAAATCTCCACCTCCATCTCTCCTGTCTTTTTTATGGGGAGAGCCTCATGAATGCATGTTTGCGTCTTAAAAATATATGTGCGATGGACGTGGTTGAAAAAGGAGGCCAACTTACTACAAAATAGGCAGGGTTCAGGGAGGAATAAAGAGGTGTTAAGGGGGGTTCAGGAGGAGTTTGGGTAGGAACAGACACCCACCCTAAAAAGAGTAAACACGTTGCTATTCGCTATTCAGAAACTGCTTTTTTAGAGTTATCACAGCATAATGACCCAAAACAGTACTGAATGTACTCCAGCCTAGAGCTTAAGTAAGTTTAGCACCACACATGGCCAACCACTGGTACTGCAACACCCTCCCATAGAAATCAATGTACATAGGCACTTAAAATAACACCCCATAGGAAATAATGTTAAAATTAAAAACTTTATTTAAACTATTTAAAAATATCAACACATTCAATTTAATGTTAATAATGATCTAAAAATAAAATATAATTATTTACTTTTAAAATATGTTAATAACTTGAATTTAAAAACTAATATAGCATTAGTATTTATTAATATATAATCAATTAACTTGTATTTATTCCTATACATCATTTTTTAATAATTATTAATACATTTATTTTTACTTTAGGTAAGTTTTTTAAATTTAAAATTCAGAAAAATATTTTTTATTTCATGTAATACATTTAAATAAATTAAATATTTAATTCCAAATTAAGTTAATAGTGCTGTAGCATTTTTAATTATGAACTAAATGTAAAATATAAATAAATGTATATTAATATTCAACATATAAAATGTTAGCTATTTTTCCAAGTTTAATAAACTTTTATACCTTTCCCTATATTATACCAAAGGGAGATCTCTGCCATTGGGAGAAGGTGCCCCAGGGCTCCTCAATCTTGCTGATTCTCTTTAATGCTTATCCCTGGCCACTGTCAACTTATTCTCTCTTTTGTATGTTGTTACTTTAAATATACTGATGACACCCAGATGTTGCTCTGTTAGCCACCATCTAACTTGTGGATTACAAATTACTGGCGACATTTGATGGATAAATGCCCCCTGCAAAGACTACTGTTAAAGAAAATTTGAATTTTAGATGCCATACTTTCTCCAATTCCCCATTTTAATTATTTTGAATCCTCAGACTAATGAAATTGCCTCTTATTCCCAACATAAGTGTAAGAGTTAGGCATTGGGGGTTTCTAGATAGAAGCATGACAACTACCTCTGAACTATCATGGAAACCAGTGGTGGCAGCAACATCATGCATTTGCCATCTGCTTCACTGCAATACAAGCGATGATGTATTTCAATGTTTTCTAAACTAATCACTCCATATCACTAATTCTATACCATCCTTAAGTATAGTAAAGTGTCTCCACCCTTGGGCTTGTTTGAATATTCTCTATGCTTTCTTGAAACATAGCAACTACCTGGGGCCTGGTGCATTAACAATGACAGGCTCTGGGAGGGGGAAAAACAAAAACATAATGTACCAAAGTGACATTACGGTTCAACATTTTTTGCCACAGTGAAAAGCGGATCACAAAGTAATCGTTTGCTCCTACAATCACAACCCATTAAATGACTGCCAACTAACCTTTTCAGTTGGAATTCTTTGGCACAGTGGAATCTGAGCATAAGAGACAGCTTTCTGTGTGTGGTAGCAGATGGCCACAGACAGAGAAGACAGAAGTCTCATGGCCCACTCAATGCTTATCCTATGTCTCCTTTGCTATGTGTCATCATTTACTATTGACACCAAATCATGCATGGACCGAAAATCTCATAGTCAGGTATTGTACAATTCTATGCTTTACTTTGGGTGCCCTCTCCAGTACATTTGTTCTTCTTATTCTTGGGAGCTTGCCCCTACCAAGGTCAACTCTGAAATATCCTATTCAGGAATGTCCTGCCTCCCCCTGACACTTCCTTGGGGCAGGAAGTGGTGTCCAGTGTCCTGTCTGCAGATCTGTAAGGACTCCTCACTGCAGGGTCCTCATGTCCTCATAGCATGAGAATGAGTAAATGTAGATGGAATAGTTTCCCTTTAATACACATTTTCTCTGGAAAACTACAGTCACAAATGATCTAAAAGTGGTCAGACTAGGGTTAGGGCACATTAGAGCCACTGAATATGGTTAGTTTGCTTGCAAAAATGAGACCTGGGGAATCATGCCTCCCAACACTATTTGGGGTGAATTGGTCACTGTAATACCGATCATTAATCTAATAGTACAAACTATCTATAGAGGTCTACAAGAACATTTCAGAATATAAGTGAATACCAGGAATTATTTATTGCAAATGTTTTTAGCTGAATCAAGCTATTATTTGGATGCAGCACACCCCACTTTAAAAGTTTATTAGAATCTTCAACATTCATAGAAAGGTTCCTTTATATCAGCGATGTCTCATGCTGGTCCAGAGAGGCCAGATCCATGTCATATTTTCAGGGTATAATCATAAGACACATTTGCATAAAAATAATCTAAATGGACATTTACACAACCCATGGTTATCCTGCAAATGGAATGCGTCTGACCAGCCTGGGTCTATGTTGGACATCCTTCTTTACATAGAGCTACAATCTAATCTCTTTGTCAACCATCACTTTTATTTCTGCCTTATATAATATGTGATACAAAAGGGGATGATGGACGGAATGCTTGAGCACATTGGCAAACACTCACCCCCAGTCAACAGATCTGGGTTTAATCCATCATCATTCTTTAGCTTCACTCCACCACCCCAGTTCAGACATGGCCATATGCAAATCAGTCTTGACCCTGTGCCTCATGGGAACAGTCCAGCCCGAACTGCCAAGCCATGTCTTCCCTGGACCGGAAACAAGCATCCTAGGACCGGTTTCTGGCATTTCAGCCGTCATCAGCCAGGCTTGCTTGAATCCAGTGTGAGAAGTTGGCCTGGCATATGCTGTCCACTAATTATAGTGGGCACCTTGCACCAGTCCAAACAACCCCTTATTGGAGATAGGTTAAAGACAACCTTATTGAAAGCTATCCTAGTGGTAGCTATGGAGAGCAGCCTTCAGGCTAAGTCTTGAAGGAATGTAAAGCAGCTTGTTTTACCAGTCTATAATCTCTTGAGTGACCAAATGAAAGAGCACCACACCAGGTATATATTCAAAATATATGTATTTATTACTAAACACACCCCTCTAGTCTCTTTATGAGGCTAGAGTTCAAAGTACATAAGTTATAAGATCTTAAATCACAGTAATAGCACAAATACACGTTTGGGCCCTAGGGGCGTACCAAACCATATACCAATAAAGTGGTATGCGAACCACGACTGAACTAGACACTAGGCCTAGAGCCTCTAGAAGTGCTTGGACCACAAGGAACCACCCAAGGTAGTGACACAGGGGACCCACGGGAGACGCGTGCAGTGTAAATACACAACCGCGATACGCCGTTAACTTCTATGGAGAAAGTCGGGATCGGGAAAATAGAGGAAAGGGACACTTAAAAGAGGACTAGGACAAAACCCTTTGAGATCTAGGACTTTGAAGAGTCTCTACCCACGGGAGCACCGGAGTACTCGTGTTACCTCACCCAGGGAAGCCGGGTGCATAGGTGCCTTTCGGGGTCGGGTTTCGTCGTCGATTCGAATGGCGATCTGCTGCAAAGTGCTGCTGGCGGCCAAGAGAAAAGTGTCCGGGTGGATCCAAGAGTGGATCGGAGTTCTGGTGAACCTGAAAGCAGAGGGGACAGAGTCTGGGTCACTAGCCAGTGACCAGGAAGGACATGGACAGATGCCCACCGATGTCGAGTGCTTCAGGTGCGTTGACGGTCGTCTTGACTCTTCAGCCACGAGGTCCGGGAGGCGTTGTCGGCGACCAGGAGCAGGATTCGGGCTGGTACTCAATGTCTGTCGAGTGCTGAGGTGTCCGCGACCGGATTGGACCCAACAAGCCTTGGCAACGGCAAGTCTCGAGTAAGATGTAGATCGTCGATGGTGCAGACCAGCAAGGTCTGTGGAACTCACCCAGCAAGGGTAAGTGAGGGCAGGCCTGGAGCAACCAGGATGCCAAGTAGGAAAAGGATTGGCCTTCGTTTAGGGCTACTAGCCAATGGGCTAGCGACCGCGAAGGAGCCTCGTGACGCCGCACGTGGAGCTGGCTTGCAGGACACTCGTGCAGTGGGGGCCAGTGATCTTCGGTGCAGGTGGTGCTGGAGGCTAGGGCTACTCGGAGCCCAAAGCACGACTTCTTGGGAGACCCAGAAGATGATGCACTTGCAAATGTGCTCGGTGTCCAGGGGTCACGGTCTCAAGTCACCCACGATAGCCACGGGCCTCAGCTTTGCTGGGGACTCAGGGTAGCCTCGGGGAAGTCTGAGAATCCACCTCTGGTGATGCGATGACTTCGGCGTCCGACGGAGCTTCAGAAATGCGAACCGGACAGATGCTTCTTTGGTGCCTGCCAAGCAGGGGAGTCACTCCTTGACCCCAAGGGAGATTCTTCAGTCCTCTAATCTTGTCGTAGAGCGTCGAAGGTCCAGGATTCAGTTTCAGAGTTTCGTCCAGGTATAATCTAAAGTCCTAAGGACTGGGTTCCTACCTTTATTCTAAAAATAGGGGTTGGACTACTCTGTGGCCCCACCTATGGGTGGGTCAGGGCAGAGGGGTGGCTACACCCCTTTCCCTTTGTCCAGTTTGCGCCAAAGCAGGGGCTGCAAGCCCCTGATCCGGTTTGAACTGGGGTATGCACAGGGACACCAAATGTGCCCCCAGTGCAGGACTTCAAAGCACCCGAAAGTGCTCCCGCCCAGCCCCAATACACATTATCCTGTCTGGGGAGGTGGTCACACCTCCCTGGGACAGGAAACCTATTGTCCAGGCCTCCCTGCCGGAGTTTCGTCCAGCAGCAGGAGGCCAGACTCGTGTCTGTGGCAGCAGCATCCATTTTGTGATGCCAGGGCTCTGGAAAGAAGTTACCGGACTAGTCAGAGTTAACATGTCTTTCCCTCTAGAAGGGTGGAATGCTACCCCCGCCGCCAGGATTGGCGGGGGGTAGTATTCCAAGATGTTTGACACCAAACACGACATGTTTAGGTGCAGCCATTCCAAAGTTAGCATTTTACCGCGAGGATATAATGCGCTAAGAGTATATGGTCAGGCTGCACTACAAACAGCATCAGAGATGGTCTCCGAACGCTGCAGAGGGGCCCTGCTCATGCAGGGGCACCCTCTCACATAGGAACCATGCACTCTGCCTTTAGGATTGATAAGGCCTGCCTTAGGAGTGACTTATAGGTTTCTATGTGTGTATGTATTTCGTGATATAGGTAACCTACATCACAGTAAGGGGTGCATGCACCACCTTACCCAGGCTGCAGTAGCAGACCTGTGGTGTCAGTTTGGATGGCCTTCCAGGGGTGGCATAATACATGCTGCAGCCCCTGGCAGGCCTCTGAGGTACCTATGCCCTTGGTACATAGTATACCATATACTAGGGACTTATAAGGGCACTCCAGATCCCAATCAGTGATGTGCCTAAGGCACATGGAAACCATTTTAGAGAGGAAGCAGCTAGGCTGGGGTTCTGATTAGCAGGGCCCCAGCCAGACTAATGTCGAAAAACAGTGAAGCATCAGCAAAAAGTGGGGGTACCCATGTGAAGCAGATCCTACTCTCCTACATCCAGTGGCAAAGTGAGCAAGGGACCCACGTCTGGGCATACCATGTCTGAACTGGGGTGGTGGAGTGAGCTAAAGAATGATGATGGATTAAACCCAGATCAGTTGACTGGGGGTGAGTGTTTGATTGGCTCAAACGTTCACGTCCATCATCCCCTTTGTATCGCTTTGTTCGCCCTAAGTTGGCGGGGGTATGCCCAGACGTGGGTCCCTTGCTCACTTTGCCACTGGATTCAAGCAAGCCTGGCTGATGACGGCTGGAATGCCAGAAACCGGTCCTAGGATGCTTGTTTCCGGTCCAGGGAAGACATGGCTTGGCAGTTCGGGCTGGACTGTTCCCATGAGGCACAGGGTCAGACTGATTTGCATATGGCCATGTCTGAACTGGGGTGGTGGAGTGAGCTAAAGAATGATGATGGATTAAACCCAGATCAGTTGACTGGGGGTGAGTGTTTGATTGGCTCAAACGTTCCGTCCATCATCCCCTTTTGTATCGCTTTGTTCAGCCCTAAGTTGGCGGGGTATGCCCAGACGTGGGTCCCTTGCTCACTTTGCCACTGGATTCAAGCAAGCCTGGCTGATGACGGCTGGAATGCCAGAAACCGGTCCTAGGATGCTTGTTTCCGGTCCAGGAAGACATGGCTTGGCAGTTCGGGCTGGACTGTTCCCATGAGGCACAGGGTCAGACTAATTTGCATATGGCCATGTCTGAACTGGGGTGGTGGAGTGAGCTAAAGAATGATGATGGATTAAACCCAGATCAGTTGACTGGGGGTGAGTGTTTGATTGGCTCAAACATTCCGTCCATCATCCCCTTTGTATCGCTTTGTTCACCCTAAGTTAGCGGGGGTATGCCCAGACGTGGGTCCCTTGCTCACTTTGCCACTGGATTCAAGCAAGCCTGGCTGATGACGGCTGGAATGCCAGAAACCGGTCCTAGGATGCTTGTTTCCGGTCCAGGGAAGACATGGCTTGGCAGTTCGGGCTGGACTGTTCCCATGAGGCACAGGGTCAGACTGATTTGCATATGGCCATGTCTGAACTGGGGTGGTGGAGTGAGCTAAAGAATGATGATGGATTAAACCCAGATCAGTTGACTGGGGGTGAGTGTTTGATTGGCTCAAACGTTCCGTCCATCATCCCCTTTTGTATCGCTTTATATAATATGTGAGCATCTGAAGCCTGGAAAGGGATTCATCTTGAATGGATATGCAGAGTCTAAATTTAACACTCACTAGAAATTACAGAATGCATAGTTACATCCAATCTGATTTGCTGTTAAGGTCAAATTATGTTAGATAATCTATGGTAACGGTACTTATGTGTGTGCTGTAAATTCTCAATTATAAATTCATCAACATTTTGAAACAAAGCAATTCTTCTGTGGATCAGAGAAATCTTCTGTGTCTGTCAGAACTCTCTGGTATGGATGCTGATGCCGACTGTGTGCCTCCCCGTGAGTCTGACTACAAGTACTCAATAGACCAAGCACTACATATGAGACTCTCAAAGAAAAGGTGAAAAAGGGTAATGAAAGGGAGAAACATTGGAATATCCCTGCAGAGTCCTCAGGAATGTGATTTTCACTCTGTAGTTTCCACCACCATTATTATGTGTGGACATTGATTGTAAAACTTACTATAGGTATATGCCTCGTAGTGGATAGTACTCATTACTGTAGGCTAAGGGTAGGCAATCACCCACAGCATGAGAAAACACTCCAGTAGCAGACACAGAACAGAGGGGCAGGCGGCAGCAGTGGTGTTCCAGGAGTATATTTGCAGCAGTAGTATACTGAAGTGAAGAGGTGCTGAGATTAACTAGGACCTTATAAAGGGGAAACTGAAGGAAGCAACAAAAACAATGTGAAGGTCAAGTGTCAACTGGTACAAGTGTGAAGAAACACAACAAAACACACAATTGCAGGGCAAGGTGTTCTCGGTTGAGCTAGGTTAAATACTATCTCTTCTCAACTTGATCTGAAAGTACTTACTTCTCCACCATCTTGAATTGGACATTTAATATGGTCATGCTATTTATTGATTTCCAAATAAAGTTGTTGACAGGACTGTCCAATTTTACCTAAACTGTAAATTTGTCATCTATACAAGATTTTGAATTTGACTTGTTTTGATGTGGGTCTAGTTATATGCAGTCTTTAACAAAGCAATGCATAAACATATTAGCAGAAGATAGCACATTATGGACAAGTGTCCTTTTACCTAAATGTTTTAGAACATCCTATTCAAGATTAATTATTAAACAATTTAGATTTATAAAATTCATAACCAACTAAGAGTGACATTTACAGTGTTATTCAGAATCATCTGCCTAACTGTTTCCATCCATTGTAAATAGATTGCATCCATGTCTTATAAAATATAAAGAGGTAAACCCACATAGACTTATCCATTTTGTGTTTATGCCTTCTAGTGGTTGAAATATGGATCCACCTTAGATTGGCATTCAATACTGGGGCAACATGATCTTTGGAAGGAGAAAAAGTTGTGAAACATTTGTTGATGATAATTGGAAGGAGATAAAATGATGGAACCATCTGTTGATAATGTTTGGAAGGAGATAGCTTTTTGGAATTATCAGTGGATTATGATTTAAATAAATATCTGTGTTTTGCTCAATTCAACCATTACCTACTGCTTTGGTAAGTTGTTTAACAATCATTATAGTCCAGATATCAACTGTAAGATCATCGTCTTCTTAAAGATATTTATTAATTTGCCATTATCGTCAATGAGTTGTCTCAAGTGCCCGAAAGTACATTGATGCATTCACAGAAGCAATTACCATACTTTTAATTGTTACTTTTGTATCACTGGAATTATTATAGAGCCATTTGTCTTCTTATTTATCTCTCCTGATGATGTGACAGCTTCAAAAGGATGGGGCGATAGAGAGGCATAAATGTCTGCTTCACCATGCCCTCTTTCTATTTTATTCTAGGAGGAGCAGATAGTTATAATTGGAATGTACATTCATATCTCTAACACATACTTTCCTTTACTAGAAACAGGACATTAACAAGACCTCTACTAAAGGAGTTCATTTCATATATTCTTTGGATATTAAGAGACTAGTACATTTCCTAATCAATACTAAGTCTTGGAGGGAATGATGTGTGGCTGAACCAAAAGTACAGTCATCTTGTTGTGCAAGAATAGTACAGCAAACAACTGGCACATTCAAACTACTATGCTAAAGAGGCATGATATATAAATGGGGACCATTAACCATGTGCCAGAGCAAACAATACCTTCATGGGTATTTCCAATTGACTCCTGGTCTTCTCATGCACGCCAGATCCTTGAGTGTCAAACCTAGTATGCTCCTTAAACCACTTCTTTCACCTAAGCATACCCATGTACATGATGCTAAGCCCAACTGTTGATGTCATTTGAGATGTCATTAGTGATGTCATCAGTGATGTCACTGACCATGTCATGAGTGATGTAATATGTGACATCATCAGCAGTGCATTGCGGGCGCGAGTTATAGTTAGCTGAACTAACTATAGCAGGGGAATTTCTCTGGTTTTGTACGAGTGAAATGTCCAACTAACTATAACTGTCCCTAAAACCTATGGTTTTTTCAGTGAATTTCAAAGGTTTTTAAATGCTAATTTCTAACTATAACGTGTCTGAAACCTATGGTTTTTTCAGTGAATTTCAAAGGTTTTTTAAATGCTAATTTCTAACTATAAAGTGCCTGAAACCTATGGTTTTTAAGTGAATTTCAAAGGTTTTTAAATGCTAGTTTCTAACTATGCCTACAGAGGTAGAACATGTGAAGAAAGAAGAAAAAACGCACAGAAAGAAGCAAAAGAAATGCAGAAAGAAGCAACAGAAGTCCACAAAGACGAAGAAAAGTGCAGGAAGAAGCAAAAGATGTGCAGAAAGAACCAACAGAGGAGCAGAAAGAGGCCTTGTTGCAAAATCATCCTGTGCCCACAACTTTTTCAGACGGGTACTGGTGGTAACTGACTGACTAACCAGAGCCAGTGCTATGCTAAAAGACACTTAGAATACAGTGAAAACACCTACATACACTAGGGAACACTATGCGTTGGGGTACCCCTGTGATTAGCATGACCTCCTCTGTAAGTCCCTAGTACATAATAGGGAAGGAGGATTAAAGCTACCTCTTAAGACACGCTACGGGCTGTTTGCACAGTGGTGAAGGGAGGGGGCCTGAGGTGACATGTGTGCAAACGAGCCCCTGGCGCGTTTTAAGTTGCGGGATTAAGTCCCCTTGAATCCTGAGGGTCCCTGGGGCCCAACTAGCCCACCAGGTACCTCCAGTATGCGCCAGAGAGCTGTGTTGCACAGAGGTGTTCAGAGGCCACGCCCCTTTTTACAACACTCTGCAACGCAGCTCCATGGCGCTTACTGGAGGTACCTGGTGGGCTAGTTGGCCCCCAGGGACCCTCAGGATTAAAGAGGTATTAATTCCTCAACTTAAAACATGCCACAGGGCGTGTTTGCACACATGTCATCTCAGGCCCGCCCCCTCCCTTCACCACTGTGCAAACGCGCCCCGTGGCGCGTTTTAAGTTGGGGGATTAACTCCCTTGAATCCTGAGGGTCCCTGGGGTGCAACTAGCCCACCAGCTACCTCCATTAAGCGCCACAGAGCTGCGTTGCAGAGAGGTGTAAAAGGGGCGTGGCCTCAGAACACCGCTCGGCAACGCAGCCCCTCGCACAAACTGGAGGTTCCTGGTGGGCTAGTTGGCCCCAGGACCCCAGTATTCAAGGGAATTTGTTCCCCATCTGCAAACGCTCCAGGGGGCGCGTTTGCAGAGTGCTGCAAGAAGGGGCGTGGCCTCCCGGCGCGATGCCGGTCCTTTTTTTTTTTTTTAAGAAGGGGGGCTCTGTGGCCCCCCTTCTTTTTCTAATTTGTTGGCCCTGGGGACCCCATCGCCCAGGGCCTACCTCCTATCTTGTTTTAAAAAAAAAAAAATTGGAAGGTGGCCGCGTGGCCCCCCTCCCGAGGCCTTAATCGGCCCCGGGGACCCCATCCCCCAGGGCATGGCCTTTTTATTTATTTTTCAATGTTTTGGAGGGGGGCTGCGTTGCCCCCCTCCTCAGGCCACTTATGGCCCCGGGGACCCCATCCCCCGGGGCCGGCGTTTGTTTTAAAAAAAAATGTATTAAAAATGTTGGGGATGGGGGCCGCGTGGCCGATCCCCAACATTCGGGGATGTTGGCCACTTGTAGCCCCGGGGACCCCATCCCCCAAGGCTGGCCCTCTCCGTTGGGGACCATGGGGGGTCCCCAATCCCCCCACGGTCCCGCCGGCTCCCCGGGACATTACAGGAGCCGGCCCTGGGGGGTGGTGGTCCCCAGGGCCATCACAGGCTCCAGGAGGGGGGACGCACGGCCCCCCTCCCAACATGTTCGAAGCCCCGGGGAGGTGGTGGTCCCTGGGGCTTCGGGGCTCGAAACGGACCCCCAATTTAAAATTCTTAGTGCCCCGGGAGCTGGCGGTCCCTGGGGCGTGTGGGAGCTCGAGCCCCCACACAGGTAATTACATTTTAAAAGAAGCCCGGGGTGGCAGTCCCTGGGCTGCGGGAGGGCCGAGTGCCCTCCCGCACCATTTTAAAATCAAAGCCCCGGGGGTGGCGGTCCCCGGGGCTTGGGAAGCCTTAGAGGCCCCCAAAATATATTAATAAACCCTGCATGCCCCCGGGACTTGGCCCACCCGGGGGCCAAATAGCAACGAGGCGCGGGAGCCCGCGCTTGTTTTTTTCACGGCGTGATCCGCGCATCCTAAGCGCATCCCGCCGATTTAAAAAAAAAAATTAAAAAAAATGTTGGCCCTGAGCAGGCCTAGGGGGTCAGGGTGTTTCTACCCTGCCCCCTTTTTGTGTTTTGCGCACTTGTTTTTCTCTTTTCTTGTGCCTCGGTTCTACCGAGGCACAAGATGGCTGCCAACACTTCCTGGTTTGGAGTGTTGACAGCCAATTAGCATACAGCTCGTGATCGGGATGGTGCGCGGATCCTCCGTGCCCATAGATATATATGTGTTTTTACTTTTGATTTTCTCAGCAACTACTGAACGGATTTACACCATTTAACAAAAAGGTTCTTTCTGAACCAAGAACTACCTCTTTGCCAAATTTGGTGTAATTCCATTCAACAGTTCGGGCTGTAGCCGTGTCTAAAGTTTCCTATAGAAAATTGCATGGGGAAAACACGTTTTGGGACCCCCTTTTTCTCGGCCCCCGCTTGACGAATCACCCGAAACTTTCAAGATAGGAGCGGACCGGAGCGGGCCATAAGTTTTGAAAATTTCGCAAGATTGCGTCAACCGGCGCCAAAGGTATTGGAAATAGAATGTTGCGAATTTCCTATGGAAAATAGGTCCTAACTATAACTATCTACTGGCGACCGTCAGATAGATATATATATATATATATATATATATATATATATATATATATATATATATATAGATGGGTACATTTAAAAGAGGGAAAATGGATACTGTCTTTTTTAGAAAAGATAGGGAAGGGTATAATGAATTTTAGATAATATATTTTATACAAGGAATAATTGTTCATCTTATTGACTTTTCCCTCCAGCCCCCCTCCGCCCCCTTCCCCCTTCCTCTATCGATGACTATATGAATTTTAACATCTTTTTAACATTTTTGTGGTCTGTTTTACCCATGCTGAACTATAGTGAAAGTATACTCTATAGATACCATCCATATCAGCTTTCTAAATAACCCTTTAGAACTAGTCATATAAGCCATCAAGTTTGATTTAAAAACATAGATGCTATAAAATTACTTTGTAACAGGTAGGAGGTGAAACTAAAATGAAGATGAGGAGATTAAGATTGGCAAAATAAGAACATGAAAGGCTAGAGATATCTATAAAAAGTGTGGATGATATTCAAAGAAACAAGGGAATTAACAGGAGTGAAGAAAAAATATATTAGATGGGTCACTGTTTTTAATCATCACTAAACACTTAGCACAGCACTAGTTTGCACATAGTTAATATGAATATGATAAAGATAATTTATGAATGACATACCACCAAACAAATGTAATAGGCATTCATCCCATTAATTTTGTATTACAAAAATAGCGTGGTTTGCATACACTAGGCCATTTGGGATTTGTGGGTTGACTATTATCTTCAGGGATTTATCCTATGAATAATGATATTGAGCATTATGAATTTGTTTTTGAATTTTTGTCGTAGGCCCTCGATAAGGACATTCCCAGCCACTAATTTTTATCATTCAAAATTGTGGTATTTAAAAAAATGTATTTTACATGAATGCAGTTTTGCACATATCAGCACTATTTGCACTTTATTTAGTAAATATTGAGATATGTAGTACAAGATTGTGAAATTATCTATGTTGAAAGAGTATATATGGCCGCAGTGTTTTTACCATTTCCATTGTAACTATGGTCACGTGGTGGGTTTTGAATAATGCACTGTCACTTTAAAAGCTGTGATCTGCCATTATCACATTGTCATGTGAACAAGGCTCGGACGAGCCGAAACGTTATGGCGGCATATTATTAAAAAATAAATTAATTTTGCACTTATTTGCTGGTCCGTGTCCGTGCTGGTTGTGCAGGTGACGAGGAGGAGTTACTGCTACTCAGCTGCGGAGTTAGCGATATATATATATATTATCTACTGGCGGTCGCCAGTAGATAGTTATAGTTACAACCTATTATCCATAGGAAATCCGCGACATTCTATTTGAAATAACTCTCTTGCCGGTTGACGTATCTTCGCAAATTTTCAAACTTTGTGGGCGCTCCGGTCCGCTCCTACCCTGAAAGTCTCGGGGGATTCGTCAAGCGGGGGCCGAGAAAAAGGGGGTCCCAAAACGCGTTTTCCCCATGCAATTTTCCATAGGAAACTTTAGACACGGCTACAGCCTGAACTGCTGAACGGAATTACACCAAATTTGGCAAAGAGGTAGTTCTTGGTTCAGAAAGAACCCTTTTTGTTAAATGGTGTAAATCCGTTCAGTAGTTGCTGAGAAAATCAAAAGTAAAAAGATAGATATATCTAGGGCCGCGGATCCTCCCGAGCACGAGCTTTATGTTAATTGGCTGTCAACACTCCAAATCAGGAAGTGTTGGCAGCTATTTTGTCCCTCGGTAGAACCGAGGGACAGAAACAAGTGCGCAAAGCGCACAAAGGGGGCAGGGTAGAAACACCCTGACCCCCTAGGTCTGCTCAGGGGTCCCACAAGGACCCCTGGGCAAAAAAATTTTTTTTTTTTTTAAATCGGCAGGATGCGCTCAGGGAGCGCGAATCCTGCCGAAAAGAAAATCGAAGCGCGGTCTCCGCGCTTCGATAGCTATTGGCCCCGGGTGGGCCAAGTCCCGGGGGCATGCTGGGGGGTTAATTTTATGTGTGGGGGCCTCTAAGGGCCCCCAAGCCCCGGGACCACCACCCCCGGGGCTTTATGTATAATGGTGCGGGAGGGCTCTGAGCCCTCCCGCAGCCCCGGGACCACCACCTCCCCGGGGCTTCTTTTTTAATTAAAAACCTGTGTGGGGGGCTCCAGCCCTCACACGCCCCGGGGACCACCACCTCCCCGGGGCACTAAGAAAAATTAAAATGGGGGTCCGTTTTGGACCTCCAAGCCCCGGGGACCACCACCTCCCCGGGGCTTTCAAGATGTAGGGAGGGGGCCGCGCGGCCCCCTCCTGGAGCCTGTGGTGGCCCTGGGGACCGCCACCCCCAGGGCCGGCTCCTGCAGTGTCCCGGGGTGCCTACCCCCGGGACACTGCTGTTTGCAATGACAGGACGGAGCCTCGCGGCTCCCGTCCTGTCATTGCAAACTTGCTTTGGATATTGGAAGAGAGAGCAGGAAACCTGCTCTCTTCCAATATCCAAAGCCGACAGCTTTCCACATGGGGAGCTGCATCTTAGCAGCTCCCCATGTGTAAGCAATGCCGGCTCCCGTAGGACACGGGGAGCCGGCGGGACTGTGGGGGCTTGGGGACCCCCACAGTCCCCAACGAGAGGCCAGGCCCCGGGGATGGGGTCCCCGGGGCCATAAGTGGCCACGGAGGGGGCCACGCAGCCCCCTCCCCAAAGTAAAAAAATGGAAAAAAATTAAAAAAGTGCAAGGCCGGCCCGGGGATGGGGTCCCCGGGGCCTTAAATGGCCTGAGGAGGGGGCCACGCAGCCCCCTCCAAATAAAAAAAAAAGAGGCCATGCCCCGGGGATGGGGTCCCCGGGGCCAATACAGGCCCAGGGAAGGGGGCCACGCGGCCCCTTCCCGTTTTTATTTTTTATTTTAATTTTTAAAAAGAGGGGTAAGGCCCTGGGGGATGGGGTCCCCAGGGCCTAAAAATAGGAAAAAGGAAGGGGGCTACACAGCCCCCCTTCAGGGAGAAAAAAAAAAAAAAAACGATCGGGCCCGTAGGCCCCGCCCCTTCCTTCACCACTCTGCAAACGCGCCCCTGGCGCGTTTGCAGAGGGGGAACGATTCCCCTTGAATACTGGGGGTCCCTGGGGCCCAACTAGCCCACCAGGAACCTCCAGTATGCGCCAGGGGCTGCCTTGCAGAGAGGTGTACAGAGGCCACGCCCCTTTTTACACCTCTCTGCAACGCAGCTCTATGGCGCTTTTGGAGGTATATGGTGGGCTAGTTGCACCCCAGGGACCCTCAGGATTCAAGGGGAGTTAATCCCCCGACTTAAAACGCGCCACGGGCGCGTTTGCACAGTGGTGAAGGGAGGGGGCGGGGCTTCAGGTGACATGTGTGCAAACAGGCCCCGTGGCGCGTTTTAAGATGGGGAATTAAATCCTCTTCAATCCTGAGGGTCCCTGGGGCCAACTAGCCCAACAGGTACGTCCAGAAAGCGCCACAGAGCTGCGTTGCAGAGAGGTGTAAAAGGGGTGTGGCCTCTGTACATGTCTCTGCAACGCAGCCCCTGGCGCATACTGGAGGTTCCTGGTGGGCTAGTTGGCCCGTAGGGACCCTCATGATTCAAGGGGACTTAATCCCCCAACTTAAAACGCGCCACGGGGCGCGTTTGCACAGATGTCACCTCAGGCCCCGCCCCCTCCCTTCACCATTGTGCAAATATTCCTCTAAAATCAGCCGAAATACGAATTCTGATTTACTCACCTGTTATCAGGAGAGACCTCAGTGCTGCATCTTTCAGCCCAGTACTAATCCTGAAAAGTAATTTTAACCGTACTTACCAGTAACTTGAATTTCCTTCCATAGGCTAACATTGACTGGTTTCACTTGGAAATTCTTCTAAGTGTGGAGTTTTGGAACTTTAAAATATTCCTCTAAAATCAGCCGAAATACGAATTCCGATTTACTCACCTGTTATCAGGAGAGACCTCAGTGCTGCATCTTTCAGCCCAGTACTGGTCCTGAAAAGTAATTTTAACCGTACTTACCAGTAACTTGAATTTCCTTCCATAGGCTAACATTGACTGGTTTCACTTGGAAATTCTTCTAAGTGTGGAGTTTTGGAACTTTAAAATATTCCTCTAAAATCAGCCGAAATACGAATTCCGATTTACTCACCTGTTATCAGGAGAGACCTCAGTGCTGCATCTTTCAGCCCAGTACTGATCCTCAAAAGTAATTTTAACCGTACTTACCAGTAACTTGAATTTCCTTCCATAGGATATCATTGCCTGCTTTTTGCTGAAAAAGTTTCTAAGTGTTGATTTTTGAAACATACAAATATTCCTCTAAAATCAGCCGAAATCCGAATTCTGATTTACTCACCTGTTATCAGGAGAGACCTCAGTGCTGCATCTTTCAGCCCAGTACTGGTCCTGAAAAGTAATTTTAACCGTACTTACCGGTAACTTGAATTTCCTTCATAGGCTAACATTGACTGGTTTCACTTGGAAATTCTTCTAAGTGTGGAGTTTTGGAACTTTAAAATATTCCTCTAAAATCAGCCGAAATACGAATTCCGATTTACTCACCTGTTATCAGGAGAGAACGTCAGTGCTGCATCTTTCAGCCCAGTACTGATCCTCAAAAGTAATTTTAACCGTACTTACCAGTAACTTGAATTTCCTTCCATAGGATATCATTGCCTGCTTTTTGCTGAAAAAGTTTCTAAGTGTTGATTTTTGAAACATACAAATATTCCTCTAAAATCAGCCGAAATCCGAATTCTGATTTACTCACCTGTTATCAGGAGAGACCTCAGTGCTGCATCTTTCAGCCCAGTACTGGTCCTGAAAAGTAATTTTAACCGTACTTACCAGTAACTTGAATTTCCTTACATAGGCTAACATTGACTGGTTTCACTTGGAAATTCTTCTAAGTGTGGAGTTTTGGAACTTTAAAATATTCCTCTAAAATCAGCCGAAATACGAATTCCGATTTACTCACCTGCTATCAGGAGAGACCTCAGTGCTGCATCTTTCAGCCCAGTACTGGTCCTCAAAAGTAATTTTAACCGTACTTACCGGTAACTTGAATTTCCTTCATAGGCTAACATTGACTGGTTTCACTTGGAAATTCTTCTAAGTGTTGATTTTTGAAACATACAAATATTCCTCTAAAATCAGCCGAAATACGAATTCCGATTTACTCACCTGTTATAAGGAGAGACCTCAGTGCTGTATCTTTCAGCCCAGTACTGGCCCTGAAAAGTAATTTTAACCGTACTTACCAGTAACTTATATTTTCTTCCATAGGAATCCATTGTCTGGTTTTCAGCAGAAAAGTTTCAAAGTGTCGATTTTCACAAACTACAAATATTCCTTAAAAATCGCCTGTATGACTTAAACGCATTCTTTCAACTGTTTACAGGAGATGCACCAGTGCTGGATCCAGGATCCAACACTGAGTAAGAAAAAGTAACGATAACAGTTTTTACCTGCTAAGTGAATTTCCTTCCATAGGATAACATTGGTGATTCTATGAGAAAAAGTTTCTAAGTGTCAACTTTTAAAATACAATAATATTCCTTAAAAATCACGACTGTAACCAAAACGCTTTTACTCAACTGTTTACAGGAGATGTACCAGGACTGAATCTAGGATCCAGTCCTGTGGTTAGAAAAGTAATCCATAAAGTAACTAATTGCATTTAACTAGAAATTCACATTGAGCTGAATGTTGCATTGTGTTTGAAAATGTGTTGCCCATTGCAACAACTGTAACTACTGTACTTAAAAGTCTATTGCCTATGTGCAAAGTATTTAAACTAAAGTAATTCATTCTGAGAAAGTATTTTTTGTAATGTAATGTATAATGTAATTACAATGTAATTTAAAAAATAAAATATGTAAAAGAAATTGTTTCTAAAAATGTAGTAAATCAGTATGAAAAAAATTAATATAAAAATTAATACATTTAAAAATTGTCATTTAAAAACCTTTGAAATTCACTGAAAAAACCGTAGGTTTCAGGCACGTTATAGTTACAAATTAGCATTTTAAAAACCTTTGAAATTCACTGAAAAAACCATAGGTTTCAGACACGTTATAGTTAGAAATTAGCATTTAAAAACCTTTGAAATTCACTGAAAAAACCATAGGTTTTAGGGACAGTTATAGTTAGTTGGACATTGCACTCGTACAAAACCCGTGAAATTCCCCCGTTATAGTTAGTTCAGCTAACTATAACTCGCGCCTCGCAATGCACTGCTGATGACGTCACATATTACATCACTCATGACATGGTCAGTGACATCACTGATGACATCACTGATGACATCTCAAATGACATCACTGATGACATCATCCACGTGATAATCTGATGCAGCTCCTCACACCCTAATATAACCTTTGATACACCCAATCTAAATTACAGAGTGCCATTCGCAAAACCATAGACACTCCAACACCAATAACTACATACCCACTCACTGATTCTTAGGTCTACACACACACATCCACTCACTCACCCGTACAGTCACTCATACTTATGGTCACTCAGTACAGGACTATCATATGCACTCTTACTCCTATATAGACACTCAAACACCGCCACTCATCCATAGAGGTACTCACACACCTAGTCAGTCATGCAAATAATTAAACACACTGCCATTTACTCACCTATACAGTTATACACACACCAGCTCACTTAATCATACAAATACTAGCACATTGTTACGCTCTTATACAATCACTGATACAAGCACACACTCATCCATACAGCCACTATCACAATCACTCACTCTCGCTTATAGCTATTTATATACTCCAATACACATATATACTGCCTTTCACATATGTAGTTACTCACACATGTACCACTGGGACATACATTCACTCACTAACACACTCTTACACACACTTACCCACCCATACAGTCTATCACAGATGCACTCTTGAAACCATCCACCCAGTGAATCACCCACTCACACATCTATGCACAGTCGCACACACCCCATCCACACAAACACTCAGGCACCCATACAGATACTCATAGAACCAATCAATAACCCATATAGACACTCATGTAGCTATTCGCAAATCCATGCATCCACTTACACACCAACAGACGGATACAGACATTCACACAGTTTAGTCACTAACCCATGCATTCAGTAAGATACGTTTAATCACTCACTTGTAGAGTCAGTCACGCACGTACTAAATCATCCATTCAGACACTTATACACCCACTCATTCTTCAATACGCCTTTCCCTATATATATTAAACATATTTAAACTTTACAGAAACACACAGTCACTGGATGATGTCATCAGTGATGTCATTTGAGATGTCATCAGTGATGTCACTGACCATGTCATGAGTGATGTAATATGTGACGTCATCAGCAGTGCATTACGGGCGCGAGTTATAGTTAGCTGAACTAACTATAACGGGGGAATTTCATGGGTTTTGTACGAGTGCAATGTCCAACTAACTATAACTGTCCCTAAAACCTATGGTTTTTTCAGTGAATATATATATATATATATATATAGGGATTCTGTAATCCATGTATAAACAGCAGTTACTAATTTCTTTATAATTGGAAACTTGTAACACCCCAAGTAGCCGATTATAAAGAAAAGACATCAGAACTCAGCTATTTTTAGGTTATTACAGTCGAGTTCTGACGTCACAGTGCCTGCTGCCAGAGCCAGCAGCCGAGGTAAAAGGCAGGTCAGGTCATGGAGCATAATTAAAGCAGCTGTTTAAAGCAACAATTGGAACATTGCTTTTCCTTCTTTTGCTCTATTTTAATAGCTTACAATGACAAGCTGAGAGAATATGTTTGTTTTTTGCTCTCCTTAGATAAAATCTAGAATCTTTCTGCTTGTTTCTACACATTCTAAGCTACAGAAGCTAAATGATTTGTATTGAATTGTTTCTAATATCTGTTTGCAGCAAATGTCTAATGGGCTTTTGATGTGTTTAATTTTGCACTAGAGGTTTTAGTTTTATTCTTCATGTTTTGAAAACATGCTCGCTGTTTATGAGAGAGCTACGCGCCACGGTTTTAAGTGGTTTCTGCGAAAGGTGATGGTGTGACCATGTATTATATGGGATAAAGTACCCCCTGCATACATGAAAAAGATATTGCAAGTCACCTTGGAGTTCCATAACCCCCTGAAGGAACTCTCTATGTAGTTATGGAACTCCTTGGTGACTTGCAATATTCTTATAATGTACGAAAGGGGTATATATATATATGGTATCAGACGGGGCAACAGCGGCTGGATGAGGGTCCAGGAAACTCGAATTCCCTCCACAGCGACATCAAGGTATGAGAGGGGAAGCAGCAGGCGCTGCCCACTGTGGATCAAGTACTTACTTTAGAGTGCCTGCAGTACACGAACTCGGAGTGCCGAGATCGGGACATCCCTCTTTGCCTGCCAGAGTGTCTCCACCAATCAGAGAGAGACATTCTGTATTTAAAAGTGGACACTTGAAATACGAGTGATAGAGGCATTTGATAAAGGCAATTACGCCAAAACGCGTCATGCCGGAATAAAGCGAGAGTTCCTGTAAACCCGTGTGGGCTCAATCTTTTCGGATGGGGAAGGATTATGGACTTTGATGTTTGGTGCGGCCAGGAGCACTTAGAGCACCCATCCTCAAGCAGTCCGGCGGCAACAGTGGCACAGTTTGGTTCTCCAAAAGCTCTTGGGAGTCGCCGAACCGCCGCATTCCGTAACTTTACCATGCCGATATTAATTGGATTGTGCCTGCACAAAAATGCACAAACTTACTGAAGGGGTGTGCATTTTGGTATCAGACGGGGCAACAGCGGCTGGATGAGGGTCCAGGAAACTCGCATTCCCTCCACAGTGACATCAAGGTATGAGAGGGGAAGCAGCAGGCACCGTCCACTGTGGATCAAGTACTTACGTTAGAGTACCTGCAGTACACGAACTCGGAGTGCCGAGATCGGGACATCCCTCTTTGCCTGCCAGAGTGTCTCCACCAATCAGAGAGAGACATTCTGTATTTAAAAGTGGAAACTTGCAATACGAGTGATAGAGGCATTTGATAAAGGCAATTATGCCGAAACGCGTCATGCCGGAATAAAGCGAGAGTTCCTGTAAACCCGCTTGTGGGCTCAATCTTTTCAGATGGGGAATGATTATGGACTTTGCTGTTTGGTGCGGCCACGAGCACTTAGAGCACCCATCCTCAAGCAGACCGGTGGCAACAGTGGCACAGTGTGGTTCTCCTAAAGCTCTTGGGAGCAGCCGAACTGCCACATCCCGTAACTTTACCATGCCGATATTAATTGGATTGTGACTGCACAAAAATGCACAAACTTACTGAAGGGGTGTGCGTTTTGGTATCGGACGGGGCAACAGCGGCTGGATGAGGGTCCAGGAAACTCGCATTCCCTCCACAGTGACATCAAGGAATGAGAGGGGAAGCAGCAGGCGCCATCCACTGTGGATCAATTACTTACTTTAGAGTGCCTGCAGTCCACAAACTCGGAGTGCCGAGATCGGAACATCCCTCTTTGCCTGCCAGAGTTTCTCCACCAATCAGAGAGAGACATTCTGTATTTAAAAGTGGACACTTGCAATACGAGTGATAGAGGCATTTGATAAAGGCAATTATGCCGAAACGCGTCATGCCGGAATAAAGCGAGAGTTCCTGTAAACTCGTGTGGGCTCAATCTTTTCGGATGGGGAAGGATTATGGACTTTGATATATATATATATATATATATATATATATATATATATATATATATACATATAGACTGCTAGACTCCTGGTGCGCCAAATCCACAGACGCAATGAAATCAGATACGGACCACAGCTTGTAGATTTAGAAATTGCAGTGCTTTAATGCAGACCAAAATACAGCATATCAGTCAAATACTGGCCAATGCCCAGCCTTACGCGTTTCGACCGCGTTGCCATGGTCTTAATCACATGACGCGATAGCAGTACAATATGCCTTTAAATACCTCTTTTAACACACCTCTAGTGAAAGAAAACCCTGTGTGACCACTCCCATAGGTAATGCGAATGGATAACAGACTAACTACTAATGCATTTCGTAACTAGGGCACATAAGTAGCATAATCGATTTTAAGACCCTAGTTAAAACTTTCTTGAGAAACGACAATTGATATATCTAAATAAATAGGCTAAAAGAAGGGTGATTAATAAATACATAGTGTATAAAATATCAACACAGTGGATGTCACCACCCAATCTTAAAATGCCTATACATATAAATAGATATAAGAAACAATGTCTAAAAACATCACTAGATAAAATAGTTGTTAAAAATTCTCTCCATAAGTAGAAGTAAAAGCGTCATCCTAAACCACTCATTACGGGCTCCCCAAAGTGCATGCAGATAAAGTGCTAGTGCAATAATATGCGCAAAAATGCAAGAAAAAAGCTTGATTAATGAAAAATCACAGTTAATGATGGCATAAAAACTGTAAAACCGCAGTGAAGCTCAATAAATGAATTGACAAATGGTATAAGTACTAGATGGCAAATAAATAAATAAATACCAAGGGAATAAATACAGCTGTAAAATCAATGCTAATGCAAAATGTCTTACAACAGAGGACATTTTGAACATGACAGTCACAATACATAAGCAAAACCTCAAATTACTGGGGGTGGACGATATATAATTACAGGAAATTGTGTAGATCCTCCCCTGTATTCAACCCGTTGGGCATCCTAGTATCTAACTGTAGGATGTAGTGGGATTCTAGTTGTCGAAGTTGTTTTTCTCTGTTGCCACCCCTGATGGATTTAGGCACCGACCCTATGACATAGTATCTCAAATCATTGAGGTTGTTATTGTGGACCAATTTCAAGTGGCGGGCTACTGGATAGTTAGGGTCAGAATTAACCACTGCACGGAGGTGCTGTAGTATCCTGTTGTACACCTGGAGCTTAGTGCTCCCCACATAAGATAATGAACAGGTTCACTCTAATACATACACGGCAAAGTCGGTTAGGCACGTGTAGTGGCCCTGGATCTTAATGGGCCTAGAGTCGAATGCCGTTGTGTACTCCGTGGTACTGACCCCAAATTTGCATGCCCTGCACGAATTACATTTAAAGAAACCAGTCCGGGACGATAACCATGAACCAGATGTATTGACCTCTGGGCTGCTTTTAACCAGAGCATCCCTCATAGAGGGAGCCCACCTGAATGTCAACGTTGGCAATTTGGGCAAAGCTTGAGACAGAGTAATGTCCGTTAGGACAATGGGCCAGTGTGAGTGAATGATTTTTCTGATTTGTCTTTCCTGTCTGCTGTACATGGTTATGAGTCTAACTTCGTCAGGAGTTTCAGTAATGACAGTTGGGGTGGCTGAAATGGGACTGATTACACTAGGGTTCTCAAGGGGGCACACTTCCCTAGTAAGACTATTGGCCTTGGTCACTGCTGTCATCAGATCATTAGATTTGTATCCGCGTGATATGAAACGATGAAAGGCTTCCTTTTGGCACATAGTTAGATCTTCATCAGAACTGCAAATCCGTCTAATTCGTATGAATTCCCCATAGGGGATACTCCGAATTAAATGAGTGGGGTGGGAACTACTGGCATGCAGGATGGAGTTTCCGGCGGTAGCTTTTCTGTGCAGTTTAGTCTGCACCTTACCATCCTTGATGTACAAATCAACATCCAAGAATTGCATGTTAACTGCACTGATATGTGCAGTGAAATTTTAATTCAGTGCATTCGTGTAAATAGCCTTTACAAAACTTTCCGCTGATTCGACTGAGCCTTTCCAAATGACACAGACGTCATCTATAAACCTCCACCAATGGAGTACATGGGCATCATATACAGTCTTGTGGTGGGTTCTGTGGACATGCTCCTCCCACCAGCCAATGTGTAAACACGCATAGCTGGGGGAGAAGCATGCCCCCATCGCCACTCCTCGGAGTTGTTGGAATACCTGTTTATTGAACAAAAAATAGTTATTCATGAGACAGATTTCAATCATTCTTAAGATCATCTTATTGTGTTCATAAAACTGCATGTTCCGTTTTCCCAAGAAGTGCCTGACTGCTTCCATGCCATCGCTATGTCTAATACTCGTGTATAGCGAGGTGATATCCATTACAATGAATAAACAGTCAGTGTCCCACTTGACAGATTGTAGTTTGTTCAAAAAGTGCCCCGTGTCCTTGATGAAAGATGGTAACTGTGTCACATGGCCCTGTAAAAAGAAGTCCACATACTTGGACATGGGTTCTAAAAGGCTTTTCTGAGCAGAAATAATAGGTCTCCCCGGAATAGGGGTGATGTTCTTGTGAACTTTGGTGATGAAATACAAAACAGGTACGATGAAGTACTCATTCTTTAAAAAGTTGAATTCATGTTTAGTCAAGAGACCAGTTCGTTTCCAATTTGAAAGATCCTTGAAAACATTATCTTTGACCTGTCTGATGTCTTGAAATGAGGCCTGTTTGTAGCAATCTGTGTCGTTGAGATGGTGATTTGCCTCCTCCATGTATTTGTCCGTTTGCCACAGCACTATGTTGCCCCCCTTGTCTGCTTGATTTATAATAAGGTTTTTGTCTTGCCTCAACTTGCGGATAAGATTGTCATATTGAATTTCAAAATGCCTTTTGAGATGAAAATTGCGATTCACTTTCCTGTTCAATTTTTTCAGTTCATCGATTACACAGTCACTGAAAACATCTATCACGTCTTTAGGCATTAAGGGCATAAACATAGAAGTCGGGCGAAAGGGGCTACTTATAGTGCTGGTGCTAGTAATGCCAATATCATCCAGATCTTGTTGGGTAGAGGATGTATTCTCACTGGTGTCATTAGCAAGCGAATGTAATGTCCTCAGAGTATTAATGTCAGCCACTGTTAGATTAGATTCCTTCGTCTTGGTTGACCTTTGATTACTAGTAGTATCCGCTGAGTTTTTTAATTTATAGAATTTCATCAGTTTCAATTTACGTATAAATTTGAAAACATCTACCCTAGATTGATTGTACTTGAAATTGCTGGATGGGCAGAATGAAAGGCCTAGGGACAATAGTTGATTTTCAGCTGCAGTTAAGACCACATCAGACAGATTGATGACAGTGTTATCAGGAACAGATGTTACTGATGTACCCACTTCTTGTTTCTCGCTCCCCTGCCTCTGGTGTTGTTTCTGCTGTTTGCGCCTCTCCCTCCTGCGCTTGTTTCTGCGTCTCCTTGCTTCGTTGTAGGGTTCCGTGGTCGTAGTGTGTGACGTCTGTCCTGACATAAAAAATTCAGCTCTTCAGCCGGTATAAAATTAGTTGCTAAGGGCCCTTGTATCCTGGAGCCCATCTCTTTGTTGTATTCAGAGTCACTGCTGCTGGGAGCTGAGCTGGCCTCCGAATTTGAAGGAATGTTGCCTTCCTGAGCTGATGGAGGAGCGGTGAATGATTTGGATGTTAGAGCTTGACGCTTGACGGTGTCAAATTTCTTCGAGAATGTAAAGACACGACCTGATTCGTAGTCTTTTTTATCTCTTGCGAATTTGAAGATATATATATATATATATATATATATATATGTAACCAAAACCGCCCAGAAGCTTGAGGCCGCACACAGCTGCAGGTGAGTTACAAACTCCATTTGAACCAAGCAGGCAGCTTAACATCCCTTTGAAGTCCATGGCCTGACGCGTTTCGATGCCGCTGTTTGCATCTCCTCAGAGGCCGTGTCAGCGGAGGTGATTTATGGCTGCCGCATTTCCCCTGCGTGTTTGTGGTTAGTGAGCTATCAGTGCTCCTCCCTTGGTGGAAGTTCATTTTCAAATGCACGCTGGGATATGAGGTCTCATTTTGCCAAATAACGCCCTCTGGTGGGTTACCTCCGCTGCAGCTAATTATGGACTATATATATATATATTACCTACTGGCGGTCGCCAGTAGGTAGTTATAGTTAGGACCTAGTTTCCATAGGAAAAGCGTTTTTTGATTTGCCAATATCTTTGGCGTCGTTTGACTAATCTTCGCGAAATTTCTCCCCAAAAAGTTCACTCAGGTCACGTCCCGTCTTGAAAGTTTTGGGGTGATTAGTCAAGCGGGGGCCGAGAAAAAAGGGGGGTCCCAAAACACGTTTTCTCCATGTTAATTTCCATAGGAAACTTTAGACACGGCTACAGCCCGAACGGCTTAACGGAATTAGACCAAATTTGGCAAAAAGTGAACTCTTGGTTCAGAAAGAGCCCTTGTTTTAAATGGTATAAATCCATTCAGTAGTTGCTGAGAAATTAAAAAAATAAAAATATCGATATCTAAGCACCGAGGAGGATTCGCGAATCCTCCCGAGCACGAGCTCAACTCTGATTGGCTGCCAACACTCCAAACCAGAATGTGTTGGCAGCCATCTTGTGACTCGGTAACCGAGTCACAAGAAAACAGTGGAAAAAAGGTTAAAAAACAAGAAAAGGGGGCAGGGTAGAAACACCCTGACCCCCTAGGCCTGCTCAGGGGACCCCCAGGGCCAAAAAAAGCATTTTTTGTTTTTAAAAATGGTCCGAATTTGCGCTGGGTGCGCGAATCCGGCCGATAAAAACAAAAAAAAGGAAGCGCGAGCTCCTGCACTTCGTTTTTGAAAGCCCCCGGGTGGGTCAGGTCTCCGGGGGCAATCCTGCTTTATGTAGCGGGGGTCTGCGGGGGCCCCCGCAGCCCCGGGGACCTCTACCTCCCTGGGGCTTTATTAGTTATGGGTGGGGGGCCTAGCAGGCCCCCCAGCAGCCCTGGGGACCACCACCTCCTCTGGACTTTATTTAAATAAGGGTGGGGGCCTCATGGCCCCCCCAAGCCCTGGGGAACACCACCTCCCCGGGGCTTTATTAAAATTGGGTGGGGGGCCTCATGGGCCCCCGAAGCCCTGGGGACCACCACCTCCCCGGGGCTTTGATAAATAATTAGTGTGGGGGGCTTGGGCCCCCCCACACTGCCCCGGGGACCACCACCTCCCTGGGGCATTGAATATGCTAATATGGGGGTCTGTTACGGACTCCCGGCTCACCTCCCCGGGGCTATGCAAATGAAGGGATGGGGGCCGCACGGCCCTCCTCCTGGAGCCCTCAATGGCCCTGGGGACTGCCACCCCCCAGGGCTGGCTCCTGCAATGTCCCGGGGTGCCCACCCCCGGGACATTGCTGTTTGCTATGACAAGGCGGGAGCATGTCATAGCAAAATCTGCAGATTGCTTTTGGACAAGGAGAGCTGCATGTTAGCAGCTCCCCTTGCCCAAAAGAAATGCCGGCTCCCGCAGGACTCGGGGAGCTGGAAGGGACCGTGGGGGCATTGGGGCTCCCCCCACGGTCCCCAACGTGAGGGCTGGCCCTGGGAGATGGGGTCCCAGGGCCAGAAGTGGCCCGGGAGGGGGCCACTCGGCCCCTTCCTTTTTAATTAATTTTTTAATAAAAAAATAACGGAAGGCCAGGCCCCGGGGGATGGGGTCCCCGGGGCTAAAAGTGGCCCAGGGAAGGGGGGCCACACGGCCCCCCTCCCCTAAAATGTAAAAATTTCAAAAGAAGGTCATGCCCCGGGGGATGGGGTCCCCGGGGTGAAATCGGCCTTGGGAGGGGGTCCGCGCGGCCCCCTTCCCGTTTTTTTTTTATTAAAAAATTGCAGCAGGCCCTGGGGGATGGGGTCCCCAGGGCCCAAAAAAAGATTGAAAGAAGGGGGGCCACACAGCCCCCTTCTAACACTTTAAAAAAAAAAAAAGCCGGCATCTCGCTAGAGGCCCCGCCCCCTCCCTGTACCACTCTGCAAATGCGCCCCCTGTCATGTTCTAAGTTGGGGAATTAAGTCTCCTTGAATACTGAGGGTCCCTGGGGGCCAACTAGCCCACCAGGTACCTCCAGTAAGCGCCACACAGCTGGATTGCAGAGAGGTGGTCCAAGGCCACACCCCTTTTTACACCACTCTGCAAACGCGCGTCTTGGCTCACTGCTGGTGGGGCGATAAGGTCCTCTTGTGTCCTGAGGACCTCACAACACAAGTGGACTTCATCCCCCGAGCAGCAGTGCGCCAGGAGCCACGTTTGCAGAGTGGTGTAAAAAGGGGGCGTGGCCTTGGACCACTCTCAGCAACCCAGCTGTGTGGCACTTACTGGAAGTACCTGGTGGGCTAGTTGGCCCCCAGGGACCCTCATGAGGAAAGGGGACTTCATTCCCCAACCAAGAGCGTGCCAGGAGGTGCGTTTGCAGAGTGGTAGAGAAGGGGGGTGTGGCCTGTGACCACCTCTCAGCAATCCCACTGTGTGGGGCTTACTGGAGGTAAGAGGTAGGTTATTTGGCCCCTAAGGACCCCCAGCAGTGGGAAGGGTATGCCCAGACGTGGGTCCCGTGCTCACTACACCACTGGATTCAAGCTAGCCTGGCTGATGAAGGGTGATGCCCTGAAACCGGTCCCAGGATGCTTGTTTCCGGTCCAGGGAGGACCTGGCTTGGCAGTTCGGGCTGGACTGTTCCCACAAGGAACAGGGTCAAGACTGATTTGCATATGGCTGGGTCCAAACTGGGGTGCTGTGGTGAGCAAAAGAATGATGGATTTAACCCAGATCCTTGTGACTGGGGGTGAATGTTTGCATTGTCCAGCATTACGTCCATCAATTGTTTCTTTTGCATTTGTCGCCCTAAGTGGGAAGGGTATGCCCAGACGTGGGTCCCGTGCTCACTACACCACTGGATTCAAACTAGCCTGGCTGATGAAGGGTGATGCCCTGAAACCGGTCCCAGGATGCTTGTTTCCGGTCCAGGGAGGACCTGGCTTGGCAGTTCGGGCTGGACTGTTCCCACAAGGAACAGAGTCAAGACTGATTTGCATATGGCTGGGTCCAAACTGGGGTGGTGTGGTGAGCAAAAGAATGATGGATTTAACCCAGATCCTTGTGACTGGGGGTGAATATTTGCATTGTCCAGAATTCCGTCCATCAATTGTTTCTTTTGCATTCCCCAGCAGTGAAGGGCACTTCAATCCCCATCGAAGAGCACGCCAGGGAGCGCGTTTGCAGAGTGGTGTGCAAAGGGGGCGTGGCCTGTTATGAGAACTTAGCAATCCTGCTGTGTGGTACTTACTGGAGGTAATGGGAGGGGTTGTTGGCCCCCAAGGATGTCCTTGGGGGCCAAGTACCCCTCTTGTTGCCTCCAGTAAGTCCCACATAGTAGAATTGCTAAGACTTCTTCGGAGGCCATGCCCCCTTTCTCCACCACTCTGCAAACGCACCTCCTGGCAGACTACGGGATGGGGAATGAAGTCCACTTTACTCCTGAGGGACTTTGGGGGCCAAGAAGCCCTCCTGGTACCTCTTGTAAGTCCTACGCAGCGGAATTCCTGAGCGCTGGTCGGAGGCCAAGCACCCTTTCTCTACCACTCTGCAAACGCGACTACTAGTTAAAGAAGCATGTTTCTGCACCTCTGACTTAGAGGTAGTTTTAATCCCCCTGCCCTATTATGTACTAGGGCCTTACAGGGGAGGTCATGCCAATCACAGGGGTACCCCAACCCATAGCGTACCCTAGTGTATGTAGGGGTTTTCACTGTATTCTAAGTGTCTTTTAGCATAGCACTGGCTCTAGGCCTGGTTAGTCAGAGTCAGTTACCACAAATACCCGTCAGCAAAACGTTGGGGGCACAGGATGACTTTGCAACAAGACCTCTTTCTGCACCTCTGTTGGTTCTTTCTGCATTTCTCTTGCTTCTTTCTGCACCTTTCTTTGTCTTTCTGGATTTCTGCTGCCTCTTTCTGCATTTCTCTTTCTTCTTTCTGCACCTTTCTTCCTCATTCTGCACATGTCCTACCTCTGTAGGCATAGTTACAAATTAACATTTAAAAAACCTTAGAAATTCACTGAAAAAACCATAGATTTCAGGGACGATATAGTTAGAAATTAGCATTAAAAAAACCTTTGAAATTCACTGAAAAACCCATAGGTTTCAGGGACGTTATAGTTAGAAATTAGCATTTAAAAAACCTTTGAAATTCACTGAAAAAACCACATGTTTCAGGGACGTTATAGTTAGAAATTAGCATTAAAAAAACCTTTGAAATTCACTGAAAAAACCATAGGCTTCAGGCACGTTATAGTTAGAAATTAGCATTTAAAAAACCTTAGAAATTCACTGGAAAAACCGCAGGTTTCAGGAACGTTATAGTTAGAAATTAGCATTTAAAAAACCTTAGAAATTTACTGAAAAAAAACAAAGGTTTCAGGGACGTTATAGTTAGAAATTAGCATTTAAAAAACCTTTGAAATTCACTGAAAAAACCACAGGTTTCAGGGACGTTATAGTTAGAAATTAGCATTTAAAAAACCTTTGAAATTCACTGAAAAAACCATAGTTGGACATTTCACTCATACAAAACCAGTGAAATTTGGCTGTTATAGTTAGTTCAGCTAACTATAACTCGCGCCCGCAATGCACTGCTGATGACGTCACATATTACATTATTCATGACATGGTCAGTGACATCACTGATGACATCATTGATGACATCTCAAATGGCATCACTGATGACATCACTGATGACATCATCCACGTGATAATCTGATGCAACTCCTCACACCCTAATATAAGCTTTGATACACCCACTCTAAAATACAGACTACCATTTTTGAAACCATAGACACACCAATACCAGTTACTACATACCCACTCACTGATTCCTAGGTCTATACACACAACCACTTATTCACCCATCCAGCCACTCATACATGCAGTCACTCATCAATACTGCACTATCATATGCACTCATACACCTATACAGACACTCAGACACCACCATTCACCCATAGAGTTACTCACTCACCTAGTCAGTCATGCAAAGAATCAATCACACTCCCATTTAATCACCTATACACTAATACACACACCACCTCACTTATTCATACAGATACTAACACATATTTACTGTCTTATACAATGACTGATACAAGCACACACTCATCCATACAGCCACTCTCACAATCAGTCACTCTCACATATAGTCATTTATATACTCCAACACTCACATATACTGCCTTTTACATATGTAGTTCCTCACACATGTACCACTGAGACATCCATTCATTCACCAACACACCCATACACACACTCACCCACCCATACAGTCCATCACAGATGCACTCTTGAACCCATACACCCAGTAAATCACCCACTCACACATCTATGCACAGAGTCACACACCCCCCACCCACCCACACAGACACTGAGGCATCCATACAGATATTCAGACAACCAATCCATAACCCATATAGACACTCATTTAGCTACTCACCAACCCATGCAACCGCTTACACACCAACTGACAGACTGATACAGACATTCACACAGTTTAGTCACAAACCCATGCATTCACTAAGACACGTTTAATCACTCACTTATACAGACAGTCACGCACCTACTAAATCATCCATTCAAACACTTATACACCCACTCATTCTTCAATACACCTTGGCATATATGTATATATATATATATATATATATAAAACGTATATAAACTTTCCAGAAACACACAGTCACTGGATGATATCATCAGTGATGTTATCAGTGATGTCATTTGAGATGTCATCAGTGATGTCATCAGTGATGTCACTGACCATGTCATGAATAATGTAATATGTGATGTCATCAGCAGTGCATTCCGGGGGCGCGAGTTATAGTTAGCTGAACTAACTATAACGGAAGAATTTCACTGGTTTTGTACGAGTGAAATGTCCAACTATGGTTTTTTCAGTGAATTTCAAAGGTTCTTTAAATGCTAATTTCTGACTATAACGTCTCTGAAACCTGTGTTTATTCAGTGAATATATATATTGTTGTAATTGTATTGTAATTGCATTTGTATAGCGCTTACTACCCCTGACGAGGCGTCGAAGCGCTTTTTCGATGAGTAGCACGCTACTCCGGGACCCATAGAGGATTAGTGTTGAATTAGTATAGTGAAACATGCAAGTTAATTTTTAAGTGGTGGATAGGTTAGTCAGTTATTTGGATTCGGAAGGATAGCAGAAGGATAGAAGAGGAAAAAAGGTTTGTATTTATATAGCGCTTGTTACCCCTGATGGGGTGTTGAAGCATGCTACTCCGGAAACCCATAAAGGATTAGTGGTGAATTAGTATGGTGAAATATGAAAGTAATTTGAGTGGTGGATATTAGTCAGTTATTTGGAGTGAGAAGGATAGCGGAGGGATAGAAGGGGAAGAAAGGTTTGCAATCATATAGCACCTGTTACCCCTGATGGGTGTTCAAGCGCTTTTCTGGCGAGTAGCACGCTACTCCGGAACCCATAAAGGATTAGTGTTGAAAATTAGTATAGTGAAATACGAAGTAATTTGAGCGGTGGATATGTTATTCAGTTATTTGGATAGAGAAGGGTAGGTGGAGGGATAGAAGAGGGAAAGAGGTTTGTATTTATATAGCGCTTGCTACCCCTGATGGGGTTTTGAAATGCTTTTTTGGCGAGTAGCCGCTACTCTGGAACCCATAAGGATTAGTGTTGAATTAGTATGGTGAAACATGAAATTAATTTGAGTGGTGGATATGTTAGTCAGTTATTTGGATTGAGAAGGGTTGAGGAGGGGTAGAAAAGGGAAAAAGGTTTGCATTTATATAGCGCTTGTAACCCTGATGGGGTGTTGAAACGCTTTATTGGCGAGTAGCACGCTACTCTGGAACCCATAAAGGATTAGTGGTGAATTAGTATAGTGGAATATGAAATTTGAGAAGTGAACATGTTAGTCTGTTATTTTGATTGAAAAGGATAGTGGAGGGATTTTTTTTTTTTTTAGGTCATAGCAGTAGGAGGAGGCTTTTGGATGAGTAAAAGGGTTTTTGGAGGGGAAGAGTCAGAGGGAAGAGTTTAGAAAGGTTTGTTTTGGGGGATCGGTATAGTAAAAGAGGTGTCAGATGATGCAAGGAGGGGTAGAGTAGGAGAGAGTCTAGAAAGGGTTATTTTGGGGATCATAGTAGTGGTATGGGGTTTGGGATAAATGAGAGAGCGGATGTAGAGGATATACTGATAGATGTATAGGGTGAGAGATAGGGTAGTGCATTGGAAAGAGTAGTAGAAAGAAGTTTGAGATGAGTCAGAAAGTTGGGCTAGAAGATATATTGAGAGAAGTATAGGCTGAGAAATAGGGTAGTGCATTTGAAATGCTAAATTAGAAGAAAGTGATAAATATATAGATCCATAAGTACATTGAAAGTATATAGATGCATAAAGGAGGTAAGTATATGCAGATTAAAGATATTGATAGAGGTACAGGATGAGAAATAGGGTAGTGCATTGGATATGCTTTTTCAGGAGAAAAGTAACAGACACACAGATCCAAGTACATGGAGGTACATAGATGCAAAATGGAAGCAAGTACAGGTAGACCAAAGTTGATTTATTTATTAATTTTTTTTTTTTTTTTTTTTTTACAACATAATTATTCTACATGTTTATACAAAGCAATACACAAAGATAGGTACATATCTATAGTGAAAATAAACGCTTATATACAGAGGGATATGCTGTAAATTTCTGTTTGCGTATGGTGCTTATGTAGGGAAGAGCCAATTCTTGAGTAGTTTTTTGAAGATAAGGTGGTTGTCAGTGGATCTTATGTTGGGGGGTAAAGAGTTCCATAGTTTGGCTACTTGAACAGAGAAGGATGTGCCACTCATGGTTTTTTTCTTGTATCTTGGGATTTTGAGTTGAGATGCCCCTTTAGAGCGGAGGTTCCTTTGTTGAATGTGTTTGGTGATTTTATTCCTGATGAAGAGTGGTCCCATTCCATGTATTGCTTTGTGGGTGATACAAAGTAGCTTGAACGTGGATCTTCTGGCAACCGGTAACCAATGCAGGGCTTTCAAGGCAGGTGAGATGTGGTCTCGCGGTTTGATATGCAAGAGCAGTCTGGCAGCCGAGTTTTGAATCCGTTGTAGTCTTTTCATGGCCGTTAAAGGTGATCCGTGGTAGAGGCTATTGGCGTAATCGAGTTTGGACAGAACAAGGGAGATGGTAGCTTGGACTTTGTGTGGAAATCCCAAATGAGGGAAAATTTGTCGCAGAGTTTTTATAGTGACAAAGCTTGATCTTGCTAGTTTGTCCACTTGGGCATTCATCGACAGCTTGGAGTCCATGGTCATTCCGAGGTTTCTTACTTCCTTCGATACTTTAGGCGGTGATCCCAGTTCATCAGGCCAGGCGGCAAGCGGGTCATAATGTTTCCAATCGCCACACGTGAGTATTTCTGTTTTGGAAGCATTCAATTTGAGATGGCTCCAAGTCATCCACTGATCCACGGCTCTGAAACAACTGGAAATTGGGGATTTTCCAATGTCTTGGGGCATTCCAGTTGAAAGAGTCATCTGCATAGTTATAGCACGTGAGATGAAATTGATTGATCAGTTCCGGTAATGACTTCATGTAGATGTTGAAAAGCATGGGCGAGATGATAGAGCCTTGAGGGACCCCTGATTTGTGGAGTATGGTTTGGACGAGAAAGGTGGGGTATGGATGACATTAGTTCTGTTTCGAAGGTAGAACTCGATCCAGTCTAGAGCAGTTCCCTCTATGCCGGCTTCATAGAGTCTTTGTTTCAGAGTGTCATGGTCAACCGTGTCAAAGGCAGCCGAGAGGTCCAAGAGGAGTAGCGCAGCAATCCCTGTTGCGGTCTACTGTATTCTTCAGGTCATCCCAGATGGCAAGGAGGGCAGATTCAGTGCCTCTTCCCGGACGGAATCCTGTTTGGAAGTCTGAAAATATGTCATTCTCTTCAATGAATTGTGACATCTGGGCGAATGCTGCTCTTTCTATCAGTTTGCCCAGGAAAGGTCCATTTGTAATGGGTCTGTAGTTGTCAGGGTTCAGCGGGTCCAAGTTTGTTTTCTTCAGTAAAGGGCGTATGTATGACTTTTTGAGTTCTTCTGGAAATATTCCGGTAGTTAAGGAATCGTTGATGATTCTTCTTACTGGAGTGGCAGCAGAGGTTGTTAAAAGAATTGTCTTGAAAGTTTGTGGTGGACAGGGGTCAGAAGGGCTGCCGGCAGGCCTGCTTGCTTTGACCAGGTCCATAAATTCATCGTGTGAGATGTGTTGGAAGGAACGGAGAGGCTGGGTTAGAGTATTCTTGGATTGTTGTTTTGTACAAGGGTTAGTGCTGGTGCTTTGTTTCTGTTTTAAGTATGAGCCCAATGTGTCTGCTTTGTCCATGTAATGATTTGCCACTTTGTCTGTGAAATCTTGAGTAACAGGATGAGTTCCTTCTAGGCAATTTGGTTTGCGAAATTCATTGAGTATTTTATAGAATTCTTTATTTGCACATGTAGCATTTTGAATTCTGTCTGAATAGTACCTTTTCGTAGCTTTTTTGATAGCTGACTTATAATCTGTTAATTTTCTGTAGGTGAAGTTTGTCTTGTTTGGCGTTTGTTTTGAGCCAGGTACGTTGCAGCTTTCTAATTTGTTGTTTTATGTCTTTTATCTCTATGTTTCTCCAAGGCGCTTTTTTTCTTTTGTTCTGTTGTGTGGTTTTGAGTGGTATCAGGATGTCAAAAGCTTCCTGTAGCCACTCATATAGTTTTCTAACAGAATTTATTGTTTCCAGATTTGTACTGGATGTTAGTTGTGTTTCTAAGTGCTCCAAATTGAGTTTGTTCCACGGCCGATAGGTGGATGGATGTAAGGTAGTTTTAGGTGAGTCGCTTAGTGTTGTTTTATGTTGGAAAGCAAGCAAGTGGTGGTCTGACCATGTGACTGGAGTTATAGTTTGAAAGGTAACTAGTTCAGTATTAGCAAAAATGACATCTAGGATATGTCCATTGATGTGTGTGGGTTTGTGTACAATCTGATGCAGGTTCAGTGCGTCTAGGCCAGTGATTATTGTTTTTGGATGGGTCATATTGGGTTTGTCAAACCAGATGTTGAGGTCACCTAGAACGCATAGGTTGGAGTGTATTGTTATCAGGTTTGAAACTGTGTCTAGAAGGTCGTCTGGGAATGTCGCCTTGCTAGGTGGAGGTCTGTAAAGGAGCAGGAAGTTAAAGGAGGAAGACGGTGTAGGATTGCATCTTGTTAGAAGAGCCTCACAATTCTTTATGGAGATGTCGTCAACTTTAGTGATATGTAATGTTTGCCTGAACACAACAGCTAAACCACCTCCTTTTTTGCCTATACGATTTTGGGTGATCGTTTGATAGCCTAGAGGAACGGCTTCATGCAGGACTGCAGCCATATCATCTCCCAACCATGATTCAGTTATGAATCGTATGTCTGGTTTTGCATCTGTGAGAAGGTCGTAGATGTGATGTTTGTTTTTAGAGAGGGATCGAGCATTTATTAGTAGACAGGTTAGAGAATGGCCTTTGGTGATAGTGAGACTTTGTTTTGTAGAAGAGTGATCAGTATTGTGTGGGTTTGTAGGAGGTGTGTTTTTAGTGCTGGCATTAGCTGTATTAGGATAGCAATTGTGTAGCTGTTCTGTATCATGTTCCTCATCCAGCATGCTAAGAAGGCATTTTGATGGGTCTGTGTGTGTATGTGGTGGAGATGGTGTTTAAGAGTGAGTCGGTGTGCTGTGTTGTTTTCGTGGTGTAACATTTTTGTGCAATAGACATGGGGAAGCGAAGTTGTGAGGTGTGGCACGTTGCTTATATTGTTTGAGTGTGTTTAGGGAAGAAGGTGTATGAGTCAGGGGTGGTGGTGCAGCATGTGGGTCATGTAGTAAGGTTCTTAATTGTCCAATGGATGAGAGGTGGTTAGAAGAGAGTTGCTGTGTTGCTGTATCTGTGTTAGGTGTGGTGGAAGAGAGAAAGCTTGGCATTGGAGTTTGTTCCTTTGTGTGGTTTGAAAGGTGGGTGTATGTTTATATTTTGTGATGGTAAGTATTATGAGGTTTTGCGCTTTGAAGATCTTGTTGTGCTAGTGTGTGTGATATGTTTTGTTTTTGAGGAGTAGTGAAAAGGGGTGCTGGTGTATTTGTTTCATGCAATGGATTTGGTTGTATAGTATTGTTTGTGAGAGGAGGTTGTAAGGAAGAGGGGGTGGTGATGTGTTTATGAGTAGAGTGTATGTTGTGTGTAGGAGGGAATGAAGTAGAGGTAAGAGTGTTTGTCTTAGACTGGTTTGTTGCAAGAGTTAAAAAGTGTGGTGGTGTGCAGTGTATGTGTTGTGCGTTAGTGTTATTATGGTAGAGGGAAGAGGAGGGTGTTGGTTGGACAAATGATGGAAGGCTGATTATATGTTTGTTAGTGATAAAAGATGGTCTGTTAGCAGTAATTAGAGCAGAGAGGGTGTGTCTGGATGGGATGTAGTTATGTATGGTGTTGAATGGCGTTGTGTTAGTGATGAGTGGATTGGTTAGTGGTATAGGATAGAGTTGTGTACTGTTTGTAGGTGATGGTGGGTATGTGTGGTAGTTGGGATAGAAGGGTGTATAGATGTGGTTTGGCAAGGCTGCTTATACTTATCCACCACAGATGCAGTCAAATAACGTCACAGCTCCGAAGAAATCACAGCTCCGAAGTCCCACCATGCTGCTGAACTCCTAGGGCGGGTGCTATCATTCGCTAGGGTCGGAATTCGCGATTCAATATTCCAGCTCAGTCACACGTAGTGTGAAGCACTCACGGGGCAAAAGGTTTGTTGGCAAGCACTTCTTTATTAGACGCATTTTGACGTGATGCCTTCATCAGTATTCAGAAATGCTGTATGTTCCCAGTTTGCTCATTGGTTAAAATTCTATATTCTCAGTTCTTATTGGATATTACCAGGCCAATGGCAAGGCTGCTTATACTTATCCACCACAGATGCAGTTAAACAACGTCACAGTCACTGCGATCGCACACATAGGTTGTCCATGCTACGATGCAAAATTCAAAGACGTGAATCCCGTTGGACTGATTCAGATACTGTTAGTGTTGTTACTGCGTCATCGAACTTTGGTACCATGCCTCCTTGGCCCCTGGATTTAAACACCATGTCCCCCTCGCCAGCTGGTGCATTTGCGATATAGCCGCAGGCGTCGGTCAAATGGCTCGGTGTACTCGAGCTTGCATAGCTCACGACCTTATTGGTCGACGGTGCACGCAAAGCATCGGCGGTTCAAGCAGTTTAGAAATCACAGCTCCGAAGTCCCACCATGCTGCTGAACTCCTAGGGTGGGTGCTATCATTCGCGAGGGTCAGAACTTGCGATTCAATATTCCAGCTCAGTCCCACGTAGTGTGAAGCACTCACGGGGCAACAGGTTCGTTGGCAAGCACTTCTTTATTAGACGCGTTTCGGCGTGATGCCTTCATCAGTATTCAGAAATGCTGTATGTTCCCAGTTTGCTCATTGGTTAAAATTCTATATCCTCAGTTCTTATTGGATATTACCAGGCCAGTGGCAAGGCTGCTTATACTTATCCACCACAGATGCAGTCAAACAACGTCACAGTCACTGCGATCGCATACTTAGATTGTCCATGCTACGATGCAAAATTCAAAGACGTGAATCCCGTTGGACTGATTCCGGTACTGTTAGTGTTGTTACTGCGTCATCGATCTTTGGTATCATGCCTCCTTGGCCCCTGGATTTAAACACCATGTCCCCCTCGCCAGCTGGTGCATTTGCAATATAGCCGCAGGCGTCGGTCAAATGGCTCGGCGTCCTCGAGCTTGCATAGCTCATGACCTTATTGGTCGACGGTGCACGCAAAGCATCGGCGGTTCAAGCAGTTTAGAAATCACAGCTCCGAAGTCCCACCATGTTGCTGAACTCCTAGGGCGGGTGCTATCATTCGCGAGGGTCGGAACGCGCGATTCAATATTCCAGCTCAGTCACACGTAGTGTGAAGCACTCACGGGGCAACAGATCGTTGGCAAGCACTTCTTTATTAGACGCGTTTCGGCGTGATGCCTTCATCAATATTCAGAAATGCTGTATGTTCCCAGTTTGCTCATTGGTTAAAATTCTATATCCTCAGTTCTTATTGGATATTACCAGGCCAGTGGCAAGGCTGCTTATACTTATCCACCACAGATGCAGTCAAACAACGTCACAGTCACTGCGATCGCATACTTAGATTGTCCATGCTACGATGCAAAATTCAAAGACGTGAATCCCGTTGGACTGATTCAGATACTGTTAGTGTTGTTAATGCGTCATCGATCTTTGGTACCATGCCTCCTTGGCCCCTGGATTTAAACACCATGTCCCCCTCGCCAGCAGGTGCATTTGCGATATAAACGCAGGCGTCAGTCAAATGGCTCTGCGTCCTCGAGCTTGCATAGCTCACAACCTTATTGGTCGACAAGCCATTTGACCGACGCCTGCGGCTATATCCCACAGAGCAACTCTCTCTCTGTTGTATTCAGCTGATGACTCTGGCTCTAGTGACACACATCATTTTCACCCCTGATTTAGATGAAGATGATGCTTCTATTGCTTAACAATACGCCTTTTTACTCTTATTCTTCCTCGTTACAGTATTCACTCATAAGGAGGCGACCACATCACCTCCTGTGTAGGAATTCTATTCCTGCTGGACACAACCCCTACAAATATGCCATCCCTACCACCTTCATGGGTGCATACAGATCTTCAGCTATCCCAGCATGACACTGGAATGGTATCCAGACCCCAAGTGGGCTGTAGCAGGCATAGCTTTGTAAGGGAGAGCTTGGATAAACACTGTGGAACGAGGAGTACAACCAGAAGTAATGAAGGGCAGAAAGACCTGTATGCTGGGAATATGAGGTATAGTACCGTAAAGATACAAAAGCGAAGATAACTTCCCTACTTCAATGTCAAAGGAAATGGCAAGCAAGAATACCTCATTAATGGCCCAAAGCTTGCCATTAAACTAGTGAATAGACTTGAAGGCGTGTGTGCGTAAAGCCTCTAGCTCTAGCAAAGGATCTGATTGCAAAGGTCTGCACCATGGGCTAGAGAAAAAAATGCTGCTTAGTAATCTGGCCGCCAGCAGCTCAATCCTCTGCCAATCCCACCATCTTCCAAGGTTTCCGGTTCCCCCAAATACCCATGAACTAGCTACTGAGAGAACAGAGTTAAACACATGGGGAATCCATCCTCTAGAAACTGCAATGCAGCAAACTTCATACAGAGCACTGAATGAAAAACCTATCGAGCGCATCATCCCATATGCAACTTCATGTACCTGCTAGGTGCCCACAAGGTTGATGGCTGCCTTCCATTCTTGCCCCTCAGGCTCAACCTCTAAACTGAAAGATTAAAGTACTCGAGAAATAAACCACCATTCTCCACTGGAAAAACAGGCCTAGGAGGGAGTGTAAGTTCCACATACATGAATGAGCACCACTTCTGCAGTTTCGATTATGAACCTCTGCTGTAAATAGGAAATTACAGAACATGGGGAACAGCAGAGAGAAGGCCATCTGTCTAGTTTATTGATAAAGCATCTTATTCCCATGCTCCAGGCTCCTGAAGTCTGCATCAGCTTAGAGGAAGTTAATGATTCCCTGAAATTGCAAAGTGGTCCAGAGTCCTCGACTCAACCCTCAGCCACATGCATCTGAGCACCTCCTGACATAGCCGAAGGTTGGCTGCTGATGGTAAAACTACACCCAACTTGTCTACCTGGATGCTGTCCACAAACCTGATATGAGAGAAGATCTTCCACCATTGTGCGAGTGAAAAGGCCACTGCATTATGTCTTGTTCCAATTTCATGAACATGTCTATTGATAATTGATCTCAAACTGATCCTGTAGGAACAAACTTAAAGAATGTCAAATACCCATGTCAACTATTTCTAGTTGGTGGACATCTACTTTTCCATATTGTACCAAAGTCTCTGCACCTCCAGAAACTCCACAGTTATGCCCCATCCTCTCCTGGTGGCCTTCGCCATCATGATGAATATGGATGGGCGATGAAAAAGGACCTTCATCGATAGATCACATATTACCAACCACCATTTTAGATCATCCTTGAGTAAGTGTAAAATGGGAACCAGACAGTTGAAGGCCAGTGAGGTGGGAACCTGTGTCTATGCAGATGTGCACCAAATGAATGCAGATGTTACTTAGCCCATTGAGAAGAATAGAGACACGCTGTCATGTACCCGTAAATCAGAGTCTGCCGCTCCCTTGGCCCATGAGACAGACAAGTATCTGGAAGGAGCACCTAGCAATAGTCCAACCTGATCCTGATCCCAATGACCTTGAAAGCCTGAGATGCTACTGGGTGTGACTTGGCCCAAATGATAAAAGCAATATGTTTATGGATACTAATCCAAACAAACTCAATCCCCTAATTTTAACTTCCCCAGAATCTGTGCGTCATTACTTAATAACCTAGTTGGGGTTAAAATGACAGATCTTTGTCAAAGATGCATGCGGTCAGCAGAACCAGAAATGGGGCCAACATTCTCACAGCAATTGCCATCCTGGCGAGTGCAACAGGAAACTGGAAATGGTTTTTGCAAACGGAAATTATGAGATATGGAAATATACCATTTTCAGAACCATTGAGGACAGGAATTTCAATTGGGCTATCAGAAGTATGAGCCAATGGAGTGTCTTTGGATTCACATAACTGTTCAAATTATTGTGATGCAGTAATAACTGAAACTCACCTCTCAGCTTCAAGAGGATAAGAATTATTTGAGTACCCCTAACCTCTTCCACCTCCTAGAAATGGATCTGACACCTTCTACTGGAAACTGAATTATTTCCATGAGCACTTTCCCCTCTGAGTGGGAAACTGAGCAGGGCACATGACTGGTTCATGGCTCTAGAGCATGTGACTTGAACTTGATGCTGTGGTTATTGGTGAATATCTCTAAAACACACTGATAAGAAGTAGATGTCCATCACCTGTCCTTAAACTGCAGATGCCCACTGACCAGAAGCTTAGGGCAATACCCAGCATAGTCAAGAACTTTGAAACTTTCCATGTGGAGGGCAAGAATGAATGGCCCTTTAGCAGGCCAGCTGTTTCTGATAACTGGATGATAAGCAATATCTGCAAGATGGTTGCTTGAAGAAACACAAATTGAAAAAGCATATACTTTCTTGAGGCTTTTTGCAGACCGCGAATGCTTGTGTGGCTCCTTGAAAACTTTATACATTTTATATTTCAACGGATCTCCACGCGGCTTCTCCTCTTGAAATGAATTCACAGGGATGAAAAATACGGTTGCTGCAAAGTACAAATTAAACAAAGGCCAGTCCCGACATTATGAGGATTGAATGCTGGGGCCAACTTGAGCGGGCTTAGAGGGCCCTTAGCCTGAGCCTCAAATTAAAACAGAACCTTCAGTTTAGACACTTCATAATCTGTTGGCCTTTGATAAAACTAGAAAAGCATTTGTTTTTATGGTACCTCAAAAACTGTAAGTTGTCTGGTGTCTCTGGACGTCTGAGATGGAATTACTTTTTGGGCTCTGTGGCAGAAATATATGTTTTCAATAATAAGATTTTAACTTTATTTTATGGTGGGTATCTCGTACTTTTTGATGAACTGGCTTCAAATGATAGTAAAAATGGAAAAGTCAATTCCAGCTTAATAAAGTAACTGGGACTTTTTCAAGTAAAATGTATTTACAGAATATCCAGGCCAGCAATTTAGCTATTAATCCACTGTAATCATACTGTAAAATTGTTTATGACTTCGTATTAATAAATGCCTCGTTTACAGTACAGGTAGATGATTTTTCTAAAGTGACTTAGTATTTTTTTTTTAACTTGGACTAAAGCTTGTAATCTGCGTATGAACTGCATAGTTACTTCCCTGGCAAGGCAGTGTGCACTGGAGGAATTTTTTTTTTTTTTAAAGCAGAATATATTAGTCTAGATTTAGAAGCTAAATGATGTTAATAGAGGTTTGCTTGAATCACAAGTTGGACTATCGAATATGCACCTTGTGTACAAATTTCCACAGACTGCATATTGAGTTAAAATTTGGGGTTGAATGAGGATAGAGCGCAACTGCTTAAATTGTGGAGGTGGTTTAGCTCTTTCAACATATTGAAAAAGTTGCAGTTCAAATTTGGCTTATAGAAATGAGTGCATGTACTCGGATTTAATCACAGATGACTGATGTTAACCATTCACTCATTACATTATTTTCAATTTATGATTTTTTCAGGCATAACACGTACATTTCCCTGATGGTGTGGGTTTCTAAATGCACAATGGTGCTCTGTATTGAAGATCTTGTTGACAACATTGCAACTTATTCTGGATAGCAAGGAAATGGGGACTACTGGGACGAGGAAGAGGGGCGTGGAGATAACGGTGAGTGACAGGCTGGCAGCAGAAATATGGTCATAAGCAAAGGGCATCCAAGCAATGGCGTTAGACTTGATCTACTGCTGTTCACTGGAAAGCACTGGTTCCTGGGTCTGTGACAAATCACACTGTCAAGTAGTGTGGCAGTAGCTGAACCCTGAAAGATGAGATGCAAGTGTTGTGATCACCAGGTGCTGAGAAACTACACTCCAAATATTTTGAACATATGCAGCATAGGAAGTCAGCAGGAGGGAAATTATTTTACCCCTCGTCTTTCATGCTGGAAAAAAACGCTGGGAGGGGGTTAGAAACTTTTCATCACACTAAGGTTTCTAACAAATTAGTTATAAAATAATGAATAAATCAGAACAGCAATGGTTCCAGCACCCCAGCAGGAGCTCTTTCTACAGCCACAGTTGCATCATTTTATGAGACAAAATATCTTGACATCTGAATCCATGAATTCCATTTTCAGCTTCGCTTATAATATTAAACAAGATCAAATGGTTGGGTCAGAGCAGACATGACTCATCTGGTTCTCGAATGTCGCATCTTTCCAGACAGGCAATTTTAGTAATGAGGCTTGTGTATTTTTTCACATCAGCTTTTAACCATGACAGTCGATATATTATGACAGTCGATATATTATTGTGTTTTGTTTGACGAGGGCATGTAGTAACGAATATCAAACCAAAACTCGATAAAGGAAATAATACACGTAATTTTTTGGGCTGTAGATATTTTCTATGAGGAGGAAACTGGCACAGTCAGACGTGGCAAGGACCGAGTGGGAATGATAATGTCTTGCACTTCTTGATACTTAGCTGCCAAGGTGATATGTTAGAATGTCAACCGTTTCTTCATAGCTGCCAACTTTCACAAGTCCATGCGCGAATTGGTGGTCCAGTCCACGTTTTATTCTTTGAATTGTGGGACTTGTAGTCATGCTTTAAAATGGAACAAACAACACTGCAAGCTCCAGAATTCAAAGACAAAAACTGGACTGGAGCATACATCGCACATGGACCTGGGAAACGTGACAAGGCTGCATTGTGTGTTTTTTTCTGGCTTACAGCACAGTGCATTTTGGAAATTGTATGCCATATATATGCAACAGAATGGAAAAAGCGAAACTACAAAATACACAATGCAAAGAGCTGTTTATTAAAAACGTGGCAGTCGTCACCACTGGTTAATGATATCTTACCTGACCTGGAGTCACTTCACAGCCCTGGCACGGTTAGTGACGTTTTAACTGGCTTAAGATGCGCTACTTCTGACGCTGTCACATTGTCACTGCACCTTAGTTACATTAGTGAGCTAGACCCACACAGGTACACACAAAAACGAAATGAAGAAATGCTTTTCCCAGACGCTGGCCTTGAAATCCTTTTCTTTTTGTTTTTTTTTAACACGACAATTAGAATAGGACAGCTAAACCAAAACAGATCAATTCTTGGGGATCTTTAATAAGTTTCTCTAGCGGCTTTTTTTCCTTCAGCCAGTAAAAGAAGGCAGCAGCCACTTGCAAGGAGCAGTCGTTGCCAGAGGGTGAATCATAGCTATATTGATTTGATTATGTAAAAGCACAGAGGGCCCTACAGCCAGAAACAGAAATATCTCATAGCCCCAGCCCAGTGGGACGCACACTAGTAAAAAAGCAATCTTTATATTGTTCCTGATAAAAGCATCATTACTTTCCTCGCTGAGAAACCATTTCCCTGCTGGTACGGTATAGGGGTTTCTGCTTCCCTCGAATCCACTCAGACATAATTAACACTCAGTTACCTGCCTTCGGTTTCACTCCAGCGCGTGGCGCATCCTGGCCTGTGCGTGAGTGGAGAGGGGAAGGGTGACGCTGCTGCGATTTCAGCGCGTGCTCCTTGCGCGGGATCTTTCTTCATCCAGTAGTTAAGTAAACCCGGTGAGAAGGGCAGACTCGGAGCAGTGGCGCCCTCTTCTGGGCTTTCAGCTTCTTCAAGTTTCAGTTCCCTCTTCCAACACCGATGCTTACTTTTATTAGTGTGTAAAGCAGTTATCTCATTCTCATTCTTTGTATTTTCTAAACTTTTTTTCTGCTTTACTAAACTAGGATTTTTTTGTCCTAGCATTTCTACAGATACTTGACTCTCAGTATAACGCGATGGCGCAAGCGTTAAGAAACAGAAGAGAACGAAAACTCATCAGTGTTTAAGGGAAATCAGCTCAGTTCACTTTATAATATAATAAATTGAGGTGTTCGAGTCCTTTCTCTCTGTTTTACATTAATGAAATGCTCTACTTAAAAGTTTCTTTTTCAACTCCTTGGAACGTTGTTTAAATGCGATGCGGGAATGCGTGGGACCTGTGAGCAGGAAGGAAGAATGTCTGCACCAGAGCTGCAAAATGTGCAAGTGTTAACGCTGATTCTTATCTTATCTCCTTTAAGAATCTTCAGGTCGCCAGAATCTTTTTACCTGCTGAATAGTGTGAAGGGAAGAAAGTCCTTTTCGGTTATACGACAATTTTTAGAATCCAGTTTACCTTTAAAGACCACTGACTCCGAATTCAATTTTGTGGATTTATTACAGCCAAGAATAATTGCACATGCAAGCACCTCAACACGAGGTTAAAGAAATAGATGGGCACTAATACAAATAGCATCCTACGCAGGAGTCTCATCCGACTCAAGACAAGAAGAATCGTTAGCTCCAGAAGTATTAGACAAGCAATAACTGCTCCAATCTCTATATTATTCTTCATTACCTAAATAAGGAAAACCTATTAACTGTCCCTACTCTATCACTAAGGTGGCATACCTACTTAACGAATATCCCCAGGCAAGAGTAAAAGAAAAGGTGTCAGCTGTGAAGACTTCCTAAGAAGTACACTCACTTAGTACCTAAGCTCAGATTTTAAGATGCTCCTTCACCAAATCCCTCTCTGTCCTCCTCTCTGCTCTCCTCTACCTCTTCTCTGCCCTCCACCCTCGGGGCACTATCCCTAATACAAAAACCCCAATACAATTGAACACGCCTATTGTTACGCCTCTTTGGCCAGGTCTTCTTTCTTGTACTTCTCCATCGAAACGGTTACTTCATCCTGGACGGTTGTGATGACCTTGAGTCCCAGGCACCCTCTCTGATGAAAGTATCATCCCTAAATTCCATTGCACTCCCATCTTCATGCCTCCCATCGCTCTAACTTATGAAACAAAGAGCCAGTCTTTACTAACGAGGCATGTGTCCTTGCACCTGCAACAAAAGATACGCTCAACAGAAACCTTCTACTTGTACTAATTAAATCTCATTTCGGTGCCCAGAGAGCCTTTCCAAGAGAACCTTCTCTGTCTGCAAAATAAGCTAACATAAGAACAAACAGGCCTTTCCCTGTTGTATACGCAGTCAGGCCTTTATACAATTTAAACACACAAATCTTAATCACGTCTATAAGCATTGGTTCATTATATTTCATATGTAAAAGTGAACTACACGTACAACTTATATGGTACACGTTAACCTACTGCAGCTCGATTACACATGGGCTGATTCATTTTTATGCATTGGTTTACACATGATTCAGTTAAGCGTTTCATTTGCATGATTAAGACTAGCACAATTACATTTCTTATTCATTCTGATAACTGGGTTATAACTTCATTTTGCTAGCACTTCATGGATATATATATAGCTGGATATATGCGGGTGCGAACTACCAGTGATTATGATGCACCCCTACAAATTTTACAAGAACATGGCACTCTATCAGTTCCCCCCTTTGATGACACCTGTCATCACATTTTATTCAACTCCCTTGGAGAAAGAACCGACCTAAACAGAACTCGTTGCCATTTTTCCTGATCTGTGATTCTCCATTATCTTGAGTCTCTGATATTGACTGTCCCGCAGTCTAGCCATTCTCGTCTCATTTTCTCTCAGAGCTCTTTCAACTCGGCCCGCTCGATACCACTTGAAAGCTTTAATCAGACCCCACAGGCAAACCACACAAACCACCACGATCAGAAGAGGTCTCAGAACATAGCCAAGGAAACCCTTTCCCAAATTCGCAAACCAGCTTCCCACTTGACCAAACCCTTTTCCAACTTTTTCCCAAGCTCCCTCTTCAGTCAAGTCCGCTATCTTCGTGTGAATAGTAGTGATGTTACTTATATATTTCTCCAGATCCTTGCTGTGGTCTGGTATATAAGTACAGCACTCTTGAACTTTCAATAATTTACAGACTCCGCCCTCTTTTGCCAATAAGACATCCAAAGCAAGGCGATTCTGTAAAACCATTGTCCTTATCGACAACATCTCTCCTTCCACCAATACCAACGATTTTGCTGTATTCATCGATAGCTCATCGATCACAGTCGCCAGTCTCCGAATTTTCACATCATTCAAAATCACTCCCAAACTTGGTATCATGGCTCCAAAGATATCTCCCACTATAACCCCTGCACTCGCACCTCTCCTTGTTCTTGAATTCTTTCCACCTTCCAAAAGTTCCAAATCCTCAGTATGGTAAATCTTTGGAAATATTATTCCCAAGTAACATGTACCATACTAGTTCGCAGGTAACCTCACATAAGCATTCTTTCCACACACAAAGTACACCGTAGGTATCACTTGTACATGGCCCTGGAGAAAGTTCTTAGCCACATCTGCCATAGTGAAAACATGATCACACGTACTCTGTCCCACAGGAACCGTTTCATAGTAGGTCTGATATCGTCTCACACACAACTTTCCCCTCTGCTCCTTGTCCAAAGCTATAGGGCCATAACTTCCCTTTGTCCGGTGTAGCTTTTCCTCATCTGTCCAATCCACCCTACTATGCCCAGTGTCCCTTGTCTGTGTCAGCTTTCTATACCTGTCTTCTACCTGATCCACAAACTTTTTCTCTACACCTGATAATGAGCATGTCAAATTATGTCGGTGGGCATATGCTGTATCCAATTCCAAAGATGGAATGAAGAACTTCCTAAGTCTATCCTCTGACTTATAGTAGTCGTACTTATTCAGATGCTTGTAAGCTGGGACTTCAGGAAGCACTGCATCGTAATTGGAAAAGAAATACTCAAACTGATCCCTCTCATAAAATATACTAAGCAAGAGACTACATGAAATTCCATAGGTCAGTGGAAGATGGTGGTACCTAATACCCTCATCCACTGAAGCAGGCAACTGCATACACACATAACAATCCTTCGTATCCACGTACTCATATAGCAGCTTGGCGTATGCATTAAGCTTGAAATCACTTCTAGACAAATCTACATGCAACCTACGACTTTCTTCTATCAGCAAAGCTCTGTTAGCTCCTATGTTTGCCTCTTTTTGGCTAGGTGTAGGTGTCCCTGGCACCCCCTGCACTGCTAGCTCATGTGGAACGGTATATGAGACTATAATTACTACGATTATAGAAACTATTACACTACCTATAAGTATGCCTACAATCAACTTAGATCTACGATTGGGATCTCCAGCCTCCATGATTTCGAAAGTTCTCAAAAAGTTCTTGGTTTCAGCAATGAACTCTCAAAAGTCTCTGTGTCCTCGACTCGTGACTTGCTTAACCAGTTCGAGCAACTTTGAAACCTCTGGAAATCCCCTTATCAGCCACAGTCTTATTTACATAGTCCAGAAAAAGACTTCCCTAGCCGTCGTTCCTCTTCGGTGAAAGTCCCTAAATTTACTCTTCTTCCACTCGGGCCTAGGTTATCTTCTTCTTTAGACTTTTATTTACACAGGTTATATTTCATCCATGATTAGATCATTAGTGAGTACTTCCAGAACGTGATACAAAAGTTCAAGACGCAAGATTATCATTTCATGTGAAGACGGCTCAAATCCAAAAGACGGAAATTCGAGTCGGTGCAAAACCAGTTGTCGGACTTTACTCAGAAGCGGGGGATTCGGAACGGTGAGGGTCAGTATTCCTTCTACTTCGAGCCCTGGCAACAACAACACCACCTTCACCACCACATTCGGGCTCTTGCTGACCACCTGCACAGACCTCAGTCTCCCCATACTCACTACCCCCTTTATCGAACACTGTGTAAGTCCACTCAGGGGTAGAGTATCTCCGGCAGGGTACTCTTGTTCTTTTCGACCTTCGCCGACCCTCTTGAGTCTGATCTTCGTCGCTTGCTTCCGTTTCAGACGCCTCAGACACCGGAGCAAGATCTCTTTCGGATGCCAACCTCAGATTCAGCCGCCTCTGTCTTTCAGGCCAACCTTCTTCAGTTCTGGTCGTTCTTCTGCCTTCCCCTGCTATACCCAGTGCACCACTTCCTCTTTCTGCTGAATCTGACTCTTCTCCGCCCACTGCACCATCTCTGTCTTCTGTGTCAGAGTCGAGGTTCGAGCTGTCGAAACCCCCTTCAGCTTGTTCTAGTGCACCACCAGCTGTGTCAGCGACCCTCACAGCTTGACTTGTCCTCTCATGTGGCCCTGCCACATCAGCTGGATTTTCATTTACGAGAGGAGCTGTTTCTTCCAAGGGTGCTGAAACTCTGCGGGTATGGGAGGCATGCACCCAGTTCGGCAATCCTCCACACTTCACTGCTGTGTTCGTGATCAGTATCACCTGGTACGGGCCTCGCCACCGAACATCCAAACAGCTCTTCCTCACGTGCTTTCGAACAAGCACCCAGTCGCCGGGACACAGGTCGTAGCACAGATCACTCAAGGCCGGGACAGCTGCAGCTTGCACCTGCTGGGACACAGAACGGACCACATCAGATAGTCCTTTACAGTAATCGAGAATCAAATCATCTGTGATGTTTATCAACGCTGTAGCTGGTACTGCCGGCACCCGCATTGCCCTTCCCATTAGAATATCATGGGGGGACAATCCGGTCCTCCTATCTGGGACACTTCGCATGCTCATTAGTACGAGCGGCAAAGCGTCAGGCCACTTCAGGGACGTTGATGAACACATTTTTGCCATCCGAGCTTTCAAAGTTCCATTAACCTGTTCCACCATCCCAGAAGCCTCTGGTCGGTAACTACAATGGAGTTTCTGATCGACATTCAATGCAGCACAAAGTAACTTCATGATTTCACTGTGGAAGTGCCTTCCTCTATCAGATTCCAAAGAGGTTGGGATCCCGAATCTAGGAATGAGCTCCCTCAACAATAACTTAGCCACTGTGAGAGTGTCACACCTGCGTGTTGGGTAAGCCTCCACCCACCGTGAGAATACACATACCAGCACTAAAATGTACCTCAACCCATTGCATTTAGGCATTTCCACGAAGTCTAGTTGGATCCTGTTGAAGGGCCCGCCTGATCTCCCAATGTGACTCAAAGTGACTACAGTTTTCTTTCCAGCATTCATCTGCTGACACGTAACACACCTCTGACATACTGTTTCAGCCATTGCACGAAATCGTGGGTTATACCACGTCTGTCTAAACACGCGCATCATTGCATCTCTACCAAGGTGTGCCGGTCCATGTATCAATCTCACCATCGGGCTCAACAAATCTTCTGGCAATACGGCTCTCCCATCACTGGAGACCCAAACATCCACTTCTCCTCTTTCACACCCTGCTTTGACCCATCCCTCCCGTTCCTGATCTGGGACTTCATCCTGCAGTCGCTTGAGCTCTTCCCAAGTGTCTGCCATGGCCAACATCATGTTGAGTTCGGTTCTCTCTTGGCTCTCTCCTGTATAACCTTCTGTAAATATGCATCCCTGTTCTGCACAGAAACGAGCAACTTCATCCGCATAGTTATTTCCCAATGACACAAAATCCTCCCCCTTTCCATGTGCAGTACACTTAACAACTGCAATTTCCTTCGGGGCTTGCAATGCATCTAACAATTGTCTTACATATTCTCCATTCCTAATGGGTGAGCCAGATGATGTCAAAAATCCCCTCTGGAACCATAACTGTCCAAAATCGTGCACCACACCAAACCCATATTGGCTATCTGTGTATATCGTGATCCGAATTTTATCAGCGGCCATTCAGGCACGAGTCAAGGCAATGATTTCAGCTACCTGCGCGGAGGGTACTCCTTCTAGGCAAGCAGCCTCAACCACCCACGAAATGGTACATACAGCAAACGCTGCTCTTAATTGGCCGACACTGTCTCTTAGGCATGAACCATCGACAAAGAAAATTTCATCTGGGTCAGTCAGTGGTTCATCGACAATGTCAGGTCTCGGTTTGGTGCAAAGGTCGGTCACATCAAGACAATCATGGTCCTCACAATCTTCATCATCTACATTCGGTATGGGCATTAATGTCGCAGGGTTTAAGACAGAGCACCTTTTCAGAGTCACATTCTCTGCGGCAAGTATGACTTGCTCATACCTTGTTAACCTGTTGTTCGTCAGGTGCTGAGTCTTAGTCCTGGTCATCAACAATTCAACCGAGTGTGGTACATATGCAGTCAAAGGATGACCCATTATAATGCTTTCACATCTTTCAATGCTGACACCTGTTGCAGCAACGGATCTTAGACATCCGGGCAACGCAGAAGCTACTGGATCTAGAGTAGCTGAGAAGTAGGCAACTGGTCTACGGACACCTCCATGGTTCTGAGCTAAGACTGCTAATGCACACCCTTCTCTCTCACAACAGAACAGTGAAAAGGCCTTGTTGTAATCAGGCATTCCCAAAGCTGGGGCGCTACACAACTCCTCTCTCAGTTTTAGGAATGACATCAAGCACTCCTCGTCCCATGGTACCGGATCACTCACATCCTTGTGCGTAAGCCTCTGTAAAGGCTTTGCCCTCAAGGAAAAGCTAGGTATCCACTGCCGACAATAGCCGACCATTCCCAAAAACATCCTGACTTCCCTCTGTGTGGTGGGCACTGCCATGCTCATTATTGCCTCAATTCGGTCTGGTGACACCTTCCTCTTGCCTTTCTCTAATCTATGTCCCAAGTACTGTACTTCGTTCAAACAGTACTGCAGCTTATTTGGAGACACCTTGTGCCCGTTTTCGGCTAAATGGTTCAACAGGGCTACCGTGTCTATCCTGCAAGCATCTTCCGTTTCCGAGGCAACAAGGCGATCGTCTATGTATTGCACAAGAACTGAGCTCTGCGGCAATACAAGACTCTCTAGATTCTTTTTCAGGATCTGGTTAAAGATTGATGGACTTTCTGTATACCCTTGAGGGATACGACACCATGTTAACACACGATTTTCCAGCCGGAATGCAAAAAGAAATTGGCTTTCCTCATGGAGCGGTATCGAAAAGAATGCTTGACACAAATCAATGACAGTAAACCACTCGGCTTCACATGGGATCTGAAACAGTATCACTGATGGATTTGGTACCACTGGACAACAAGGGACAACTATCGTGTTGACCTTTCGCAGGTCTTGCACGATCCTGAATTTCCCACTTGGCTTCTGTAGTCCCATAATAGGTGAATTACATGGGCTACCTCTAATCTCCTTCAGAATGCCTTGCTCGATGAAAGCCTCTATTACAGGCTTGATTCCTGCTATCGTTTCAGGCGTCAGATTGTATTGAGGCGTTCTAGGGAAATCGGCATTTTGCTTAACCTGAATCTGCACAGGTTCAACCCCCTTTATCAATCCTATTTCTTTTCCTGTAAAATCCCACACCTCTGGTGACACCGCGTCTCTCAAGTCTGGTGGAAGTTCTTCCACAGTCACCACTGGATACAAGTCCACACACAGATGCTGATTTGCGACTTTAAAGGTAGCATCATCATCCCTTGTCTGAACCTCCACTCCCCTTGGTGTGCAATAAATCGTACAGTTTAATTTACATAACAGGTCTCTTCCCAGAAGACAAACTGGACTCGTATCGCACACCACAAACTGATGTCTAGTTTGAAAGGCTCCTATCTTTACCGGGATCGGTTCGGTCAGGGGACTGTTTATTCTTTTGTTCGCTACTCCAACAACTTGGATCGATTGTCCCGAGAGGGGTAGGTTGGGGACTACTGCTGATCTTACAGTAGACCGGGTAGCACCAGTGTCGACCAAAAGTGTGGTAGGATGACCATCAATGTCTGCCTCCACAAAAGGTCCTCTCTGGTCTACCTCCAAGACTGCTCCAAGAGTGCAGTCTTCCTCCCCCCTCAGGCACCGTCAGGATGACGGGTCGGGGCTATACTCATCATTCCCTTCGAAGAGGGGCATTTGCTGATAAGTTTGTATGTTGTGCGGGATCCTTGGTGGCTGTGGGACCTGTACTTGTTGGGTTTGGCCCCCCACTTTCATCGATCTGGGCCTCATTACAGTATTGACTATCTCCGTCACAGGTGCCGGAGCCCCTTCCGCCTCCTGCTGTACTTGGTTGGCTGGGTTAAAAGGGCACTCGCGCTTCCAATGCCCGATCTGGTGACAAAAATGACATGCAGTGGTCTTCTTCAGTGTCGCCACATCCACCCCGTCTTGGGATCTATGGGTTTCCCCTTTCCTTGTCCTTGCCCATTCTGGTTCCCCTGGTAATTTCCCTGTCTTCTCCCTAAGGTCCCTCCACTAAGCTGGACCTGAGCTGTCTGCATCTGAACGAGCATCAATTTGTCCTTTAGCTTCCGATGCTTCGAGTCTACTTCATCGCTACAATACCTCGCATACCGCAAGATTTCATCTACCGGCTTATTCTGCCAACAGATCAAATGGTGCTGTATCATGAGGCTGACTTCTGGTCTCAGACCCAGCACAAACTTCGAGACAAACTGTCCCATATCCTTGGGGTCTAATGCATCTAATCCACTATACTGTTTAAAAGCTTGCAAAAGTCTTTCGTAATATTCATGCACTGTTTCTTTAGGTTCCTGCATAGTTCTGTCTATCTTGACCCAATCTATATCTTGAGGCGAAATCTTCAGTTTCAACCATGTAATCACTTGCTCGAACTTTTTCATAACCAGGGGTGACGGACCATTTGTGACAGCATCCCTTTCAGGTTCAACAGTCGGCCACTCAACGGCAATTTTACAAGCTGTCCACAAATCTCCCGGCACTACTATGTCAAACAAGGTGTTCAAATCAGTCCATAGCACCTTTGAGATTTTAACAAACCGCTCAACCTGTTTGTACCACTCTATGGGTTTCTCCCTCAGCCGAGGAAAGTCATTTGTAAACGCAGCCAAGTCACCTCTGCTACACGGCACATATACGTACCCTCCGTTCTGTACTTCCCGTAAAGGAAAGTTTCCAACGCCCGTCGCCCCCCCCCGGAGGCGGCGTTTCTCCCTCAATTCTCTTGGCTATTTTCTTCTTTGACCACCTCTCCTCCCATTTATCCAACAAGTTCCATATGCGCAGCCCTACAATCAGATCTTTGGTGTGCGTCCTTAATCCTGTGATCCTTTTCTCTTCTAATTCCTGATCACTATATTGCAACCTATGTGGTCCTTGCAATGTTTTTGTTTTGTTCAAGTCTACCTCATATCTCCTGGCCAATGCCGTCAATTTCTCATGTGCTATCCTTGCTTTCCGAGTTACATCTTTTGCAATGAAAAGCAGCTCATCTGACCCATAAATTTCTATTCTTTCCAAAGGTAGACTTCCGCTAATCATTTCGTCTACTTCTGCTTTTAACCTTACTATGTCCAGCAACCTTGCCTGTACTGCACTTCTTAGTATTTCCCGACAAGCTGCGCCATTCTGCTCATCATAGTCACCACTTTGTTCTTGTGACTTGGTCTCTTCTATCGTATTCCTAAAGCTTGATCTGGTTTCGGACTTTTCGCGTTCCCTGTCACCTGGCATTCTATCACTTTGATTCCTTACTGTCGGTGTCCACATCCTCACAGCTGACTGGGATTCATGCAAATACCTTGGTCTGACTGGTCTCTCGTCCTCCTGTCTAAAAGAGGAGTCTGCAGTGGCTGGTAATGGCGTACTTGTGTCTAGTGGCCTTGGGAAGTGAATCACTTGTACTCCGAACCCATTCCCACTAGCACTAGTTCCTTCTTCTCCTCTCGTCTGTACTGAACTTCCTTCTCTTACTCGGTCTGGATCATATACCGGTACTATTGGGCCAATGGTAACCGGTACTGTAAGGGAGTCTGGTAATCGGGTATTCTCTATGGGAGGCTGTGTTGCCCCTCCCTCTGTTCCTGTGGAAATTCTCCCCACTACCCTCATGTTATTCTGATTCTGCGTTTCACCCCGTTCCACTGCTGAAGTTGATTTTCCCTCTTCTAAATCTGGATTAAATGGAGGTGGTCTCTCTGCCAGCAACCTATCTAACAGACTGTCATCAGTATCACTGTCTTCTTCTTCAATCCTTGTTATCTTCCCACCTTTTATTAACAGTGGGTACAACCTATCTCCTTCGATCGTTTCCACTCTCCACCTTTTCTCCAGTGCATCCCACCTCGCATCCTGAAAGGCCCTGATCGATTTCTTCACCCTTTCCTGGCTCTTATCTCTTTTCCTGTCATACGCTGCCCTAATCCATGCATGTATCGCCTCAAACTGTGTCGGTCTAGGCAGTGGTCGTAAAGAAGCCATTATAGTCTTTAGCTGGTACAACACCTCTAACCTGAAAGTGCCATAGCGTGGGAAAGTCAATTCTCCTTCCCCTTCTGTTATTTTATGCCAGTTCTCAAGCCAAATTATGGTATGCAGTCCTACATTCGTAGCCTTATAATGTGCCGGCGTATCCTCGGGAGGGGCTTCCTCTCCCCCCCGAGTAACCACATGTCTGTCGCCTCTGCACAGTTCTCGTAAAACTTTAAAACATTTCATGGTAAAGCAGATTTCTTTTCGCACACAAGATTTCGTTTTACTTCCTGATTTCAATCCACCAATGCCGGCGCGGCTCACACCAACCGGCCTATCGCAGCGCGGCACTGTCTGACGTCACTCCTCCTCTGCTCGCAGCAGTTCCCCTTTTTGCTAATTCTCTCGTTCTCGTTCACACGTGTCCCAATCGAACTCTGAAGCAATGGTCCGTACTCCCGAACAATTACCTCTCTGACTGTCGGTCCTCCAATGACCGATCAGCCTCTCAAAATTGCTGACCTCTATTTGGCAACCGTCTGTCCGCGAAACGACCGGACAATCACCTTTAATTCAATTGATAGGATTCAATCGTTCTAAATTCTGCACACAACAACCCACGACCAGCGTCGGTTATTCACACACTCACACATTTGCTCCCTATCTTCGGTGGTTTGATCAATGACGTCTCGTGATCCCCACCATCTCTGGTCAACAATCTCTATTCTGGGTGTCTTCTACACCACAATATCTCTCGGTCCCGCGCGCGCTCACGGTCCGATCCTCAATCACACAACTCTCATTCCAACTCCGCAAAACATTACACAACGAGCAAACACCGCAATCTAACAACCATCACTCTTTTCATACTCACTCTACCACGAACTGCTACTTCCGCCGCACCGTCACTCTCCGTCAGTTTTCAGCGACCGCCGACGTCCTCCTTTTGCGATCCACTGGATCACCATCACTGGGGTTCTATGGGGCAACTAATCTCTTATCCTAATCTAAATCTCCCCTTACTATCAGAGATAACCATCCTACTCTGCTACCAACTGTTAACGCTGATTCTTATCTTATCTCCTTTAAGAATCTTCAGGTCGCCAGAATCTTTTTACCTGCTGAATAGTGTGAAGGGAAGAAAGTCCTTTTCGGTTATACAACAATTTTTAGAATCCAGTTTACCTTAAAAGACCACTGACTCCGAATTCAATTTTGTGGATTTATTACAGCCAAGAATAATTGCACATGCAAGCACCTCAACACGAGGTTAAAGAAATAGATGGGCACTAATACAAATAGCATCCTACGCAGGAGTCTCATCCGACTCAAGACAAGAAGAATCGTTAGCTCCAGAAGTATTAGACAAGCAATAACTGCTCCAATCTCTATATTATTCTTCATTACCTAAATAAGGAAAACCTATTAACTGTCCCTACTCTATCACTAAGGTGGCATACCTACTTAACGAATATCCCCAGGCAAGAGTAAAAGAAAAGGTGTCAGCTGTGAAGACTTCCTAAGAAGTACACTCACTTAGTACCTAAGCTCAGATTTTAAGATGCTCCTTCACCAAATCCCTCTCTGTCCTCCTCTCTGCTCTCCTCTACCTCTTCTCTGCCCTCCACCCTCGGGGCACTATCCCTAATACAAAAACCCCAATACAATTGAACACGCCTATTGTTACGCCTCTTTGGCCAGGTCTTCTTTCTTGTACTTTTCCATCGAAACGGTTACTTCATCCTGGACGGTTGTGATGACCTTGAGTCCCAGGCACCCTCTCTGCTGAATGTATCATCCCTAAATTCCATTGCACTCCCATCTTCATGCCTCCCATCGCTCTAACTTATGAAACAAAGAGCCAGTCTTTACTAACGAGGCATGTGTCCTTGCACCTGCAACAAAAGATACGTTCAACAGAAACCTTCTACTTGTACTAATTAAATCTCATTTCGGTGCCCAGAGAGCCTTTCCAAGAGAACCTTCTCTGTCTGCAAAATAAGCTAACATAAGAACAAACAGGCCTTTCCCTGTCGTATACGCAGTCAGGCCTTTATACAATTTAAACACACAAATCTTAATCACGTCTATAAGCATTGGTTCATTATATTTCATATGTAAAAGTGAACTACACGTACAACTTATATGGTACACGTTAACCTACTGCAACTCGATTACACATGGGCTGATTCATTTTTATGCATTGGTTTACACATGATTCAGTTAAGCGTTTCATTTGCATGATTAAGACTAACACAATTACATTTCTTATTCATTCTGATAACTGGGTTATAACTTCATTTTGCTAGCACTTCATGGATATATATATAGCTGGATATATGCGGGTGCAAACTATCAGTGATTATGATGCACCCCTACAAATTTTACAAGAACATGGCGCTCTATCACAAGTGTGGAAAATTCCCATGCTGAAAATGCATAACGCCTTAGAAAGACCTATAAGTTGAAGTGAATTTACAGTAGCTCGAGCCAGGCTCGAGCCAAATGCCTGGTTCTGGCTCAGATCGAGGTCATCTTGGAATCTCGAGACCCAAAAGAGTCGAGCTTTCAGGTGGCTTCTACCTGCCACCCACGCCCTAGGAGCATGCTCCAAGAATAAAAGAAAAACACATTAACATTTATTGCAATTACGAGATAGAAAAAATACACATTTAGTGGCTGATCTGCACAAAGGGAAACCAGAAAACACGGCATTAATCCCTGTTCCCGTTTTATCCTATTTGTGTGATCCTAGGCACATATTTTATTTAATCCAGGCTACATTTTCTTCATTATCATGTTGGAGAGCACCTTTCAATATGTATGTGCGTGCTGTACAAAAACCTATCCAACTTGGCCCGCTCCAACCTCTTTCAAACTTTCAAAGTCTTCTTAATTAAGGCTCTCGTTTTTTTTCTATTTTACTACTTTTTACAGATAAATAGGAAAAACATCTATTTGCCCCCTGTACTTAATTTTAAAGACAGAAATTAGGTTAAATTTTGAATGATTGTAAATGCTGTCAGTAATGACTGACAGGCCAATTGCTGTGGGGATGGACAGGTAAGGAATTTAAACAAGCATTGGCAAAGCCAAAAGGTCTTGCCTATGCAAGAGCTATTGGCTTTGCCAATATGTTTTAGCCATGTTGTACAACAGCATGACTGTTGTTCAGCATGGATAAGAGTTAGTGGCGTAGAGGAGAGTGGCATGGAGTGTCATAGAGTGGAATGGCGAAGAGTGGAGTAGAGTGTTGTAGAGTGGAGTGGCAGAGAGTGTTGTGTATTGCAGTGGCATAGTGTGGAGTCACGTAGAGTGCCATACACTGGAGTGGCATAGAGTAGAGTGGACTGGTGTAGAGTGCATTGGTGTAAAGTGTTGCAGAGTTTAGTGGCATAAAGTGCAGTGGCTGCCAATGCCTTATATTGTCATCTAATGTAGCACATAGAAATATTCACCCAGAGATTTACAGTGCCACTGACCTACAGTGCAATTGTATGGGATGCTTGTAAATATGCTGCCAATGACGAATACTACAGTGCGATGGGGAACTTGAAAATGCACTGCCATTGACGATGAAGTTGAATTCCATTGGGCACATTAAAATTAATTCTCACTGATGAATAATGCATTTCGATTGATGCATAGGGGTGGGTAGAGGTTGTATAGAGCGATGCTTGTGTGTGTGACGTGTGTGTGAGCGAGTGGGAGAGGGACGACTAAAGATTCTGTAAGGAAGGAGATCCTTTATATTTGTGGCCTCGCCCTCACTCGTTAGTGAGAATATCTCTGTCTTGCTCCTCCCAATTACTGATGTAATGTGTACACCAGCAGCTGTGTTTGTGTGTCCTCTGTTTTCATGGTAACCAGGCAGTGATACTACAGGGAGGGCCCAGCAGCAGGTGACTCAGTATTTCCATAAGCAGCCCTCACTCTTTTTTTTTCTCAAAACAAATTTTATTTGTGCTGACATCCATATATGGCCTATTCGGCCAAGATCACTGGTGCATACAGCATCATATACAAATACAGCCGTAGTGTCAACAGCAATACTTTCAAAAACAAACAAAAAAAGGAAAAAGAAGAGGAAAGAAAAAATAACATAACGTTCCTTAATTGGAGGCTCTAAATAAAGGCCTCGGTAGTCCGCCCATCTCTGCCAGATTTTGGGGTGTTTCTGTGGGCACCCTCTAGCTTTAAATATAGGTATTTCCATGCCCATGCAAAAATCCATACCCTTTTTCCGTACTCCCAACAACAGGAGGGAAGTAACCTTCCATAGTCTGGCAATGCCTCGTTTCGCCAGTGTGAGGCCCCAAAACAGTAAGTGACGCTTGTACCTATCACCCCCAATCTCATCTGCGATGTGTAGTAGGGCCAATCTCAGTGACTTGGGGAGGTCCCAGCCCAATACCTCAGAAAGGCATGTTATGACCCCCATCCAAAACCTAGTGAGCACATCACACAGCCAGATTGTGTGCAGAAATGTACTGTCACTGTCACCACAGCGTAGACATGTAGGGGAAGCTATTAGGCCAGTACTCCAAAGCTTGTCTCAGGTAAAGTATACATGATGTAAGTATTTGAACTGAATGAGACGCAGTCACGAGGCAATAGCTGTGCCTCTTGGGGACTCCAGGGCCTCTGCCCAGTCGTCATCCTCCAACGTGTCTAGATCCTCCTGCCAGGTCTCCCGGAGGGTATCAAGTGTGGTAGAGCTATTAGTGACAAGAGATTGGTATATCTTGGTGATTTTATGGTTGCCCATGTCTCCCATAAATACTCTAGCCTCTAATGTGTTAAATTCTGGGAGGGTCTCAAGGTTTGAAATGTATGGGGGCAGAGCATGTCAGAATTGGAGATATTTATAGAACTGAGCGTGTGGCATATCAAATTCTCTGGAGCTCTTGAAAAGATTTGAGAGACCGACCACACATGACCATCTCCAGCTTGGTTATACCAATAGCATCCCATTCCCTCGGCCAACTGAGGCAAGAGACTACTGTGCCAATGAGGAGTTTCTTCTGTCAAACGACTCCACCATCCCATACGCTGCAGCGACTGCCTTCATACAACGAAGATCACACCCGTTGCTGGTGGAAGGGACTGAAGCGCCGAACCGGTATGTCAATATTTATGGAGATTCATGTTGCCCATCAACGTGCATTCCACTGCGTATGTCGGGTCGCCTCTATCACCGTACCATCACTTGTTCAATACCAGGAGATGGGACGCTGCATGGTCTGATTGAATATCCGCAGTTGCAATTCCCCCACAGTATGTAGATTGGAAGCATGTTCTCAGGGCCACTCGGGCGGAGCCTCCGCCCCACATGAATTGACCCATTATCGCATTTATATGCTGGAACCAGGTGGACGATACCGGGTAGGTATGATTTCACAATTGGTATAGGAGACTGGGAGAGATACCATCTTTAAGATGGCAGAACGTCCGAATAGAGACAGTGGCAGATGTGACCAGGACTACACCTCTTCTTTTACTTGCATCAATAGCGGGACGAGATTTCATTCCCACGATGTGGGCTGGGAAGCTGACAGAAAGACGCCTAGGTATTTTAGCCCACTGTCGCTATGGTCAAGTCCATGGACCACGCGCCCAGATCGCTCGCTTCCCGCAGCGGCCACAGGATTGACTTTCGGGCATTCATATACAAACCGGACGTCTCCCCAAATATATGCATGATTCTGAGCAGTCTGGGGCTTGTTCTATTAGGGTCAGTGAAAAAAAATCGGACATCGTCAGCATAAAGTGCCATGCGATCTGAGACTTCCAGCGACCATTCGAATCCCCGTACTAGAGCATGCACTCTCACCCATGCCGCCAGCGGCTCCATGGCTAAGGCAAACAGATATGGAGACAGGGGACATCCCTGACGGGTGCCATGCCGAATAGGAAACTTGGGTGAGACGAGCCCACCGCCCGCACTGAGGCTGTAAGATCCGTATATAGTAACTGTATGTAGGATAACAATCTGGGGTCTATATTTAGTCATCACAGTAGCACAAAAAGATAGATCCAGCTGACTGAATCAAAAGCTTTGTCTGTGTCAGCCAGTACTAGGGCAACAGGGCATCCCAGACGGTCCACCGCTGCTATGGCGTTGTGAGCGCGATGAATATTGTGACGCGGCAGGGCATGAAGCCAGGCTGATCGGGATGTACTAGATCAGTTATATAGGGTAGAAGGAGGTTGGTAAGTGCTTTAGCAAGTCATTTGGCTTCAATATTTAATAGAGAGATTGGGCGGTATGATGAGTGGCATTCAGGGGGCCGACCCGGTTTAAGAAAAACGACTACTTCGGCATGTCTCCAGTCTGGAGGGAGCCGACCCGCCACTATTGTGCCATGAACTACCTCGAGGTAGTGGGCTCCAAGTTGTGGTTGGTATATTTTAAAAAACTCACAAGGCAAGCCGTTAGGGCCTGGGGCTTTGCCCTAGAGTAGGTCTGCCAGAGCGGCTCCCAATTCTTTGGTCATCAGGGGGGTATCTAATAATGTTCTAGCCACATCTGACAGGGCTCTTGGGGGTAAGTCATCTAAGAAGCACTGTACTAGGGTTTCTGGCAGTGCCTCATGTGAAGCATAAAGCTCCTTGTAATAGTCTGCGAAGCTAGTCACAATCACAGATGGGTCGGTGAGAACATTATCCTCGGAGTCACGGATACTGGGAATATGAACCGGTCGTAGCATATGCTGGCATAACCGGTGCAATAATGTGCTACATTTATCTCCCCATTGGCATATCCTGCTACGAGAGACCAGCCACGCCAACTGGGCCTCCTCCAGTAGTTCACCATTATAAAGCTCTTGCGTGAGGTATAATTGACGACGCGCCGATCCTCCATCCTCCCCCCGACCCCGTCGTTCCAGGTCTATAATTTGGGCTTCAGTCTGAGTCAGCTTCTCGCGGCATTGTTTACGCTTCACAGCACAGAAAGAGATGTCTACACCACGCAGAGTCAGCTTCATGGCCTCCCACAAGGTCTCAGCTGGGGCCGCCTTCCCAGAATTATGGGGAAAGTACTCGGCCACCGCTCAGTGCATATGTGTCCTACACTGCTGGTCATGTAAATACCAGGTACGAAGACCTCAGTGAAAGGGAGGGTGGTCAGGGCCTGCTCAAAGTCCAAGTGCCACAGGAGAGCGGTCTGACAGACCCCATGGCAATATTTCTACAGCCGAGACTCTGTGGAGGTAGCTAGAGGGCACAAACATTGAGTCGATACGGGAAAATGAGCTGTGGATGTTTGAGTAGTATATATAACCTTTTCAGTTGGGTGAATCCTCCTCCAGGTGTCCACTCATTCCATTCCAACCATGAAGGGTCGCAGTCGCGGTTCCGGTGCCTCTGTCGGTCTCCTAGCAGCACACCACCTGTCCAGGGTCGGGTGTCGTACGTCGTTCCAGTCTCCCCCTATTACCGTCACCCATCAGGGACCTCTGTCCATATAGTCGTTAGGCGTTCTACAAGGGCCCAGGCAAGTGGTGAGGGAGCGTATATGCTACCCAGGACTACTTGTTTGCCGTATAGTGTTCCTGTAACAATAGCGTAACTGCCCTGGGTGTCTATCCATGATCTAGAATGCTCAAAAGGGACTCTATGATGGATCAGGACCGCCGCTCCCCGGGAATCTCTAGTGAACCCAGAATAGAAGACCTCGATATATCCTAAACAGGACAGACATGGTGTTTTAGTACCTAAAAGGTGAGTTTCTTGTAGCAGTAAGCTATCCGCCTCTTAATATCTTAATATTTAGATTTTTGGAGCACAGCTCCTCTTTTAATCTTGTCTAGGATGTCTCGTACATTCCAGCAAACTATCCTGAGCCCACTCCATGGGATGTTAGTAGTACTATATGTCATGTCATCGGGTGACGGGTATCTGCGGGACTGGGCCTGGTTGGAACCAGCCCCCGGGGAGCACCATATGTGTAGATAAGGGACATAGCACAAGCAACAAGTAACTTTCCACCCTCCTTCCCCATCCTCCCTCCCCAATACCTCAGAAAGGTTGAAGTATCTGTCGCGGATGGGGTATAGTCCCAACCCCAATGGGAGCTGGAAACTGAACCCCTCCAATGGATCCCCATCAAACTACCCATGCACATGTGATTGCCCCTAGAGTTTAGAGATTGTCTCTCAAGGGGGATAGCCTTTCAATGGTGCAGTCGTGCTCAGCAGAGAGTCAATTCAAGACGTTTGCCCCAGTTTCATATATCCACGAGTTTGCCTAGTCTCATTGGATCTCGGATGTTCCTGAGTGGGTTTCGCTGCGGGCTCTAGATCGTCGTGATGAACTCAACCTGTGACCCCGTTTTCCTTTGGATTTAGACTGCTTATGAGAAATGTCGCTGGATGGGGAGTCTGAGTCCAGTCGTGGTGGATTTCATCTGTCCACGCAAACACTTCTTCGGGGGTTTCAAAGAAGAGTGAGCGCGATTGGTATGTCACTCTCAGTCGAGCCGGAAATAGCAAGGCGTAGGAGATCTTGAGGTTGCGTAGGCGGGCCTTCGCCTCCAAGAAGGATTGTCAACGCTGCTGGACTGGTCTGTTGTAGTCTGGAAATATCAGTATTCTTTGAGAGGCAAATGATAGAGAGTCTTTCAATCTGGCCTGCCTTAAGATGATGTCTCTATCATGAAAGTTCAGGATCCTGGTGATCATAGGCAATGATAGGCCTTTGCCTGGCGCCAGGAGGAGGTTTTTTTAGCAGAGTTCGATGGGTCAGACGGAGCCACCTCCTGCACTGGACGGCCCAGGCCATCCAGTGCAGGAGGTGGCTCCATCTGACCCTTGTGGGGTTCCGTTTTGCAGCTCAATGCCGCCTCCAAGCAGCACATGCAGGAGCGCAGCAGGTGCTGCGGCCCAATCCGTCCACCGAGAATCGGAGATATCTTGCTCCGGCCGGCTTTGGCTCCCGATAGGCTACCACTACTGGCTCGAAGTTCCCTCGATCTTCCCCTGTACGGCCCAGGTGACACGCCCGACTCGGGCGATCAGCAGAGCTCCTCGTCGTGGGGCACCACAATCTGCCACTCACCAGCTTCCCCAGGTGACTCACACCACTGCAGCTCCAGCCAGTGACGAACCGGCCCCTCCCGCCTCACACTCCTGTCTCGGTCGACCACAGTCCCGAGGTAGGCAGTTCGGGGTTCTCTACTGCTCCGCCACAACCCTCCACCGGCAGACCCAACGAGGAGGGAAGGGGGCCTCGGCATCACAGTGTATGTCCGGCCTCAGTCGCTGCGGCTGCGCGATAAGGCCGTATGGCCACTCTTCCATGGCAGTCGCGGCGACGTCTCTCCTCTGGCTATGAGATGGCTTCTTCTCCCGCGTCAGAATGTCGGAGGATATGGGGGATCACTGTGAGGGCACTAGATCTTATTGCAGTGCCGATTCGGCAGGATAAAAGGCAGATGCATAATCAGGCTACGGTAGCTCACCAAAAGCGCGTCCGCCATGTTGGACTGCTAGGCCACGCCCCCAGCCCTCACTCTTTTACCACCGGAGGGCGCCTTCTCTGCATGTTGTGGGAGGTATCCCTGGTGTCAGTCCGACTGGCATTCTTCCCAACAGGCCAGTGCCTTTGAAAGGGCATTGAGGCGCTGCACTGGCTGAGTTACAGTGCTCACACCTTGGCCTCCACCTTAAGCTTAAGCACTAAATAGCACCTTATGAATCTACATTGTAGCAAAACCTATTATTATTTATAGCATCAATAGGCTGGTTAGTCTATTTTCTTTTTTTGCAGTTTTGTTTTAGGTTTTATATAATCCAGATTCGACCCGAAGGTATTGGAGCGCAATACATTAGCACCAGTTACATTACACAAGGACACATTAATTTTTTTGTAGGCACTGAGAGATTAAGTGATTTGCCCAAAATCACAGAATGTTGAGCCAACGCCGAGACTCGAACCTGATTGGCCAGTTCGAAAGAGGGCAGCTGTGGCCGTTACACCACATCCTCTTGTTTTGATTTTCACCAGCCTTGTCAGGTTCTGGGCATCAGTGGAGAGGTAGAGGACCTGCGTATTGCTGATATCACGACAGGCAGTAGCAGTGACACCGTGATCGCTCCTGCGGTCTGTCCAACATTATCGTGTGGTGTTCCCTTATTCCATAAAGTTCCCGGGAGGGTCACAATGTGTACCACAGCCTGTGGAGAAAGAGCACTGCTTTGCCTTTGGGCACGACGAGGAGGCTTAGAAAGTACCTGTTTAAATGATAAGAGGGAATTGTGTATCCACTAGACCCACAATCAAAGCAATGCACGGATTTCCTCAATTCAAACGTCAGTTTTCTAAACTAACAAAAACAAATAAAAAATACCCAAAAGACTAATAGTGAAACCCCTGTCTTTGGTCTTTCTCCATGGCTGTAGTATGCACAATGTATTGCACTTTATTGTAATTGTATTTATGTAGCGCTTACTACCCCTGAAGTGCTTGATGGAGGGCAGTGCGCTCCCCTGGTGGTTGTGTCATCTTTGCGCTGGTTCCCTGTTGACATTTCTTCTGGGAGTGGCTTCCTCTCTGGCAGAAAGTGCCGACAGATGTTCAGTACCTTAAGAGGGTTGTGTGTTTAATGCCCTGCAGCCAGCTGCACACAAAGTTGGGGAGAGAAGCTCAGGAAGAGGGGGGCTGTGTCTGAAAGCTAATTGCATTCTGTCTAATCTGTCCGGGCAGAGGGCAGACTGCACAAGGCCTCCTGGGGGGTGGTACAGTGCCTCATCTTTACCACAGCATCCCTCGCTCCTGGCACTTGCTGTAAATGCAGTGTGCGGCACCGTGAAGTGTTTTGTGTGGCACAGTTGGGTAGCGCAGTGTAGTTCACGAATGTCTGCGACACTGGCGTATCTCCAGCATTGTTCTATGTATGTATGTATATATGTATTTATGTATGTATGTATGTATGTTTTGTGCTTGTGTGCAGCATCGCTGAGTGTCAATGTGTGGTGTGTGTGACACAACACGTGTGCCATAGGCAGTCACTGATGTTCATTAAGTGCATCATCCCTGTGTTCGAGGTGTGTGTTTGTGTGTGAGAGACAAAACTGTTTGCCATTGGTAGCCACTGATGTTTGTTTCGTGCATCACACTGTGTGCCTCTCACTTTGAAGTCAGAGGAAGAAAAGTAAACAAGCACCCTCGGAAGACAGTGCCTGACCTTTGACCTCAGTCTTTGAATGCCCAGCAAATGTGATGAGATAAAAACAAAATTTAAAGGCCTGTTTACCACAGAAAATGAGTTTGTGGAAGAATACCAACAACACAGCTTTGGCAAAGGGAGGGACGAACTGAACCTGGACAGCATAAAGCAAATAAAGCAAGTAAATGGAAGGCAAGAAAATGTGAGTAACAGACCACAAACCCAATAGCAAGCAAAGGGCAGAATGCATTCCTAAGTCAACTTTCTGAAAGTCCCCAAAATGTATTTAGCAAACACAGACAACTGCGCTGTCTGGTAGGCTGCAACCCAAAAAAGGGAGACAGCTTCCTGAGACTTAAGTAGCTGTAGATGTGCACATCGCTTCTACTAAAATGCGCATGTTTTCTTAAATCTATTGATTTATCTTCCACGGGTATTAAGACCATTGAGGCCTGTAAGGCATTTAAGTATGAGTGTACATTTATTTGTAAATAAATGTGGAAATATGCCAGTTTCAACATAATTGCTTACCTAAACCTTAAAAAATGTAGAAAAACATGGGTAAAAGTTAAAAAAAATATTTATGAATAAACACAGATGGAACTGTCCAGAAAATAAATACTGTAAAAGAGGGAGCCATATTCGTAATTAAAAGGATGTGTATGAAATCCTTCACCTTTGTCCATTTGCAAAGAAAGCCATTGCTGTTACATGCCAGTGGGCCTAAACTGCCTACCTCCTACTAGCCCTGAGATGTTTCAGAAAGGAAACATATGAATTACATCAAAAATCTATTCCATCCACTGGCTTTCTAAAGAAAACTGAATGTTGGCCAAATGCACCCTCATGGGCCTTTACGTTCTTGCCTGCCAAGATGGGATCGAACAGAACTGAGCATCAATGCTCCAGAGATCTGGGGGGAACTCCTTGGCCATCCATGACTCTAAAGCTAACTTCTTCGATACCCCTTCTCTGCGGCTGGCTCCCTGTCTGACTCTGACGACCCTTGCTCGGGCCCGAGGCCCCAACTCACACTGGAGCTGCCATCACAGTGATCATCACCTTGAGCCTTGAACCGGAAACTCTCCATGGACATAATGGACACCGCCTGAAGCCTCCTTGGGCCCCAGTACTAATGAACCCTGTAAGCACCACTTTAGATCTTTCTTACATGGCAATCCACCACAGACTGGGAGCACCTTTCTGGACCTAGGTCTAAGTTTGTTTTAGTTAGATTTGAAGGTGGGGCAACAGATGCTTCTAGGGGGAAGTGAGGGGTGGGGGGGTATAGACGTTTGCTAACTTAGCCAGTGGATGCTTTATTGGTTTTCAGGTTTTGTTGTTTTTCCTTTCCACACACCTAATCATTTGCACTACTATCATAGAGCCTTCACTCCAACCACACAGAATTCGGCACCAAGGCTGGCTGACCCCAAAAGGAACAGGGTCAAGACTGATTTGCATATGGCTGGGTCTGAACTGGGGTGGCGAATTGAGCTAAAGAATATTAATGTATTCAACCCAGATCTGTGGTTGGGTGTGAGTGTCTGAAAAGTTTCAGTGCTCCGTCCATCATCTCCTTGTGTTTGCTTTTTTCATCCCCTAAGTTGGCAGGGTATGCCCAGACGTGGGTCCCTTGCTCACTTTGCCACTGCATTCAAGCTAGCCTGGCTGATGAGGGGTATTACCCCGAAACTGGTCCCAGGATGCTTGTTTCTGGTCCAGGGATGACCTGACTTGACAGTTCAGGCTGGACTGTTTCCATAAGGAACAGGGTCAAGACTGATTTGCATATGGCTGGGTCTGAACTGGGGTGGCGAAGTGAGATAAAGAACGATGATGGATTCAACCCAGATCTGTGACTGGGGGTGAGTGTCTGAAAAGTTTCAGCGCTCCGTCCGTCATCTCCTTGTGTTTGCTTTGACCCATTGCTCGAGCAATAGCGGCCGTTCTTGACTTTATTCTCCCTCTGGCGTGGGCTCATTTACATTAATGACATGGAATGTCAACGGCCTCAATGACTGTATTAAACAGGGGCAGTACTCCGTTTCGCCAAGCAGCAAGAGCTTTCCATTGGTCTTTTCCCAAGTGAGTTGGAACCCTACGGGGCGATACTTTTCCGTTGAGGGCACCCTTGAAGGCTGTGTACATCACCTTATCATTGTTTATGTCACACCCACTTTGGTTAGTTGTACCATGGACGACCTATGGGCAATTGTTCACTGCCTGTCCCATGGTGTTTACCTTTATTGTAGGCAATTTCAATGACATTATGACCTCCACACTTGACTCTACAGGCCTTGCCATCTGATGTGGTGGCTTAATGCAGGGAGCGTTAAGGGAGTTTCTTGTCCAAGAAATTGGCACTTATTATGAGCTGAACCAAGACACAGTGGAATCTCCAGGTGTGGTGTGGGCAGTGGGCTAAGCCTCCCTTTGAGTAGTAGTGCGATCCTATCTGAAGGGTAAAGAACGGGCCAAACACCAACAAATGGCTAGCCTAGAACTTAATATGTTAATCCTAGAATATATCAGATATGCCAACATGACTAATCTGGAGCACCACCGCCTTGCACTAAAGAGAGAGTCCCTTCAACATTGGATGACGTTGACGAGGAGGGTGTACGAATGGGGTGACAAATCAGTCAAGCTTCTATATTGGTAAGCAACGAGGGAGGTCTCTTCCAGGGCTGTCCCTTCAATTGTGACAGAGGACATCCTGGTGGGGACCACGCCAGGGCAAATGTTGATGCATTTGCGGCATACTGTCTTTATGCAGCATGCAAACGGCCCCCAATGGAGGCCTCATCTCCACTGGTGACCAACATCCTGATACCAAGAGTTAGAAAAAGTGACAGGACTGACCTGGACATCCCACTCACAGCCTAAGAAATCATATTGGCATTTCGCGACATTAATTTGGGAAACCCCCCGGTCCAGATGGCTTTCTGATGGAATATTACTGGCTCTTCAAAACCCAACTGACCCCTCGCTTTCTAAATTTGTATCAGTAATCAGAAGTGAATCGGTAAATCATGCTTCCCTCCCGAGCTCAACTTAACCACCATAGTGGTACTGCCGAAACCGGGTCTGCCCCTGATCAATGCGCATCCTAGAGACCAATCTCCCTCATTAACACCGAAATCAAAATAAATGCCAAAGTTTTACCCAGGCAATTACTCAGAAACTATCCCACCCCGGATCCTCCCAGGCCAATGTGGATTTATGCCCAACAGCAGGAGCACCAGGCACTGCATTAGTAGAATCCAGATAGCCCTGACCCCCCCCCCTCCATGCTTAGGGACCAGAATGCTCTCCTGCTTCAGGACTTCGAGAAGGCGTTTGACTCTGTCGACTGGGCATTCTTGGGGGAGTACTAGAAAAGGTAGGTCTGGGTCCTAAATTCCGGTTGTTTGTGTGAGTGCTGTACTCCAGCCCTCGGACTCAAGTCTGTGTCAATGGCACCCTCTCCGCACCCTTTGCAATAGGCCGAGGCAACCATCAGAGCTGTACCTTATCCCCTCTTCTCTTTGCTTTGGCCATAAAAAACTTGGCTGCCTAGTTTCACTGTGATGCACAGGTGTGGGGATTTAATTGGGGAGTGGTGGCATAAGACTGCATCAACCTATATGTGGACGATGTCCTTCTCTTTATCTCCTGACCATCCCTCATGAGCTTGCGATTACTCCAGATACTCACCCTGTGGCATCTGGGTTGCATATTAACTGGCCTAAGTCGATCCTGGTGCCTCTGACTGGAGACAGGCAGGTGACGGACTGGCAGTCTCAACTAACAATATGCAGACTTAGCTTCCAATACTTAGGGATACACGTAGTGCTAGAACCCAACCTAACTAGAAGCCTTAACCTGAAACCCCTTGAGGCTAAGCTCACTGCAGACCTTGGCAGGTGGGCACAGCTGCCTCTTAATATCCTTGGCCTCATAGCCCGCTTAAGATGATCGCGCTGCCCCAGATCCTGTATATCTTCAGGACTACCTATTGTCCAATACACACACCTGGTTCCTCAATTTACTCACCAAGATACACTCCTCTCTGTGGCTTAACCACTCCACCCATCTTGCATATGGTAAATGTGTCCAATTGCCCTACAATGGAGGGATGGGCACGACAGATGTCCGTCTACACAACTGGGCAGCTCACCTACTGGTGGTTAATGTCTGCTTGAACGGAGGATGGCAAGACCCGGCGTTCTGCCTTGAAGTGGTGATCATGGGGCTGTACAATATTCCCTGAGCCCCCTCGCAAGGAGTAGCCAGAAAATTAAAGTACCCCCCACTTTGAAATACAAGCTCTGATTGCACAAAGCAAATGAGCCGACCCCTCCCTAGAAGAGCTCCCCTGTCGCTTCCATCCAAGCATCTATCCATTAATCCTTTCACCCTTTCATTCATCCGCTGATATCCACTATTTCACCTTTACAGTCTTACATCCATTCATTTTGTCATCCACCATTCAGTCTTTCCCCATTCCATCCACTCTACCTTTCATCCATACATTCTTCCATTGATCCATCCATTCCCTTCCCTTTACTCTGCCATCCTTTCACCTGTTTATCCACCTATTTATCCATCCCTTTACTGTACCATCCTTTCACCTGTGCATCCACCTATCCATCCATTTACTCTGCCATCCTTTCACTTGCCCATCCACACATCCATCCATATATCCATCCCTATATTCTGCCGTCCTTTCACCTGTCTGTCACCTATCCATTCACTCATTCTTTGACCCCTTCATACATCTACCCAAATATTCACCCATCCACTGATTCATCCACCCACTGAGTCATCCACCTATGCATACCTCTATCCTTCCCTCCTTCCAGTTGCCCTTCCCATTATTCCTAGCTTCTTTCCTTTTTCTGTTTACACTTCTTTTGTTCCTTCTTGAGCCCCTTCGCTCTTCTATTGACGCTGTATTTCTTCATAGAGTTAGCTCGGAGACTTTTTCTGCCGAGTTGCAGACAGAAGAATCCCCTAAAGAGTCCCACCCGATTTGTAGCTGCCAAAGCGGGGCATTCACGACGCCCATGCCCACTCGGGTAGCCCGGCTCAAGTAGCGCCAGCCGCTGAAATGGATTGGCTGGGATAAAAAGATCACGCTCAAGATGCCGTTGTGGATTGGGCAATAGCTACACCATTCATCCTCCCTTGCAAGGTTTAGGAGAAGGGACAAAATCGGAATCTCTATGGTTGGGGACGTGTGGCAGAGTTCACATATTAAATCCTTCCAAACTCTTCAATGTGAATATGCCCTGCACAGGCTCCAGTTTTTCAGATATCTACAGCTGCATCATGCTCTCAAAAACACAGGGGCATATTATCAAGAACGGCGTTAAAAATTATCGCCGGTTTAGCGGCAGAAAACTGCTGCTAAAGCGGCGATAATGGGCTTGATAATATGCCCTTGAGAATTCCAATAGAAGTCCATGTTCTGGTGTGAACATGGGCTTCTATTGGAATTCTCCAGGGCATATTATCAAGCCCATTATCGCCGCTTTAGCGGCAGTTTTCTGCCGCTAAACCGGCGATAATTTTTAACGCCGTTCTTGATAATATGCCCCTTAGTGACTCCCTCTGCTCTGTCCCTGAACTCAGCCCCCTGGAATCCAGGATTTCAATGGGTCCTGTTGATGAGATGGGATCGTGGATCTACAAGGCTCTTTTATTTGTCTCCCCAGACTTGTTTACACCGCTGTGGTCCCACTGAGAGGAATGGCTGGGTCTCCTAGATGACTCTGATTGGAGACATGCATGCATGTCTCCTGGGATGCTGGACATCTCTTCAAGGCTCAGGCTTAACCAAATTAACTTCCTGCATATGACCTACTTGACAAAATTGAGATTATGGCATGTGGGCAGGATAGCGGCACCGACTGTTGGCGCTGCCCAGAACCGGATGCTCATTTTTTCCATGTGGTGTGGGAATGTCCTCGGATTGCTCAATACTGACGTAAAGTGTTTACTATCCTCTCTCTCGATTGCTGGGGAGGCATATGGACCCATCCCAGTGGGTAGCTCTCCTGGGGGTATTAGATGGGGTGGGGAAACATCTGGGGACCGAACCCTAGTGGGATTGGAACTATTCTAGCCAAGAGAGCCAGTGCTAAATTTTGGAACTCTATACCCCCCTAGCCTCTTAGTCTTCTGAAGCGGGCAACAGACTAGTGTGCCAAACAAGAGGAACCAATTTACATGTCTCGAAATACCCCAAGAAACTTGCGCGGGTATGGCAGAAGTGGTTGGCATATTGGGGATTGCGCTGAAGTACCATCTTCCGACTGTCCATGGTGCATCGCCTGTGTTTGTTGCTTGTTGTGCCCACGAACAATGCTATAAACTGTTATGGTCTTTAATTCAAAACAAAAAAAATCAGTTTATAAAAAAAAATGACATAAATCTACCGAATAAAAAGATCAAACATTACCAAATTACTTAGAATAATAAGTACAAAACATGAACATTCAGGTAAATATGCATGTGTATATTTACTCATGTAAATATTTACTACTACACGTAGGTGTAACCCCAAACATTTTTACTATGTACAGTTCCCGAGTGTGGACCGGGGTTGGAGCCTCCTACGACAGGATTCATGAGCGTAGTACTAGTAACTTTACCACCTAAGTGGAAATCTCCAATAGCCTAGAGGAGATATCTCTTTGGGAACATATATGGAACACTATTAAAGTTTATTTTGGTGAGTAAAGAATATGTTAATGTATAATATAAATATAAATTAATTTTAAATGTGTATTGTTAAGCTAGAACTAATTAAGTAAAATATGTCAGCATATTAACACTTCAATTTAAGTGTGCATTAAATAATGAATTAATTTATATATGTTCATTTAATTTAGAAATATTTTTTTACAATAACTAAAAAAATACCGATCCACACTAGCATTTTTATTTTTATTTTAAGATGTAACACATTTTGTTAGAAGTTATTTGTTACATATACTTTATTTTTCATAATTCAGTGCTTTTTTGAATGTCTTGGAACTCGCATAAGAAAAATAAATAAAGAGAAATTGGATCAATACCTCTCGGATGCTGGTATTCCATGCTGTGCCGCTGCATTGGTGTTTTGAAAACTAAACGCTGTGAAGGAGCTCTTTTTATTAGTTTTCAGAACTTTCAATCATAACAGTGCACGTCACTTCGTCACTGTGTTGTTCCGGATTGACATCGCAGACAGTACAACATACAGTCAGGACAATTGGGATCAGGTGGCCCATTAGATTACCCAGGGGTGACCACCCACTGTCCCCAGACAATCTACAGGGTAGTTCTGTTGTGTTGTGAGTCTATTGTGGTGTGAATATGCCATAGATGACCAATGTGGTACGTTTTGCAAATAGTATTCATTAACATTGACTGGACAGGTTATTCAGCCTTTAACATTGTGGATTCCCCACTTTCAAACCCCTTCACTTACTTCCAGTGTCACACCTATGTCTGTGGTCTAGGGCTCCTATACTGTTTAAGCCAGAAATTATGTAGTTGTCGGTACAGTCTCGTGCCCTCCCACAAAGGTCGCCAGGACAGCAGCCCAATTGTCTGCTATGGGATGGGTATGAGTTCTTGCTTTCTTCATCTCTGAGATCTGGCTCTTCCGCCAGTGCCCAGCGTTCAACCTCTCCCTTCCAGCAGCAATGAGATGGACCCCCGGGGTGATCTCCACTGCATTGCAATTACCCTCTTGGTGAGGATTAGGGCTAGATTTAAGAATGTTATTGCCACTCTAGCCATTTGGGGGATGGGGTGGAGACCCAATTGGAAACTTTCCAGTTTCAGGGGGTTGGTGCAGCTCAAGGTAAGCTCCAGTTTGTCGATTACCACGTACCAGAAGTGTAATATCCGAGGGCAAGCCCAGGTCATATGCAAGAAATCAGCATCGGGTACATTGCACCTTCGGCATGACTTATCTTCCATCCAATGGATTCTTTTTACTTTGTGTGGTGTGAGGCAAGACATATGTAAAAAATTAACTGACTGTTGCGGAATATGGTGTTACGGGACTCTTAGGGGCTGATTACGATGTCGTTAGGAAAACCTTCTCAACAACTTGGGTTAGGAAGGCTTTCCTAACGAATCGAATCGGTTGAGTCCGACCGACCGAGTATGATGTCAACGTATTTTGACGGACTCGGTTCGTTCGGATTCCCATTGACTTCAATGGGAGCCTGTGTACCGCAAGCGAACACAGGTTCCTATTCAAAAAAGGAGTTGTTGGGGAAAAGCGGGCACCCTGTGGCGGGCACCCCATGGTGCCTGCCACAGTGGCATGCAAGGGAAGAGGGGTCCCTTGGCTACCCCCACGGGCCACATTCGGTCACCCACAGGTGTAGGGGGGCCCGCAACGGGCCCCCAAAGACTGATTCCGAAAGCCGTTTTGTCTCCTTCAAGCCGATTCGGAAGGGCTGTCAGACTCAGTCATCATACTCTCTCTTTTGGAAACCGTCTCCATTGGACTGTACGAATCGGCTTCGAACGACTCAGTCTGCGCAAACCGCGATCGGAAACGATTCAGACATCCTGGACGGTTTCCTTGCATCGTACTTGGTCGTCCGGAAGGTTGACCGATTTGGTCGGATACAAGGCTTCCGAATTGTGTTCAATACAAATGAGTCCCATTCAGAGCCCTTCCTAACTAGATTGTAATCGGCCCCTTAGTGTGTATGTTTCAGAATTCTGTCCCAGTCCTTCTCCCACACCCTCTGGCCTATCACATCTTCCCACCTCCGTCTGAGTTTTGTTATGTCCGCTTTGGCCATATATAAGGCTGATTTGTAAAGCCAAGGTACTCATTTGTGACCATCTCCAAATGTGAGGAGGACCTGCAGTGACTCTTGTGTCAGTGGCTCCTTGCAGCCTGCATTCCACAGTGCCTGCAGAGTGTATGCCACTGATGTATAACACAGGATTTGTGAGTCAGGGAGCCCTTACACAGTGGTGAGTGTCTCTAGGGATTTCAGCTTCCCTTCCTCATAGCAGTCGCCCGCTGTAAGTGGTCTGCATCTGTCCATATCGACAGACTACATGCCGTCAAAAAGCTGCTTCTCAGTGAGGGAGGTCAACCAGTGGAATCGCCGGTACATATAGTGGGAAAAGGTGGGTTAGTTTGAGGAGCTTCTGCCAACAGCCGGGTGACATGCTCACCGGTTTAGGTAGAGGTTTCATTGAGACGTGCTCCCAACATGAGAGCCCCTAAGGACCCGTCTTGTTGCCATAGGACAAGTTGCCCGCTACCCAGAGTAGCATTATTAGGCCAGACACAGCTACTTAGCTCAAGATGGACAAGTGTGGTACCTACCTTTGTGCAAGAGACAACCAGTCGAGGTAAGGCAATGTTGACACAGAATACCTCTAGTATAATTGCAGTTGAAAAGATAAATGCTAGCTAGATTGCCGAAAACTTAACTTCTATGATATAGCTCAAAATCTGGGACTCCCAGATCTCCCTTCCTGGTCGTGCATTGCATTATTTGCAAAGAAACCATGCGTCTGCATCCATCCCATATTAAATCATGCAAAAGTGTGTCCAACAACCAGATCCAGGCTCCGGGTATCCAGATGGGGAGATTTTCAAACAGGTTAAGTACTCATGGCAGCATGATCATCTTTGTGAGTGCAATTCATTCCTTGATTGGGGGTCTGAGAGTGCACCAGAATGCAACGTTGCGGAAAAATCCACCCCCAAATATTGCTCCCCCTGACATATTTGTTTTGGTGATAGATTATAACTCAAGCTAAGACATGCTAGGGAGCACAAGTAGTTTTAATTATCAATGGAAGAGTCCTTTATAGAGGACGGAATCCCATCACCCAAAAAGGTGGCATGCTTCATCATCTGGGATCTCCTCTTGGTTGCAAAACCTAGTGCAACCAAGGGCTACAACCCCCTCCCTAGGAAGGGGGAGCTCAGGGATGTTTTAAAGTAGTCAATTCTAGGATCTACTAAGTCCCATAGAGGTGAAGCAATCTAGATGATTTATAAGGTGATGGTTGCAGTGCGTGCAGTGATAGAGTGAGTGGTGCTTTAAAATTGGCTACCAGGAAGACAAACACCTTTAATAAGATCTACCCTGGTGTCAAACTAAAAACAGTGCATGTGCAGCTTAAACAAATGACTGCATTAGTCCGAAAAAAGGTCTACATGTTTCAGCCGTATCGATCAAAGTATGATCTCGGCCTTCCTCAGGACCTAGATGATCAATCGCTACTGCAAAAAGTGAATGTGAAATTTAATAACTAAATGCAACATATCATTCTCCAGTCAATGCGGTTGGATTAGATACAACCTACATTATCCTGTGTCTTCGTGCTTATATGAAAGGTCACAGGAATTTATGGACGAGAACCTGTAAAAGAAAGGAGAGAACACACTAACATCATATCTATGACATCGTGCTGAAATAGAAAATCAAAACTATGAGAAAAATGCTCCGCGATGTCAACATCTTTTCATCGCTAGATACCATTAGTGTATCTCATACCTGAATAGTGTATATTTATTCTTATAGTTCAACAGTTTTATGCTTACCCGTGATTTGACGGGTGCACTCCTCACCTCACCTGACCACAACTCAGGACGTGAGGCACCGCTCTGAAAGGGGATGGAAAATATAGAGGCCAAATTTCAAGATGCATTCAACAGTCTATCAGTATGGCTCTATAAATATGTCAACAAATTACATAATCATGACTGAAATTGCAGGCATTTAAAAAGAGAGATGTATTACAGAACAGTAGGCATTGATATTATTGCCCACCTAGAGTAGTATTAATCCACAACTTAATATTGTCAAATATAGCTCCCTAGCTTGTCTTAGCTTGGTTAGACCCACGCATTCCTTTTGGTTTTGTTTCTACAGTGTGTTTGGGGACTGATTCCGTGAAGGTCTATAAACGTTCCCTTGGACCCTCTTTATAAAAAATTGTGTTGTGATTGTCTTTGAGCAGCCTAGGCTGCGGGTCCCTTTTCTTAATATCCTTTCCAGAGTGGGAGTTGATTTCACAGCTCTAACAGTTACTTTTGCATTAATCATGGCTGATTTCACTGGTTTATCATTTTATGATGATGTACTACAGTCTATCCTCAGCACTAATCCTAATATTTTAGACACTGTACAAAATGCTGCACCTAATACTCAAGACGACTGGCACACCTTGCTAGGTTTGAAGAAAAGTCATTCACGCACACAAATACATGGTGCAATTATGGCAGAATATCTCCGCGGGAATTGTGCGCCCATTGGTCTTATTGTGACTAACACCCCAAGGCTCTTTTTAGAGGACAAAACATTCCTAAAAGATTGGTCATTAATCGCTTGGCGATGTACCCGCGATTGGCTGATTTTGATTATCAGCACAGCCAAGCGTGCGGCAGACGCCATCCTAATCGAAATCCAGACCTTGGAAGGCCAGATAAAAACAACTTTCTCTGGCACCTTATTTAAGAGAAATCTTGATGAAACTATTAAATCAAATAAAGAACATAAGGACACAATCCTCATGACAAAAATTGAAAAATTTTAAAAAGACCTGGCCCGGTTTTCACTTGAAAAGGTATATCCATACACCAGTGCCAACTACACACCACCTGAGTTCAACAGAAAAGGCAAGCGTTATGGCTCAAATTATTCTTCATCTGGTACAAATGAGGGGTCGAGTGACTCTGATTCCTCTACTAACAATGCACAGCGGAACAGAGGCAGAGGCCAATATACTAGACGATCATGGAAGAGAGGCATGCAAGGCCCTCCACAAGGACCGTGGTGGCCACCAGCTCCGTGGGGCTATCCGTACCCACCCTTTCAACAAACAATGCCGCCTTTCAACCACAACCACAATATTTTGATAATCAACCTTTTTTAGGACGAGGCCCTGGACGCGCAAGGGGAAGGAGAAGAGGTCATCAACAACAGGTCAACTGGAACCCTTTGCCGTCCCCACCGAACACACGCAGTACGAAGAAGGGACCTCAAGCGGGCACCAGCTCAGAAACAACGACCTAGTGGTCAACTTGAGCACACGCACACTGACTGAAGTTGAACAATCAGTGCTCAACAAAGGTTTGGGATTTGTTCCCACTTACTCTGGTGATCCTTTCCAGACAAGGTGTGAACTTGCCAAGTTTTTAGAAAGATCCGGCTTCATTTCTTTTTTAAATCAAAAGAATCTGGAACTCAGAATGAATTGTCGGATGCTTCAACTAAGAACACTGGACTGAAACCCCAGTCTACCTTTAATCCTCCAACACACCTAGTACCAGAATAGGTTTTGACTTTTGAGAAAGCGGTCACTCAAGATGTTATGACATTATGTGCTACCAGAAATAGGTCTTATCAAAACCTTCCGTCCACTGAAAAGAAAGCTTTCAAACTCTAGCTAATGATGCCTCGATTACAATAAAACCCGCTGACAAAGGCGGTGCGACTGTGATCTTGGACACAACAGCATACCGGATGGAATGCCTTAGACAACTTTCTGATGGTTGTAGCTATCGTCCTTTGAAGATGGATCCAACGCCATGGCTTCCCAAAGAAATCCATGACCTTGTTGAAGAAGCAAAATCGGAAGGGTGGATCACATCACAAGAAGCCAGTTTTTTGGTCACTGCTCACCTGGTTATGCCATATTTTTACGCACTGTCGAAAATACACAAGACCCAGAGACCACCGCCGGGTCGCCCGAATATATACGGAATAGGGTCTTTGATGGAGCCTTTGTCAACATTTGTGGATTACTTTTTGAGACCTCTCGTAAAAGAGATGCCCACTTATCTCAAAGATACTACGGATATACTGAGGATGCTACCAGAGGTGAACTTCGACGTGAACACAGATTTTCTTGTTTCTTTTGACGTAGAGTCCCTCTACACCTGCATCCCACAGGATGAGACACTGGATGCAATACGTATACTCTTAGACCAGCGAGATATAGACACAATTACTCCTGTACACTTCATAATGGAGTGTGCCAGACTAGCTATGAAGGAGAATTTTTTCAGATTCAAAGAGACAATCTACCTCCAGATATCGGGAACATCAATGGGCAGCATTTTCGCGCCCAGTCTGGCAAATCTGTATGTCCATCTGTTTGAGGAAGAACAAATAATGACCAACAACAATCCTTTCCGTGATCGGATTGTGTTATGGAAAAGATACATTGACGATATTTTCGTCATATGGCGTGGCGACGCAATGACCATTTTAGAATTCAATTCTTGGCTGAATACAAGGAACAGCTATCTCAAGTTTACAGTCGAATACAACAAAGAGAGCCTACCGTTCCTAGATCTTCGGATTTTTTCTTCCGACTCGGGATTGGAGAGTGAACTGTATAAAAAACCAATGGCAAGGAACTCATTATTGACCTACGACAGCTACCATCCTAGATCGCTTCGTGAAAATTTACCGGTGTGACAATTCCTTCGCATTCGGAGGAATTGTTCTGAGAAAGAAAAATTTCAATACCATGCGAAACAATTGTCTCAACAACTACAGGATAGACATTATCCTAAGCATCTTGTACGAAGAGCTCTGAAGAGAGCTTCCAATAATAATCGCGAAGCCCTTCTAGAACCACCAGTACCAAAACCATCGATGACAAGACTTACATTCGTCAACACTTTTAGCACGCTCTCAAATGGGATACCAAAGAGCGTACGAAAAAACTGGCGGATTCTGAATGTGGAAAATGAGCACATTCCCCTACCACTGTTTTCATTCAAAAGGAGTTCCAACCTCTGTGACAAACTTGTCCACACCAGACCCAAAATAAAATTAGTTACTACATCCAACACTCTATGGGACATGCCAGCGGTCCAGGGGCATTATCCGTGCGGTTCTTGTACTGCCTGTCCTCAAACAGAACATACGTGTACGATAGACATTGGTACCACGAGACCCTGGATACAGAGGAAACATACTAATTGTAATACCGAGAGAGTCATATATCTGATAACATGTCCATGTTCACTTCGTTATGTGGGCATGACGACACGCAAGGTCAAAATTAGGATAAATGAACATAAAAGCACTATCAGGTGCAAAAAACAAGCGACCAGACTCACCAATCCTTTTTTGACAAAAAAACATCGTGCTGAAGAAATGAAATGGACGGTTTTGGAACAACCTTCCATTCCTCCTCATGTGACAGACATCTCAAAATTTCTGTTCATAAAAGAACAAAAATGGATTTTTAAACTTAAAAGTGATACCGAGGGACTCAACGATGAAATACCATGGACCTTATTATAAGTTCTGCCATACCACATCATGCCATATATTGAGGATACGGGCCTTTCGTTTGATTTATTTCACTGATCCACAGCACACACCAATGCTGAATCTCCACGAGTCTATTATTTATTTATTTTTATTTTTAACCATTTACGAATCATGCATTTAAATAGTACCCCTTATATCACTTTATGATCATGTAGTTTTGAACGCCAGTTTAACATCCTTGGGTGGTTGGTATCTTCAGAAACCACATATCCCATGAATCTACCCCGTTTTTGTAGTCCATATATAATAAAGTTTTTGTAGTCCATATGATTTTCGCCTGCAGCTCATATGGTAAGCACACGTCATAAAAAACATAATTAACGAGCGCCGCAATGTGCATTTGTAGTACCAAACGCCAGACTAACATCCTTGGGTGTTTGGTATCTTCAGAAACTACAATTCCCATGATTCCACCCCGTTTTTGTAGTCCTTATGATTTTTGTTTGCAGTCAACACGGGTAGCATACGTCATAAAAACGTCATCAACGAGCGCCGCAATGTCGGCGCACACCGGTGTTGCATTAAAGTTTTTCAGCATTTAAGCCTGTGGTCCACCGTCCGCCGGTTACCTCCGGTTCCAGCTCTTGTCCAGCCCGGGGTACCGACGGACAGGTGAGTGTATGTGCATGCGTTTTTCCTTGCCACGCATTTTCCACTGTAGAGTTTACATATGGCACGTTAAATATAAAGAGTCGACAGTCTATTAAGGCGCACGCTAAATGACTTGTTTCAAGAATTCGCGTGCGTTTTTCACTGTAGCTCTCCCTGTCTTATTTAACTCAGTGCTCGTATTTGGCATATAGAGGATTAGGAGCCCGAGATTTTATCATTGCCAATGCGCACTTTTTTAAAAACATACCACTTCGAACTCGAAAACAATAATGTGCCCTTTACATAAGCCCTTTTGATAGTAATTGTGTTTGATTTGCTCTAACGCTCCGGCCATCATCCCCTTTGGTATCGCTTTGTTCGCCCTAAGTTGGCAGGGTATGCCCAGACGTGGGTCCCTTGCTCACTTTGCCACTGGATTCAAGATAGCCTGGCTGATGAGAGTTATGAACCCGAAACCGGACCCAGGATGCTTGTTTCCGGTCCAGGGAAGACATGGCTTGGCAGTTCGGGCTGGACTGTTCCCATGAGGCACAGGGTCAGACTGATTTGCATATGGCCATGTCTGAACTGGGGTGGTGGAGTGAGCTAAAGAATGATGATGGATTAAACCCAGATCAGTTGACTGGGGGTGAGTGTTTGATTTGCTCTAACGCTCCGTCCATCCCCTTTGGTATCGCTTTGTTCGCCCTAAGTTGGCAGGGTATGCCCAGACGTGGGTCCCTTGCTCACTTTGCCACTGGATTCAAGATAGCCTGGCTGGTGAGGGTTATGAACCCAAAACCGGTCCCAGAATGCTTGTTTCCGGTCCAGGGAAGACATGGCTTGGCAGTTCGGGCTGGACTGTTCCCATGAGGCACAGGGTCAGACTGATTTGCATATGGCCATGTCTGAACTGGGGTGGTGGAGTGAGCTAAAGAATGATGATGGATTAAACCCAGATCAGTTGACTGGGGGTGAGTGTTTGATTTGCTCTAACGCTCCGTCCATCATCCCCTTTGGTATCGCTTTGTTCGCCCTAAGTTGGCAGGGTATGCCCAGACGTGGGTCCCTTGCTCACTTTGCCACTGGATTCAAGATAGCCTGGCTGATGAGGGTTATGAACCCGAAACCGGTCCCAGGATGCTTGTTTCCGGTCCAGGGAAGACATGGCTTGGCAGTTCGGGCTGGACTGTTCCCATGAGGTACAGGGTCAGATGGATTTGCATATGGCCATGTCTGAACTGGGGTGGTGGAGTGAGCTAAAGAATGATGATGGATTAAACCCAGATCAGTTGACTGGGGGTGAGTGTTTGATTTGCTCTAACGCTCCGTCCATCATCCCCTTTGGTATCGCTTTGTTCGCCCTAAGTTGGCAGGGTATGACCAGACGTGGGTCCCTTGCTCACTTTGCCACTGGATTCAAGATAGCCTGGCTGATGAGGGTTATGAACCCGAAACCGGACCCAGGATGCTTGTTTCCGGTCCAGGGAAGACATGGCTTGGCAGTTCGGGCTGGACTGTTCCCATGAGGCACAGGGTTAGACTGATTTGCATATGGCCATGTCTGAACTGGGGTGGTGGAGTGAGCTAAAGAATGATGATGGATTAAACCCAGATCAGTTGACTGGGGGTGAGTGTTTGATTTGCTCTAACGCTCCGTCCATCATCCCCTTTGGTATCGCTTTGTTCGCCTTAAGTTGGCAGGGTATGCCCAGACATGGGTCCCTTGCTCACTTTGCCACTGGATTCAAGATAGCCTGGCTGGTGAGGGTTATGAACCCGAAACCGGTCCCAGGATGCTTGTTTCCGGTCCAGGGAAGACATGGCTTGGCAGTTCGGGCTGGACTGTTCCCATGAGGCACAGGGTCAGACTGATTTGTATATGGCCATGTCTGAACTGGGGTGGTGGAGTGAGCTAAAGAATGACGATGGATTAAACCCAGATCAGTTGACTGGGGGTGAGTGTTTGATTTGCTCTAACGCTCCGTCCATCATCCCCTTTGGTATCGCTTTGTTCGCCCTAAGTTGGCAGGGTATGCCCAGACGTGGGTCCCTTGCTCACTTTGTCACTGGATTCAAGATAGCCCGGCTGATGAGGGTTATGAACCCGAAACCGGTCCCAGGATGCTTGTTTCCGGTCCAGGGAAGACATGGCTTGGCAGTTCGGGCTGGACTGTTCCCATGAGGCACAGGGTCAGACTGATTTGCATATGGCCATGTCTGAACTAGGGTGGTGGAGTGAGCTAAAGAATGATGATGGATTAAACCCAGATCAGTTGACTGGGGGTGAGTGTTTGATTTGCTCTAACGCTCCGTCCATCATCACCTTTGGTATCGCTTTGTTCACCCTAAGTTGGCAGGGTATGCCCAGACGTGGGTCCCTTGCTCACTTTGCCACTGGATTCAAGATAGCTTGGCTGATGAGGGTTATGAACCCGAAACCGGTCCCAGGATGCTTGTTTCCGGTCCAGGGAAGACATGGCTTGGCAGTTCGGGCTGGACTGTTCCCATGAGGCACAGGGTCAGACTGATTTGCATATGGCCATGTCTGAACTGGGGTGGTGGAGTGAGCTAAAGAATGATGATGGATTAAACCCAGATCAGTTGACTGGGGGTGAGTGTTTGATTTGCTCTAACGCTCCGTCCATCATCCCCTTTGGTATCGCTTTGTTCGCCCTAAGTTGGCAGGGTATGACCAGACGTGGGTCCCTTGCTCACTTTGCCACTGGATTCAAGATAGCCTGGCTGATGAGGGTTATGAACCCGAAACCGGACCCAGGATGCTTGTTTCCGGTCCAGGAAGACATGGCTTGGCAGTTCGGGCTGGACTGTTCCCATGAGGCACAGGGTCAGACTGATTTGCATATGGCCATGTCTGAACTAGGGTGGTGGAGTGAGCTAAAGAATGATGATGGATTAAACCCAGATCAGTTGACTGGGGGTGAGTGTTTGATTTGCTCTAACGCTCCGTCCATCATCACCTTTGGTATCGCTTTGTTCACCCTAAGTTGGCAGGGTATGCCCAGACGTGGGTCCCTTGCTCACTTTGCCACTGGATTCAAGATAGCTTGGCTGATGAGGGTTATGAACCCGAAACCGGTCCCAGGATGCTTGTTTCCGGTCCAGGGAAGACATGGCTTGGCAGTTCGGGCTGGACTGTTCCCATGAGGCACAGGGTCAGACTGATTTGCATATGGCCATGTCTGAACTGGGGTGGTGGAGTGAGCTAAAGAATGATGATGGATTAAACCCAGATCAGTTGACTGGGGGTGAGTGTTTGATTTGCTCTAACGCTCCGTCCATCATCCCCTTTGGTATCGCTTTTGATAGTAATGGCACAGATAAAATGTTCAGTGTCTAAACTCAAGATTCAATATGAACGTGATCGTTCTTGCTCATAAAACAACCCACTGTTTATTTCAGGCTTATAGTTAGTTTTTAGAGTAATCTCTACGGTGGCACTAGGGATTCCAAACTTAGGCCTGTAATAGCGCTTTACCCTAGAACCTTCCAGTAATAAAATAAGGTCTTACCAGCCGAGAATAGTTACTCCAGCACACTGCTGAGAGCTATATTTGACAATATTAAGTTGTGGATTAATACTACTCTAGGTGGGCAATAATATCAATGCCTACTGTTCTGTAATACATCTCTCTTTTTAAATGCCTGCAATTTCAGTCATGATTATGTAATTTGTTGACATATTTATAGAGCCATACTGATAGACTGTTGAATGCATCTTGAAATTTGGCCTCTATACTTTCCATCCCCTTTCAGAGCGGTGCCTCACTTCCTGAGCTGTGGCCAGGTGAGGTGAGGAGTGCACCCGTCAAATCACGGGTAAGCATAAAACTGTTGAACTATATGAATAAATATACACTATTCAGGTATGAGATACACTAATGGTATCTAGCGATGAAAAGATGTTGACATCGCGGAGCATTTTTCTCATAGTTTTGATTTTCTATTTCAGCACGATGTCATAGATATGATGTTAGTGTGTTCTCTCCTTTCTTTTACAGGTTCTCGTCCATAAATTCCTGTGACCTTTCATATAAGCATGAAGACACAGGATAATGTAGGTTGTATCTAATCCAACCGCATTGACTGGAGAATGATATGTTGCATTTAGTTATTAAATTTCAAATTCACCTTTTTGCAGAAGCGATTGATCATCTAGGTCCTGAGGAAGGCCGAGATCATACTTTGATCGATACGGCTGAAACATGTAGACCTTTTTTCGGACTAATGCAGTCATTTGTTTAAGCTGCACACGCACTGTTTTTAGTTTGACACCAGGGTAGATCTTATTAAAGGTGTTTGTCTTCCTGGTAGCCAATTTTAAAGCACCACTCACTTTATCACTGCACGCACTGCAACCATCACCTTATAAATCATCTAGATTGCTTCACCTCTATGGGACTTAGTAGATCCTAGAATTGACTACTTTAAAACATCCCTGAGCTCCCCCCTCCTAGGGAGGGGTTTGTAGCCCTTGGTTACACTAGGTTTTGCAACCAAGAGGAGATCCCAGATGATGAAGCATTACACCTCGGTGGGTGATGGGATTCCGTCCTCTATAAAGGACTCCTCCGTATTTTAGGAGAGAATTGATAATTAAAACTATTTGTGCTCCCTAGCTTGTCTTAGCTTGGTTAGACCCACGGATTCCTTTTGGTTTTGTTTCTACAGTGTGTTTGGGGACTGATTCCGTGAAGGTCTATAAACTTTCCCTTGGACCCTCTTTATAAAAAATTGTGTTGTGATAGATTATAACTCCCAAGCATTGAAGTGCATGTGGCTCCCACGTGATACCCCGTGTACTGAGTGCTGGGGGGATCGTTTGCAGGACTCTGAAGACAAGGAAGACACACATTTTCTAGTAGCAGATCTTTTTTTGTATTACTGTCTAATAAAAGGATATAGATGAACTAATATTTTCATGGATAATCGTTAATAAATATTTATTATATATGTTATAGGTACCTTAAATGGTATATAATTGCATATGCATTGTGAGATAACTGCTGGTGCATCCATGAAGTTGATTCTGTAAGATCTCATGAGTCATTATGTTTTACAGAGATTCACCGCATGTTGTGCAATGTTAGAGCATGCTGCCGGTTAGGGTTAAGCTGTCTTTAATTCACTAGCATGTGCAAACATAGGGGTAAAAGGGAATAAAAAATATCCTCTTATGTATCACAAAACTTTAGAACTGTTTAACATTTTAAGCTGATGAAGAAGACCCTCCACCTTTAAGTGAACTTATGTCCAGAAACATGGATATTGAATCCTGAAATGTGAATGAACTACTATACAATGCCAAAGAGCGTAAAACACTCCTGGGACTATTAAGTGATTCAGAAGCTGACATAATAATTATTCAAGAGACTTCTATTCTATTAGGCTAGGCACAGCTGCTTAGCTCAAGATGGACACGTGTGGTACCTTCCTTTGGGCAAGAGACAGCCAATCAAGGTAAGGCAATGTTGACACAGAATGCCTCTAGGATCATTGCAGTTGGAACAAAAATTGCTAAATAAATTGCTGGTACACTTAACTTCTATGATAAGATCCTTACAGCAATAATTATTTATGGTCCAAATTCTGATGGCCCATTTGTCTTCTCACAATTGGGGATAGAACTGGCAGTAATAAGCTCACTGTACATTTTAGAGGGGAATGAAATTTAGCCTTGAGCATGATTGATAGAGCCACAAAAAAGTCGTCCACCATGTGTAGCAAATTAAAATCAGCCATCCATAAGGCAATGCACAATTTAGACCTTGATGTTTTGAGGATGGGAATCCTATGGTCCCTAGCTATGCATTTCACTAGTTCATATATAACGCTTCCTGTCATATTACTTACTAATCTCAAATATGTAGTTGGAGAAATGTTCAGCATTTTATAATGCACCTGCACATGTATGAGATCGTACTTTAGTGTCTTTTTTTTATATAGTTTTCGGTTTGATCCTATTGAATGAGAAGGAAAGGTGGACTTTTGGAAGCAGCCTTCTTTGAGATTCTGGTTTTGTGATGTTTATTTGTACCTTAACAGAAGACCTGTTCATCCTAATTTGACTTCCGCCCATATTTATAGTATATGGCATTCATATAATCCTAATTTCAAGAGTGTCATTACTGAATATACAGGCAGAAAAAGCAAGCATAAGTGGCAAGTATAGAAAAATAAAATTGCAGAAAATTGCAAATATTATCAGACATTCTGAGTGAATATACCTGATCCAGCTCTCAAAATAACTCTACAGCTAAATTACCTTTTGGACAGAAAGCTTTTCCAGACTGCACCATTTCCCAGCAGAAAAAAAGCTTGTATTTATTTAATAAAAAAGTGGCAAGATGCTTGCTTGGGAGGCAAAACTTAGAGAGATCAGGCACCACATTCACCATGTCAGAAAAGGTAGCGTGGACTGTATGAGTGACTCCACAATCCATGATTCTAGGTTTTTTCCAGTTTTGTATTCTGAGATTAGCAGTGGCGGCTTGCAGAGGGAGTGCTGCGTGGCGGTGGGGCGGGGGAGTGGCAGGGTGGGGGGGTAGTGGACTCAGATATACGACGGAACGGAGTAAACTAAGTAAATAAATAAATAAAACGATTTACCTTGCGCGCGCAAGGTAAATAGTTTTATTTATTTATTTACTTAGTTTACTCCGTTCCGTCGTATGTCTGAGTCCACTACCCCCCCACCCTGCCCCTCCCCCGCCCCGCCCCACTGCCCCGCAGCACTACTCTGCGAGCCGCCACTGGAGATTAGAACCTCAGGTTTTCTCCAAGAGCAAGTCCTCTTTCTTCAAATACCTCCAGTAAATGATCTCCAGTATTCTCGCAGGGGATTACTTTATACTGGTGCAGCAGAGGCAGTGGCACCAGGGCCCAGAGCCCCGAGTGGCCTATTGAACCCTGACAAAGTTGTATTTTACTACCGGACAATTTTCCTTGCTTGCACAAAGGCCCAGGGCATCCTTGCTACACTACTGTCTTCCTGAGTAAGAGAAAAAATCTTTACCCAAGCAGTACACCAGGAGGGCAGGCCAGAAGAGCTTCAGATGATTATATTACTTTATTTAGGATCTATTAATTACTTTGACATTATGTGAGGAGAGTAATGTCAGAGTGATTATTTCAGGCTCCTATTTTGTTTTTTTACATTCATTTCAGAGTTGAAATTGTGTTTTAATCTTAACTGAGCTGGCAAATAAATTAATTCATTAGTCCTAATTGTGTTGTGGTTTACTGTTTACGGATGAAATTAAATGGAAGTATCTATCTATCTATCTATCTATCTATCTATCTATCTATCTATCTATCTATCTATCTATCTATCTATCTATCTAGTGACTGTGGGCCCGATTCACAGAACTAACTTAAGACAAGATCCTAAACTTACTACCATTTTGGTATTCACAGAAGGCACTTACTCATTTTATTATTCACAGAAGGCACTTACTCATTTTGGAATTCACAGAAGGCACTTACTCATTTTGGTATTCACAGAAGGCACTTACTCATTGATGAGTAAGTGCCTTCTGTGAATACCAAAATGAGTAAGTGCTTTCTGTGAATACCAAAATGAGTAAGTGCCTTCTGTGAATACCAAAATGGTAGTAAGTTTAGGATTTTGTCTTAAGTTAGTTCTGTGAATCGGGCCCTGTGTAGTTATGGTTATGTCACACTTTTAATTAAAACGACTTTTGTTGTTGTGCAAAAAAATTGGCGCCTACACTTTGGTCTGTTCATGACAAGTCTCTTGCAATAATAAACAGGGAGTGTCAAAAGAGAAGTTTTCTTTTTTAACTCCCATAGGATTCTTTATTCCTCGATACAGACAAACATGACTGAACAGAGTTACACCAAACTTCATTCAAGGAAGTGTGTTTGCTTGGTTTGGTGTAAATCCATTCAGTAGCTGAGAAATTAATTAGCATTTAAAAAGTATCTCAATCTGGGCATTAAGAGGGCACACTTAAGAGACATCTGGGCCATTGTAGGAAACTGTCTTTTTGTTGCAGTACACCCCCCCCCACATTTTTTGCCTGGTTTTTGATGCAACTTTGACTGAAGTGCACTGGGTTCCCGCTAACCAGGTCCCCAGTGCCAGTGTTCTCTCCCAAAAACTGTTCAATTGTACCCCAATTGGCATTAACTTTAGTACCTTCTGAAAGTCCCTAGTGAATGCTAGCCCTGGTACCTACGGCCTGAGGTACTAAGGGCAGCAGCACGAATTGTGCCACCCTAAGGGACCCCTTACCAAGCTCATGCAAACTACAGCTGCAGACTGCATATCTTGGTGCAGACAAAAGTGAAAACACAACAGGGCACACAGCCTGTGTGCCATGGCTGCAGACACTGCAAGCAATATAGGTAAGTCACCCCTACAGCAGGTCTAACCGCCCTAAGGCAGGATGCACTATGCTGCATGTGAGGGCATAATTGTGGAGCAGATATGCCCCCATGCTGGTCAGTTCCATTAGTGCCAGTACAAGTGATCAGGGGAGCCATTTTACAGCATGTGATGGACACTGGTGATAACGAGTTCCCCAGAGACATGATGGCCTCACTGAAATTAGTGATGATTGGTATCAAACATCTCATATTAATAAATCCACACTGATGTCAGTGTCGGATTTAGTAATACATGCACACAGAGGGCACCTTAGAGGTGCCCCCTGAAAACCTACCAGCCCCTGGTGTGCTGGTTTTCGTCAGCCTGCCACAAAAGATGAGTGTCTGACCCCCAAGGGTGAGGGCCTTTGCTCTGAGGAGGCCAATAACCAAGCCTGCAAGGGCAGGGGGTGATCTCACCCCCTCCCACAGGATAACCTTCAGATTAACATTCCAAGGCACAGGAGCTTCAAAGTACCCACCGCTGTTGGTATGCAAATCTGGTTTCTCTCACAGGAGAGGAAGCTGACCCCCTTTGTCGTCTAGAGCCCTTTGGCACCTGGACAGCCAGGAATATTAGCTAGTCAGTTAGGCATTTCCACTCCTGATGTGGAGGCGACTTTTGAAAATTAGACCATCTTGGTGATGGCAAACTTAGGAATTCTGGGACAGGGTTAGGTCCCCTTACCACAGGAAGTGGTCATGTAGGGGGCGTAGTGACCCAAAGGGTAGGTAGCCCATAGGCTACTACCCTACACTCCCTAAGACCCCTAAATTCAGTGGAACTCTGTCACCAGAGAATCAAATCCTGCCGACCAAAAGAAGAAGAAGGGCAGAAGAGCCGCAAAAGCAAGAACTGTAGAAGAAGCAACTGACTTGGCACCAGTCCTGCCGGCCTGTTCGCCTATTGTTGATAATTTCTCTAAAGTTGTCTCGCCCTACAAGCTGCTGATCCTCTAAAGCCTGGGAGGATTGTCAGCACTTCTCCAAAGACTCAGGAACTCCTGTGGAACAGCAAGCTGTTCACTTGCATCTTGCAGGCACCAAAGACTGAGCTGTGAGGCTCCAACACAGCAAAAACCTGACACCGGAAAGCACCACTGCAACCGAGCCGCCTAGCCCGAGCTGAAGTGGGCTAACGTGGTCTCCAGATCCTGATGACCTACGAAGAAGAAGGACACTGAAGAGCTGCAAAAGCAAGCACTGAAGAAGAGCAACTGACTTGGCACCAGCCTTGCCGGCCTGTCTGCTGTTCCCCATCGAATTGCGCCAAAGTCATCTCGTCCTGCAAGCTGTTGTGCCTCCAAAGCCTGGGAGGACTGCCTGCCTTCAATAAAGACTCAAGGACTCCTGTGGAGCAGTGGAGCTGCTCTCTTGCATCCTGTAGTTACCCCAAGAAGAACTGCGAGGACTCCGGAACAGCCAAAACCCGACAGCGCCAAGCACCACTGCACCTGAGCCCCCAAGCCTTTGTTGAAGTGGGCCAATGGTGTCAGCGTGGTCCCCAAGCCCTCAAGAGAGAGAGTCCACTTTGGTTTTGACCCTCGTGAACTCCTCGACATCGCCTGCAGCCTCTGTTCGCATGCTCCCTCTACCGCGACTGCTCCCGGTAAGAAAAACCGACACATAAAAACGCCTCTGCACCTGTCGCCCTTGGGCCGTGGAGAAAAGGACCAAGGTGTCCCTACATACCCACCACCATGAGGCCTAAGCACCGTTGTTGGTTCAGCATGACTGGTCCGTCCCCCCAGTCCGAACCTGCAGCCTCTTTTCTGACGGATCGATCTCCATAGACTGGAATGGTGCACGTGATTCTATAAGGCAACTCCGCACCCGGCCACCCCAGTGTTGCCCAGGTGAACTGTTGACGCTGCCTTGGACCTTGCCCCATACTCACCTTAATTCCCGGAGAAGGGTCTCATAAGTAGTTGTTCAGTGACCGTATGCAGCATATGTTTTCTTCCTATGTAAACATTGCTGCGAAGTACTTCAATTATGATTTAAAGTATCAAAACCTGTTTTATTCAAACCTGCAATTTAAAAATGATGATCTTGGTGCCAAAAGTTATATAAAGATAAATGTTATTTTTATAAAATGGTGTGGATTTCCTTATTGAGTCGTGTTTATCATTTATTGGATGTGTGTGTGCAACAGATGTATAACACTCCTGTCTGACAAGCCTAAGGCTGCTCGACCACGCTACCCCGTAAAAGAGCACCTTAGGATTGCTAGAGCAAGCTCCTGTCGACTATTAAGGGAATACCTGGACTCTTTGCACGGCATACCTCTTTTGGCATACCATATAGAGAGCCAGCGTCCTACAACCATTAATTCACAGTTTTCTGCAGACCTCCGTGGATCTGAAAATTAAAAAGAAATACTCAAATCTGAGTGACCGAAGAAGCTTTTCTCCCATTGGCCATTTTGGAATCTCTGATCTACAATCAAATGCACAAAACCAGAGCAGGCTGAACAGTTGGCTGCAACTTGGAGGGAAAATGTTGTGTTGATTCGATGACTGATTCCTATGTCCTGAAAAAAAACTTTAAGTGCACACATATTATGGTAGGGTGAATACACCCTGATTGACACACCGAAGTGGGGAGTACAAAATGGACCCCAAAATTATTTTAAAAGATGCAGATTCTGCTGTGAAGTTAATAGATTCTGGTGCTGGATTCACAGCCCCCAGCAAGGCTCCTGAATTACCCTGATCCTGTCTGGGGACCCCGAAACATGACGTAAGCTTTATGAGCATGGGACCACTAACACACAGTAATCTTCCAAGACAAATATACCCCTGGTGTGCAGCTGCGCACAGGAGCTCATGCCGAGCAGAGATTGTCTGCAAGACTTGCGTCCAAGTCACCATTGGAAGTGGCTGCAAGGCTTTGCTCATAGCCTTGCCCAGTGGGGGTTGGCCACCCACAGTATGGTGCATGCAGGGCCGGGCCAATAGCCAGGGTCTGTGCCCAAGCCCTGCTGCACATAGTCAACTGCTATGCACAGAATAGGTTAGATGCAGGACCTGTGCCCAAACATCCATGGGAGTTGGCCGCAGGGCCTGGCCTACCACTATGCAGAGTAGGAAATTGTCACCCATGACAGGTTGGGTGCAGGTGCTGTGACTAACTCCTATTGCACACAGCCATGGTCATGTGCAGTGGGGTTGGCTGCCCACAGCTGGTTGTGTGCAGGGCCTGGCCCGAGGCCAGCAGCTAACACCCAGAGAGAGTTGGCCACTTGAGGCACATTGGATGCTGGGCCTGGCCCTTGGCCCTACAGATAACCCCCCCACGGCATATGGCGCAGGGCTTGGTATCTGTGGCCAAACCATCTGTGTGCCACTCAAGACCATCAGCAGTGATGGTTGACCACCCATAGTGGGTTGAGTCTAGGCCTGGCCAGAGGCCATGCCCTGTGGTTAACCCCTACAACGCATGGCCTTTTGCCGTGTGCAGGGGAGTTGGCCACTTAAGGTGGGTTGGATGCAGTGGCTAGTGACATACACATATCCATGGATATAATACATAAATATAATTAAATATACACTCACAGATAAAATTTGCAGGATTTGCAAACTTTAAATAATTTCAGAGAAGCTCCATATTTCTAGAGAGCTTACCAAAACAGTGCAACAAAACAAACCTTTGCCCTGGCTTTGTAGCTGATCAACAAATTCATAATACACCCAAAAAAAGATTTTAGACACAAAAATTCAATCATAAACAAGATAGGGCACTGAGAATAGCTTTTGTGTTCGTTGTGGGTTCTCTCAGAACCTAGAGATAAAACAGGATGCATTCTTTGAGGTTGTTTAGGAAGATCTTTGTAGCTTCTGCTGTGAAATAAATTCTATTCTTTTGGAAAATTCCAGGCATGTAATAACAGATATTGGCCCTGATTACGATGTCGGTTGGAGTTGCTTAAGACTGACATCGCTGCAGATGGGGAACCGACTGACCTCAGGTCGGCGGTTCCAATACCGCAATTAGGATGCGGCCGCACCAAACTTTCATTTTTCAATGGGAGCTTGTGCGGCGGGCCGAAACAGCCCACAGCACAAGCTTCCATTGAAAAGTTACGTTTTTAAACATCCCTGCTGTGGCAGGCACCTCATGCTACCTGCCACACAGTACAGGGTTGTGAAAGTGCTCCCCAGGGCCACATGCAGAGGGCCAGTGGGAAGGGTGCCCTGCTAGGGGCCCCCAAAGAAACTTTTCGACAGCAGTTCCATGTCGGAAAGGCTGACATGGAACTGCTGTCAAAAAGCGCCATCATAATCACGACTGCAGAAACGCCGTCCTTAAGGGATTATGAGGCCTTTCCGACTGGCCAATGGGCTCCCTGATCCCGTTGGAACCGAATCGGATTCCATAGCCGATTTAAATTCTGACCACCGTCATTGTAATACGGTGGTCAGAGTTTAAACCTACAATGTCGGTTGGAAAGCCTCTGACCAGCGGTTGGAGGCTCTCCGAACAACATTGTAATTAGGCCCATTGTTGTAGAAAGTGCTTATTCCATGCCCCTGACGGTAAGCAAAAATTATTTTTGCAGGATGTGCCAATTTGTGAACAAAACTGATCAGACCATTACCACTTTTCCTTTGACAAATATTTGAATATACAAAGGCAATGTGGGGGAAGCTATTCATCAGCTTTGCAAAGGTGTCTCACATTTCAGTAGATAAAACAACTGCAGTCTTTGTGCCCAATCATTGCATCAACAGTACAAAATCATTATTTGAGGTTGCTCACATATCGAAATGCTTTCCACCAAAGGTAAATGTTTAAGTCCTTTCATTCCACAGCTGCCAATCAATTTAATATCCAACCTGAGGTAATCACATGCCTATCCACTCCGAAAGATCTGGCATACTCCAAGTCCTGTAAACAAACAAGTCACCAGTCACCCATATATGAAGCATGCTGATGGAAAATGAGCTGCAGGATAAGAAGTCTTCACCTTGAAACAGTGATCGGAATACAAAAAAAGATTTGAATGGATAAGTTAATTTAGGTGTGATTGGCTGTTTTCTGTCAATACCAAAAAATAGGTAGGTTACAAGTAATGGTCTAGTGAAATGTAAAAAAAATATTGTGGGCCTCTATTTTTTTTAAAAAAGCAGTTGCAATTTTTCACCAATACAACTGGACACCATACAGTGCAAAGCATATCCTGTGCAGTAATTAGTTAAAAATGAAAAGGCGATATAAAGAACTTCTAAGGATTTTAAAATTTCAGTTGGTTGAAGGACAGGCTATGCATGGTGAACTTTTGACCTCACTAAAAAGTAAAGGTTTGGTCTGCTCAGGTAACCTTGGGAACTGCGGTCCCATAAAAGGGCCCTTTCGTTTTTGGATTCATTCATTAAGGTCATGCGAAATTCAACCGTATTTTTTTACAACAGCAACTTAAAAGAAAACAAATCTTTAATTGGATATTAGACCATGACCCAAGAGATTCAAATGAGAGAAGCATTCCATAATCAGGCTGAGTTTAGATGGATAGTGAAAGCGATCATCCCAGAGACAGAATTTTTAAGCAAGGTTTTTACAATGTGATTATAGACAAAGGGGCATATTATCAAGAAACGGCGTTAAAATTATCGTGCTTTAGCGGCATAAAACTGCCGCTAAAGCGGCGATAATGGGCTTGATAATATGCCCTTAAGAATTCCAATAGAAGCCCATGTTCTGGTGTCAACATGGGCTTCTATTGGAATTCTCAAGGGCATATTATCAAGTCCATTATCGCCGCTTTAGCAGCAGTTTTCTGCCGCTAAAGCGGCGATAATTTTAACGCCGTTCTTGATAATATGCCCCAAAAAGTCAAAGAAAATTGAGCAATGGTGTTCTGAGTCCTACTGATATGGTCAGGTGGTTTACAAAAAAACAAACTATGAACAAAGTGAAGCTCTACTGCTGATATATTTACCATGGTATTATAAGTTGAACGACAACAGTTAGAAAACTAGCCACTGCTTTTTGGTCGATTATGCTAGAAAGTATGGTGCACTGCAGTGCATATAAGAGAGCCACTCCCTCTCCCACTGATCAATCTTTTTATGTGTGGAGTTCTCCACCCTGACTGTGGAGTCTCTGTACTTTTAAACTTACTATTAAATTACAGCTTTGTGGATACTGAAAACGCGTAAACTTACACAAACGGGAAAGTTTACCTTTGTGAATCAGGCCCTCAATGTCTCACTTACTTTTCCTCTCGCTCACATTGCTATGGACTTTGTCTGCCTTACAAACTCCCTCACAACTTCCTTCACTTTGACTCAGTGTCTCTCACTCACTATCACATTCACCCCTGCCCTCCCTCTTGCTCACACATTCATTTTCACTCACTCATTTTTTCTGTCTTTAACTTTTTACAGTTACATTTATGCAGTCTTTCTCACTCACTTTACAATATTTTACTCACTCTCCCTCACTCAATCTCTCACTCATTTCCTAATTCACCTACTATCTCATGTAGTCCTACTCCGTGAAAATCTTTCTCATACCCTCTTCCCTTTCATTCACTGTCTCGCACTCACTCTCTCTCTCATTTTCATATATAGCTTCTCACTGATTCTCAATCATTCCCTCATTTTCACTCACTCATTCACTCACTCATCATTTAGTTCACTGCCACTTTTTACTTTTTCTCGCGTAGTCTTACTCACTTTCACTCCCTCTTTACTTGCTTCCCCTCACTTTCTCACTTTCACATGCACTCTGTTTCCCCATTAACCCTGGGCGGTGAACTACGCTACGCTCGCGGAGCTTCCGTAGTTTTGGTAACTTCGCGATTCGCGTAGAACGCGAAGTTACCGTGCACTACGCAATTTGCGGCGTAGCGTAGCTGTTTTTCTTCTTCGCACGCTCAATATACGTTCTCGCGCGCGCGGTAACAACCTACCGTGATTCTGCGTTTGCCGACGCGACTTCCTATCCGTTCGCGGGCGCCACGAGATTTGGAATCCGGCCGCACGATCCCGCGAGAGTGTGCGAACGTGAACACGTCATTCGGACGCGCGATCTGACTTCCGGCGGCAGTGTTGGTAAGATCGCGATCCCGAACACGAAGAAACTACAATCTGGCGAAGAATATCTCTCGAGCATCATAAAACCTTCTCGAAAATGATGGTTTTGCTCCAAAAACTCCTCAGATTGTGATTTGGCTGTAGTTTTTTGTGCAAGGAGTCATTTTTCTTTTTTCCTTTTTTTCCAAGAGGAAGGAAGTGCCCCTGATTCTCAAACTTCCTGTTCCTGTCCAGCAGGCTCCTCCCAGTGCTTTGTCCATGTGCTGTTCACTTTCATTTGGATTTGGAGCTGGAAGGATCACTTTTTGTGTCTGTCTGCTGCATCATATCATTGGATTGGATTTGAGGACTCTTGGATTTGAGATTTTACAAGTAAGTTGGAGAATTGGTGTACTTGTTTGTTTGATTGGGGCTTGTTTGTACCTACATTTTTTGGGGATTTCCATCGTTTTTAACATTTATTGTTGTGGCCTGTAGTTTCGGCAGGGGCCTAGTTGTTTTTCTTTGATTGGAATTTCAGCCAGTAGGCCCAGACTAGAGCCAGAGGTACCCATGGGTGCATGTTTCTGTGGTGTCTGTTGAATTTAAACATCATGTAGGGCATGCATGGATGGCATTGAATTGAATTGGTAAATGTGGTTTTTGGGGTGTATTTCACTTTTTGGGTGTAATATATACCTTTGTTGGATGTGTGTGTGTGCTTGTTGTGTAACTTTCCAACCTTTCGTAGCCCTGTGGATTTTCGTTTTTGCAATTTTGTATTAAAGCTGTGTTGTTTAGCACTGCAGGCCTCCTTTGTCTGGTCATATTATTATAGGCCTGCTTGAGTTCATTGTTTTCCATGGCCTGTTGTGACTGTGAGTGACCATGTGGCTTGGGGCCATTTTGTGGTGGTAGTTTAGTAGTGTGCTGCTTTTTCCATATAGGCCTGCATGTCTTTTCTTTGTTCCCCTTGGCTTATGCTTGTTGTGAACTTGTGGGTGGCCTGGCCATGTGGTGGCGGCCATTTTGTGGGACCAGCCACTGTGCTTTTGCCATAGGCCTCCAAGCTTGCGGCCTAGTCTGCCAGTAGGCCCAGAGGTAGTCATCCTCATGGGTGCATAAAAACTGTTTCTGTGTTGTCTGTTGAATTGTAACATAATTTAGGCCATGTATGGCATTGGATTGATTTGCAAAATGTGGGTTTTGGGGTGGTATTTCAGTTTTTGGGTGTTTGTTAAATAAATAGGCCTTTTCAGCCAGTAGGTAACCCTGGGCGTTCAGCTCGCGGACTTTGGGCAACTCCGCACTGCGCGACAACGCGGACTTACACTTTTTATCTTCTTCGCGTGCTCAATATACGTTTTCGCGCGCGCGATAACGACTTTTTGTGACGATCGCGATGCCGAACACGCAGAATTTACAATCTGGTGAAGAATATCTCTCGAGCAGCATAAAACCTTCTCGAAAATGATGATTTAGTTCATTTTGCACAAAAAACTCCTCAGGTTGTAATTTAGATGTAGTTTGGTGAGCAAGGAGTCACTTTTTTTTTGTTTTACAATTTTTTTCAAGAGGAAGGAAGTTGCCCAGAGTCTCCAACTGCCTGGTCCTGTCCTTTGTCTTCACTTTCTTGTTATTTTGGGTGGCCTGGCCATGTGGGTGGCGGCCATTTTGTAAAGCCAGGCATTGTGCTTTTGCCATAGGCCTGCATTGTCTGTCTTGTGTTCCTTTTCTTGTTGTTGTGGGTGGCCTGGCCATGTGTTGGCGGCCATTTTGTGGGACCAGCCACTGTGCTTTTGCCATAGGCCTCCAAGCTTGCGGCCTAGTCTGCCAGTAGGCCCGGAGGTAGTCATCCTCATGGGTGCATAAAAACTGTTTCTGTGTTGTCTGTTGAATTGTAACACAATTTAGGCCATGGATGGCATTGGATTGATTTGCAAAATGTGGGTTTTGGGGTGGTATTTCAGTTTTTGGGTGTTTGTTAAATAAATAGGCCTTTTCAGCCAGTAGGTAACCCTGGGCATTCAGCTCGCGGACTTTGGGCAACTCCACACTGCGCGACAACGCGGACTTACACTTTTTATCTTCTTCGCGCGCTCAATATACGTTTTTGCGCGCGCGATAACGACTTTTTGTGACGATCGCGATGCCGAACACGCAGAGTTTACAATCTGGTGAAGAATATCTCTCGAGCATCATAAAACCTTCTCGAAAATGATGATTTAGTTCATTTTGCACAAAAAACTCCTCAGGTTGTCATTTAGATGTAGTTTGGTGAGCAAGGAGTCACTTTTTTTTGTTTTACAATTTTTTTCACGAGGAAGGAAGTTGTTGGGTGGCCTGGCCATGTGGTGGCGGCCATTTTGTGGGACCAGCCACTGTGCTTTTGCCATAGGCCTCCAAGCTTGCGGCCTAGTCTGCCAGTAGGCCCAGAGGTAGTCACCATGGGTGCATAAAAACTGTTTCTGTGTTGTCTGTGGAATTTTGACATCATTTAGGCCATGGATGGCATTGAATTGAATTGCAAAATGTGGGATTTTTTGGAGGGTCTATTTCACTTTTTGGGTGTGTTAAATAAATGCCTTTTTTGCGTGTGTAATTATAATTATGTGTTGTAGTGGTTGTCTAACTTTCAAAAGTGTTTTTAGCCATGTGGATTTTAGTTTTTGCATTAAAGCTGTGTGTGTTTTATAAGGCACCCTTTGTCTGCCCATATATAGGCCTGCTTGAGTTCATTGTTTGCCGTGCCTTGTGCCTGTGAGTCACCATGTTGCTGGGGGCCATTTTGTGGTGGTAGTTAGTAGTGTGCTGTTTTTGCCACATAGGCCTGCGTGTCTTTCCATTGTTCCTCTTGTCTTACTGCTTCCAAATCCATCCCCATTGCCAGCTGCAGCTCCCTGATGCTGCTACATACATCCCACGTGATGCACAAATTTAGGCCAAACATGCTCCACTACATTTTAGTTTTTGTTCTTTACTATTCTTATTCTTCCAGAGTGTACACACTAGCACTACACAGTAGCCAGGAAAGCCCTGGCCTTGTTGTCAACGTCTCATAAATGGCTACACTGTGTGTTGTTGTTCACCGAGTTTCTAAAATTTAATAATTGAGGCCACCACACACTAAGTTCTATATTATATTTGTTTGATTTGTGCTATGTTTGACTGATGTTCTGGCTTTTTTGCTTTTAGGTGCACAAAGACTGAGGAGGAGGTGTGTCATCATTGCCCGTTGCACTGCCAGACAGACATCCTGCTGCTGTACACACAACACAACGTGACGTGTGACCTGACCAGACATCTCTGCAACTGAGTGCTGCTGACATCTGAAGAAGATGGGCCCAAAGAAAGCAGGTACCAGGTCCTCCAGTACCAAGAAAGTTGCTATTGAGAAGAAGGAACAGAAGAAGGAAGTGACACTTAAGTCTGGTGTGCCGGCCAATACCTTTTTGGGCAAAAAAAATTACGCCTGCAGCAGCGGTGTCCGGGGGGCAAGCTGGGGGCAGCACCTCCGCATCAGTGGGCCCAACCCACCAACCCAGGCCCAAGCACATGAGTCTGGAAGAGGTAGCCAGCCTAATGGTGGAAAGCAGTAATGCTGAGCCTGAGATAAACTTATCGCTATCTCAAAGTAGTACCCAATCAACGCAGGAGGAAACACAGCAGATAAGTGGTCAACAACAACAGCCGCAACCACCGCCCGCAATAGTAGTTGTTGTTCCTCCTGAAGTAGGGGCAGTTCAGGAAATTGAGCCTCATGCAGAGGTAGAAGAAGAAGCCACTCATTCAGAAGATCCATTGTCTTCCAAATCTCCAGCAAGGAAAAGGAGGGGTAGTCCATCAAGTTCTTTGCCAAGCCCCCCTTCTGATGATCTAGATGCCACTTGGAAGCCACAAACTGAGTCTGAGAGGGAGCCACGTTCCAAGACCAAGCTAGGGAAAAGGAAGGTTCCAGAAAGCCTTACACTTATGGAGGTTGATGTAGAACAGCAGGATGATGATGATGAGCCAGTCATCACGAACATCACTCCCGGCCCCGAGGAGATGGAGACCAACATTATTACCCTATCCAAAATGGCTGCGAGGGATGTAGCACGCATACCTCCACAGGTAACACCAACACGACCTACAGCTTCCATATTTGCATTAGCAAAGGCCCGGTAGCGACCTACATCCAGCACAACCACCACCTCAGTAGGAGTAGGTAGTGGTACAGCAGCACAGAGTCAAATTCAACACACACCCTCCAGTTCATCCGGCATTGGAAGTGGCACCTCCAGCAGGAGGCCAAAGTTAAGCTCCCCAGTTTGGGACTTCTTTACGATTAGCGAAAAGGAGGAGAACATTGCTATATGCTCCATTTGTAATAGCTCTGTTAGTCGTGGTAAGCTTGGTACAAACTATGGTACCGGAGGCCAAATGACCCATCTGAAAAAACACCACTTGATCAGCTGGGAGGACCACCTTCGCAGCATAAAAAAAACTGCAACCATTGGTGTTGGTGGGGATAAAGGAGTAGAAGATCCGATCACGGTGGAAGAGGAAGGACAGGGAGACATTCTCTCTGGTAGTGGTACACAAGGTGTCCCTGACCCCAGCAGTGCAGTATTAACGTCGCCCACATCTTCAGCAACATCTCAGTGGCACAAGAGTAAGAGTCAGCCTGAGACACCAAGGAGTACCAGGTCCGCAATCCAAAAAAGTGCATTGTTGAGCCTAAGAGAAAGGAAAACCATGCAGCCTACCATTATCAGCATGTTTGGGGGGGAGGGGCAGTACGAACGCAACCACCCAATAGCACGTTTGTACAATGCGAAGCTGGCTAAAATGTTAGCACTGGACCTTTTCCCTTTTTCTTTTGTTGAAGGGGTGGGTTTTCTGGAATTTGTGTCAACCATCTGCCCAAAATGGCATGTTCCCAGCCGCTACTATTTTGCCAGAGTTGCTGTTCCAGCACTACATCACGACGTGCTGGAATTGCTTGGAAAAGCCTTGAAGCAAAGTGCTGTTCACAGTATCAACCTGACAACAGACATGTGGACCAGTTGCCAAGCCACAGATTACATGTGCATCACTGCACACTGGATCTCTTTTGCGGGGGTTAGAGAACAGATATCTGCTGGTGTTGACGCTGCTGAGATTTTTCATGCCACTCGCAAATATGCAACTGTAGCCATGTTTGCCATGGAGAAATCTCATACTGCTGCAAACATTTTGGAAGAGTTTAACACCAAGGTCTTTGAGTGGCTGCGCCCAAGAGGGCTTACGATTGGTTTTGTTGCCACGGACAACGGCAGTAATGTAGTTAAGGCCATGTGCAATGGTGGCTATTTCAGGGTCCCGTGTTTGGCACACTGCATTAACATTGTTGTTCAAGACTTTTTGAAAAATGAATCCAAAGTCAGCAACTTACTGGCCACCTGCAGAAGAATATGCACACATTTCAGCCATTCTTTTAAAGCCCGGAAGCAGCTGAGGGTCATTCAACATGAGCATAAAATGCCAGTCAAAGCGCTCATCCAGGAGGTGCCAACACGTTGGAACTCAACTTATTACATGCTTGATCGTCTGTTTGAACTGTACATACCACTCAATGCTTATGTCATGCAAAGATTAGGGGAACCTACTGTGAGAGGCATGACCGTTGAGATGGGTCAATGGGACCTCATTAAATGCCTGACTGAGATGCTACTTCCTTTTGAGATCTTCACACGTGAAGTCAGCAGGGAGGACTGTACTATGGGCCAAGCTATCCCATTGTTGCACATGCTAGAGCAACAGCTGAAGGAGGTGTCTCAAACGTACGCAGGTGTGGATGACAAACAAGACGCATATCATTTGGCGGAGACCTTAGCCGCTCGCTTATCTGAAGATACAAGGATTCAAAATAAAATTTTGTCACAACCACATTACATTAGTGCCACAATTTTGGATCCACGGTACAAAGTATTTCTGAACAGCAAGGCAGTAATTCCTTTTTCGGAAGTGGATGTTGCCAACTACAAAACTTTGATAGCTAAGGAAGCCACTATTTTCGAAAACGAACGGCTGTTAATTACAGGCCCCCCACCCCAGGCCATAACAAGTACTACAGGGCATCCAGAGTCAAGTTCTACTTCGGAGCCTGAGGGCAGTGTGTTTGCCTCCCAGCAGTCACCTACACCAACAATAACATCAACAACAGCAAGAACAGGATCATCCACAGTACAATCTGCAACTGATTGGTTTCTACGGCAGGGGTTTGGTAAGTCCAGTGCTGATACAAAGGCAAAAGAGGCCGAGCACATCGGAGCACCCCTGAACATTGAGCGGACGGTCCAGGCCTATCTGGATGACCCAACAGAGGTCTTCATGGATCGAAACCCATTGGTGTATTTGTATGGGAAAAGAAGCCAATGGACATTGCTCAGCAGGCTGGCGATAAAGTATCTGGCTTCCCCTATCGCAAGTGTCTCTTCTGAGGGTGTTTTCAGTGCTGCTGGTGCCATTTAACTTCGAAAAGGACCAGTCTCTCGCCCAAAAGCGTGGAGAGGTTAACCATGATCAAAATGAATCAGCACTTTATACCACCGGATTACAAAATACGTGAATCATAAGCAGGACGAGGAAAGCGACTTGGATGACGTAAATAGTGCGTTACAGGACCTACTTCTGTCCGAACCACCAGAGTTTGAGGACAAGCTCCTCTTCCCTGACAACTAGGCTTTCAAATTGTTACTTTCTTCCTTCCTTTATGTGTCTGTGTATCTGTCTTTCTGGTTCAAATCAAATCACAACAAATCCATCACCACCGTCTTCTCTTTTTATTTCCCTATTGGAGTTGCACGTCTGTGCATTTAACTGTCCACTCTTCAGAGTCCTGCTTCATCTTCCTGTCTCGCCCTAGTACATTTCCATCAAGCCAGACATTGGAGTACAAGAAATGTTGCCTTTAACAGTCCCTCCATAAGAAGTGAAACGTGACTATAGCTATCCTCTGTTTTGTTTCCGAGCCGAAACTCATCAGTGTCCGAAGGCTACCGCCTCTGCAGGCGTCCACAACTCTTCACTGTCAGAACTTGGGCAGGCATCCAAAAGTGAACTCATCACTGTCCGAAGGCTACAGCCTCGGCAGGCATCCAAAGCTCCTCACTGTCAGGACAGAAGGTACTTGGCAGAGAAAGACAAGACTCTTCGAAGAAACTTGCTGACATTTGTGCAAACTCAAATGACCAGCAATGAGCGCTACCCAGGCTGCGGCCCATCATCACAGTGCTGACCATGTGAAGCAACTTAAACTGTGAGAAAGTGCCACAGATGAATAAGACGAAAACGGAAACAGCGACTAACACTCAAAATGAGTGTGGACTGGAGTAATGATGAGGCCACTGCCCCGTAAAAAGAAAACACACACCTGTCAGAATTAGGCATCTGATGATCTGACAGCCAAAGAGAAGAGCAAGACAGGTAATGATGGAATGCATTTGATGCTTGCAGACTCTGAGCGATTGCTGTTGTTTGTTGTTGATGTTGTGCATGAAGTCGAACTCTACTCTACTAGTTAATCTACAAAGTGACTCAAGTCAGTGACAGTCAATGTTTCCCTTCTTGTTGTTTAATAACCAAATTGTACTCCTACTACTGCAGGTGCAGGCCAATATCTGTTGCAATTTTTTAATATGGAATATGGACTTAATCGGAGTCACTACAGACTGAGTTGGAGTTGGACAACACGTACCACACCATGATGATGACCATACTATCTTTGCAGTCAGTCAGTTGGATCAGAGATGAATGAAGGAATAACTGCGTTTCACGAAGTGGCATAAGGTAAACATAAACACAACAATTCAACAAGAAAGTAAACACAGCAGACCTACATGTCCATGTAGTGGTGGAGTCGAGTCAAGTCATGACTGACAGCGGCGCATTAATTTTGTCACTTAATTTTGAAAATGCTAAGTTGCTGTATATATGCCTTTTGTCTGGCTCTGTTAAAAATTAAGGTAAATGGAGGTTGGGTCACGGACGGGCTGGTGCTGTGGTGGGCCTGTTCTGTCCTGTTGTTGTTGTAGCTTAATGCTGTAAACAGAATATACACGATATATCCAAGCCGCCTCAGTCTGAAAGTGTTCTCTCTTCTCTTCTTGGACTCCACCGTAATTGATGCTTTTTTTTATTCATTGATTTTTCAATACCCCTTTTGTTTTTCCATCTAGACGTTACAGGCCGGCCTTTACCCTGTGCTATACTGGGAGACACAACTCACATTTACCTTACCAATCCGCATCAGGAAGGCCACCAAGATTGATGTGCGGAGCGTCCATGGAAGATAGGACCAAGAGGAAGGACGAGATTCAACTCCCCAATTTGACCAGGATAATAGTAACTTTAGTATCATTCATCATTCATCTTTTAATTAATTGGAATCCTTTTTCTCTTCAATCATTACGACTGTGTGTTGTGTGTTGTTGTTTGTTTGCTAATTGATCCCTACAACTATTTTTAATTTTCTTTGCTATCTTTAAAAGTAAGCCCAGTACAACATGGAATTTGGGTCTCTGAGGGCATATTACAGGCAAGGCAAATTGCGTAGAATATACTGCTGCCCTGTACTGTCTAATTGTCTAGTAGGAGTTAGTAAGTACTACTCATTAACCATCAAGTTATCTTCATCATCATGCATGCATTTCCTTTTTCTCCCTTTATAGATTTTTTGGATAAGATCATGGTCGTCTGCCAAGATTGCGCTTTGCTTTTGTTGTCCATGCGTACTGTTTTTCTTTCTCCAACCTTTCCCCAAACCCCCTTCCCATCCATTCATCAAACCCTAACTATCTTCCCCCGGGCTGTGATTTATATTGAGGTGTGATGTGACTACATAAAATGTACACCAATTGATCACACGCTTGCTGGGGCAGATGTGGTGCAAGCAACACTAATTAAATTTCAAGGCAGGGCGAGGAGCTTCTTCTGCTTGCCCACCCATGCTCAGTCTATGTGCAAGCCGTCACCGGCTAATAGTACATCATAATTAATTGCCAGCATTGATTGGATTCATCATCAAACTCCTACCACACAGCAGTAAAGGTTACGATTACGAATTACGATTGTGTTAAGTTAAGTGACTCACTCGACACAACTACAGTTTGTAACTTCTTGTACTAGGCTGTCCCCGCCACCATTATGTTTTATTTGACTTTAGCAGTTGCAAATGCAATATTGTTTGTTTGGCAGTCTTCTTCTGTACTGTCTGTATTTTACTTCGTTCTACTACTCCTCCCACAGTCGCTTTCAGGCAAGTAACTGTCTCTTTTTTATTTTTTTAGCAAATGCTGCTGCCAGTGTCTACTCTACTACTACCACCACAACCATGGCATCTTCTCCATTCTCTTGGGAAACCATGCAGACATCGCTGTGCCGAACGTAATCATCATCAATCACAGGTAAGATAAGTTTGGTGGGAGGTATAATGGACTAGGAGGAGAGACTGACAGTACTAGTAGGACAAATAACTCAGTGAGGGGTACCGCATCTATCTGTTTGTGTTACATCATCGGCAGATTATTTCAATCAAACACTGGCTGCGGCCCTGCAGCAGCAAGGAAACCATGTGACGTTAATTCGTAAAACAGTAACCCCCACAAAACATTAACATTGTATGTTTAAGTATAAATATAATTTATTACCCTAACAAAAATAAACTATCCCACACCTGACCCACCCCTCTCCCTAACCCCAACCAATGTCCAAAACGAAAAAAAGTCCAAAGAATGTCCAGAAACCCCAACGCCCAATTCCCACCCACCAACAAAAGGAATAAAAAGGGGCAATGCAACAGGGTCCTATAGTTATATTCGGCGGGCTTTAAGGTGTTTGTCCACCAGAATTTTGACACGCTCCTCTAGTTGCTCCTCTAGCCGTGCCACCCGGTGGAGAATATTGCGTCGAAATGCCCTGCAGTGGCATCCAGGGTGGGGAACAGCAGTGCTGGCTGCAAGAGAATTGTGGCGGCGGGTGGCTGCCAGACCGCGGCGCCGTACCACTGGAGGTCTGGCCTGGCTGGGGCCCGGGGCATCGGACGAGGCTGCAGCTGCTGCCGCCTCCTCCTCCTCCGCCTGAGCCACCAGCCGCCGGTACTCCTCACAGATGGCCTCCAGTTTCCGGCGCCGGGCCCTGGCTGCCAACTCCTTCCGGGATGGTTTGTCTTGGGAAGGAGTACTATCTATATCAAGAAAGAAAAAGAATATTGTTGTAACCAGTACTCTTAGCAAAACAGTAACACAAAATTAATTCAACACATAATGGCACAGTAGCACTAGCAAGAAGCACAGTACATAATATTTCTGGTAATAATCTATCTATCCTCCCACTTCCTCTGCCTGTAACATTTGTGGGAGTTTCAGGCATTATACTAGCACTATGGACTCCAGTACACAGTGCACCAGTCTTCTTCTTATCTCTACTAGTTTAGCGAAATGACATAACCTGGTTGTAGCCGGCATGCCAGCTCGGTCATCTATGCTTGCACCCAAGACAAACATACGAGTCATGACGCAGACTCACGTTAGTTTGATTTACTACTGTCTGCAGGTGGGGAAGCTTGTATTTTTCTATTACAGGTGGCACTGGCCATACTCTCTCTGTTACATGAAGGGCAATTGGTCAATTTCACTTTGACAGTGCCCTGGCTACTTCAAAAAGGCAGATTATATATCTGATCCAATGATCATTGCTTTTATATGGGACGACGACATAAGGTCAGTAGCGGTTGGTGGTGGGACTCGGGGAGTGCTGCCAGGCGGTGACGTAGGGAGGGGCAGGGTGGGGGTAGTAAACTATGGATTACGGCCAATTACAGGTAAGTAAACATATAAATAAATAAAACTAATTTTGTTGCGCCCACTGCATCGCTTTTGGCGGTGCAATGCGCACAATGAAATTCGCTTTATTTATTTTTATGTTTACAGTAAAGTTACCTGTATTTGGCCGCGTAATACATTGTTTACTGCTATCCCCCACCCTGCCCCTCCCCACATCGGCTTTGCTACCGTGGCACGGTTTCTTTTACATTCCCTTAAAACTAAAACTGTGCATCCCGTGACAGTCTCCACCTATGCGGTCTATGATGAATACATACAGGCATCCATCCATTCTAAGTAAATGTCAATCATTCTTCTTAATCTCTCCACAAACCTTACTTTGTTTCACCAACAACAACCCATGCGTCCACTCACTCCGTTGCTTGCCTTGGCTTAGAGTTTCACCCAAACACCGCTGATGATACTTGCAGTCCACAGTATCCACCCATACTGTGTCGCCCATCCAGGCAGGCATCCATTCTTCTTTCACCTTCCACCCATCCTTCAACAACACATGCATCAGATTCCTATCAGCCACCTATCCATGCTTCCAACGTATCCTTCTCTGCCAGTCATCATATGAAATCTCGCCCGTCCTTCCTCCTTCCACCCTTCTTTCCCTTTTTGTTCAACACATCCATCAAGGTCATCTGATCTGACTTTTAGTCTCCTCCATAAAACTTTCACAGCTGAGTTGGAGTCAGATAGAAGAGGCCATTGGTTAATCAAGTCACGCTGGTAATGCTATTGCTACTGCATTGCTAATGCTAAGTAAAGGGTGTCTTTTCTTCTTCAACCGTTGTATAATGTTCACTACAACTTCATACCTAATAAGTCTCAACAACAGTACAGTGAGTGAAGTCAACACCCTTCCAGCTAGTGCAATGTCAATAAGTAATGAATATAACTTACCACCGCCCGCCACTGCTGCTGGCTCACCCCCTGTAGCTCCTGCAGGTGCCGCATCTCCTGCCCCCTCCGGAATGGTCGAATCGCCGCTAGCCCCACCGGCACTGGTGGTCGCTACTACGCCTAGATAAAAACATGACACATTTTTAGATGCCTGTGTACACCTCCCCCTATTTATTCTTTTTCACTAGCAAGATTGAAAAAAAAGTTAATACATACATATTATACATCACATTCACTAGTCCAAATCGGGTACTAGAGTCAGTAGACACTAGTAGTGTTATGGTCCCTAGGGTCATTATTTATTATACTATACTCTACTCTTTGCAAAGTTAGCCTGAGCCATGCAACCATTTTTCGCTTCATGTCTTTTGCGCATGTTACCTCGCAGCTTGTTGTGCAGTAACAGTAAGACACCTTTTTGAGCCCACATGGGCACATACAGCTACTGTCTGAGCGTTGCGTACAAGAGGTAGAAAAACAAGCCACTTTGTTATGGAGTTCGGTTAGTCCGTATTGCTTAGCCATAAGTAACATGTTACACTTTTTTGGCAGGACTGAGAAATGCTTGCATTATACTATCTAACGAACGCGCACCATTTTTCTCAGGCAGAAGATTTCCTTCTACGAACCAGAGATTTGCAGAGCTTATGAATGATGCATGTAACCAGTAATTCTACGTTCTACGGTGAGGAGTCTCCCAGAATTCGCACAGATCTTTTGTCTTCTATCATCATTCACTTGTTGTAACAATGTTTCTTGTTTTAATCTTATGCATTTTGCTGTTGGAGCTGGCTGGAGTACACTGAATTTTATAGAACAACATACAGAGCTTGTTAGTTGAAAATAAACCTTTTGAACTTACACATAGACTCTGTGGTATTTGGTGTGGTGGTGGACTTACACGAGTGAGTGAGCGAAAGGGTGTTATGTTCTGTGTTGTGTAATCATTGGGTATCTTCGGGTGGGGGTTCGGGGACCTAATGAGACACTATAGCTAGTCGTTCAGGGGATTGTGGGTTCACTTCTGACTGAGGTGTGAGGAACGTCCAAGTTCCAAACTCCCATCACCAACATCCTATTTCCTTGTGCATAGTTCTGCATGGGGCTGTGCAGAATCCACACATCAGTAGTAGTATGTACTATATCCTATCAAAAATAGTCAAATATCTGGTTGGGCATTTTGTTTGTGGTAATTGTCAAAGCCTCAAGATTAAGAAGCCTAGAAGAGGACAACCGAAAGGACTGGACTCAGTGGCTAGAGCTATTGGTCAATCTGAGTTTTATTCAAAACCGTACAATAAAGAGTGGCAATGCAAACTGGGCAAGCTTAGCGACAGACTAATAGTAGTAGTACAGACATTCATAGCAGAGGCAGTTAGAACTTAGAGGCAGGGATAACCAGAATTTAGAAATAGATAGTCAAGTCAAGATCAAAGAATCTTTTGTAAAAAATAGAATTAGGGAGTGGAACCAGAATTAATAGTTCTGAAAAAATAAGGTGCAGTAAAAGTTAGGGCAATATAATTGTTAATATTAACCACTGGAGGACTTACTTGGACCAGCAGCAGGGCCCTCGGTAGAGGAGCGGTCCTCTGGTGGTTGTCCCGCCGACTCGGACCCCGTCTTCTTGCCCCTGGGTGCTGCAGATCAGTGATCATGTAAGATATAATAAAGAAAGACACAAACATTAATGATTGCTGTGAAACAAATAAATTATCTAAAAAAACGCTCAAACAACGTTTTAGGAACCAAAAATTGCAATAAAATTGACCTATCTAATCCGATCGACTACTGGCTTGCGTGATTCACGGACAGTCTACTTATTTGGGAACACTAATTTAGTGTTCCATTCTGATTGATTCAAATAAAATCCAGAACACTAACTAAGCCTAAGTACCACCTGACCAAGCCCACCTATTCCAGGCGGGCCAATTGTTCATTAAGTCTGCATTTCCATTTTTTTTAGCCCTCAAAAATGCATAGATGAGAAGGAGGACACATGCATAAATTGGTGCATAATGCATACACCAAATTGTTGGTTGGTTGCGTCTGATGTTCTGCAGCTGACTGACACTGCTAAGCTTACCACTCACTAAACAAACTACAAAAGGTTCTACTAAGGACTGGGGTAAGCAGCACTCAGTGACAGAGGATGCGTCACGCAGACCGCTCAAAATTATCAACTAATGGTAACTAAACCTAGTATCAAACTATCAATCCATCCACCACTATTTGACAGGAGGACAAAGGAAGGACTAGAGTCTCTCTAGCAATAGCATTACCTAACTGAAGTTCTCTAAAGTTAACTCTTACATAATAATAAGGACAAGCGAGTGCAAAGTTGCAAACAAGTAAGAGTAGCGCCCAGCACCTGTGTCCTACAATCACAGAAGATTTTGAAACGTAATTTACCTGCAATGTAAGCAGCAGTATTCTTGTTATTTGTAAAAAATGTATACACAAATCACAATACTTATACTACTATATATATTAGCTACTCACCAAGCCCCACGACCTCGACACCTAGCAGGTCCAACAGGTCCTGCTCCCGGTCGAGGATGTCTGACCACCAGTGGGCCAGCTGGTTATGGGTGCGCCGGACCCCTGAGCAGCAAAACACTGCCCGGCGCACCTTCGCCCACCGGCGGTGACGCTCCTGGGTCGGGTACCCGGAGCCTGGCCTGCCGCCTGCTGCCAAGGTCAAGGGGAGGTGGCGCTGAACAAAAAAAACAAGGGCGGCCACCTCCGCCTCACTAAAAAGCTGGCGGGCTTGCACCCCTGCAGGGCGCAGTCTGCCGCAAGGCAGGCGGCTCTTGGGTGCACGCGCCTTGCCCTTCGAGCCGTTGCTGCTGCTGCTCCCCTTCGCCATGGTTCTGGGGTGGAAGGAGGCGGAAAAGAAAAGTTAGAAGGGAAAAATAAAGTTAGGGGAAGAAGTAGGAGCTTAAAGAAGAAAGTTATATAAAACAGTCGAAAAGTAAAAAAACACAGTAAAAAGTAGAAAAAAATGCAAAATATAGACTTAGGCAGAGAGAGAAATAGATAAGAAATAAAGAAAAATTGAAAAACAGTGTAAAAAACTAAGGATTGCAAAGATTGAGGGAGGATAGAAAAGCAGGCCCAGAACCATAGCATAGAGTGAAAAACAAGATGGCCGCGCCCATCGCGACCGCGTGGGTAAGTTCGCGCGATATTTCTCACCGAGCACGCAAAAAACGTCGCGAACACGTACAACGCGTTCCCGAACATGGAATGCGCATCGCGAGCACGCTATACGCGACCCGGAACAGGAAATAAGGGATCGCGAACGGGCGGGACAAGTGAAAAACAAAATGGCCGCGCCCATAGGCGACCGCATGGGTAAGTTTGCGCCCCGAGCACGCAAACAGCGTCCCGAACACGCACAACGCGTTCCCGAAGAAGAAAAACGCAACGCGAACGGGCGCGACAAGCAGCTACGCATGCTCGCGTAGCTCGCGTAGCGCTCCGACGTCTTCGCGTAGCTTCGCGTAGCGCGACTACGCGAACTACGCCCAGGGTTAATATCTACACATTTGAGGAACTTTACACTTGTAAATAGTGACTAATCAAAAGTAGTAAAGTTACTCAAAAGTGTAACAGTAAACTTACAAATGTGGATTTACTCACATATAAGGTAGCCTTTGTGAATAGGCCGCAAAGTGTTTGCCAAATTTCACCATATTCTTCAAAGGGTACCAAAGTTATATGCAAATTAGCATATGAAATTAAACTGGCAAGTTATACAAAAGTGTTGATCCTTTCAAGCCCACAGAGGCACATTTTTCTAATGCTTATATCTCAAAAACCTAATGACGTTATTTACAATGAATCAACAAAAACACGCTTTCTGAGTACAATTCTACTTGCATGCCAAGATTAGTGTAAATGCGTTCAGTGCTTTTTTTCTTTTTACAAAAAATCTTACAGGAGAGCAAATTAGAAATAATACATATTTTCACCTCTTCCCCCATTAACTTTTTTTCCAATGGAAATATCTGAAGAAACTTAGCATTTCAAAACTTAACTGGCTGAGATAGTAGATTCCCAAGGTTTTATACAAATTTGTCTGCAGGTTCAAAAGTTATAGGCAACAAAAATGCCTAAAAATGCCTTTTCAATTAAAACACAGTCTCAAATATCACTATACAATAACTATGACCTGTGTAGTTATAATTAGGTTAGATTTTCCATAGGAAGAACTTTTTTTGGTTCAGTATTGGAAAGTGATGTAGACTACAGTAGAGTAGAATGGCCTACAGTCTAGTTGATTTTTGTAGAAGGGAGTGGTGTACAGTACAGTGTTGTAGAGTGGGGTACAGTGGATTGGCATACAGTGTTATAGAGTACAATGGCATTGAGTGGCGTACAGTGTAGTAGTGGAGTAGAGTGGAGTACTGTGTAAGAGTAGAGTGGAGTAAAGTGGGGTGCAGTGGCATATAAAGGGTTGTGTACAGTGTCATACAGTTGACTAGAGGATCATGGAGTAGAGCGTTGTACAATGGCATACAGTATAGTACAGTGTTGTACAGTGGTATAGATAGGAGTAAAGTGTCGGAGGGTGGCATACAGTCCACTAGAGGGTTATAGAGTAGAGTTACATAGATTACAGTAGTGTGTGGAACAGTGGAGCTGCATAGAGCGCATTGTTGCATAGTAGCGCTGAGTAGGGTAAAGTCTTGTACAGTGGAGTAGAGTCAAGTGGAATGCTTTAATGTAGTATGGAGTAAAGTACATTAGAGTTGATTGGTGTGTCGTAAAGTAGAGTTTAATAGAGTGGAGTATAGTGGCGTAGCATAGGTATTAAACTCTTATAAATTGGAGTGGGGTCTCGTACAGTAGAGTGGAGTGCTGCATAGAAAGATTTATTATAGTGAAATAGAGTGTTGTACAGTTGAAGTTAGAGTGGAGTATAGAGTTGGACAGAGGAGTGTATGGAATAGAGTGGAGTAGACTGTCATAGGGTGTCATGAAGTGTGGTAGACTTTTATAGAGTGGAGGAGAGTGTCATACAATTGAGCGGCATACTGTGAAGTGGTGTACAGTGGAGTGGCATAGAGTGGGGCAAGGCACAGTGGATTAGCAGAGAGTGGGGTGGAATATATTGAAGTGGTGTAGTGTAGATTCGAGGAAACTATTATAAATTGGAGTGGCATCTTACACAATATAGTGGAGTGTTGTTTTCTACAGTGTTAGAACTGTCATAGAGTGGAGCAGCCTGTTGTACAATAGAGTGTACGGGCATAGAGTTCTGTGCAAATTTCAGACAGTGGATTGTACAGGGATAGAGTGGAGTAGTGTCTAGTAGAGTGGCATAGAGTGTTGTAGAATATTGTAAAGTAGAGTTATATAGAGTACACTGGAGTGGCATAGAGTGGAGTAGCTTACAGTGGAGTGAGATAAAGTAGAATAGCGTAGAGTGAAGTAGCGTAGACTAGATTGGCGTACAGTGGAGTGGTATAGAGTGTAATAGCGTATAGAGTAGTAACGTACTGTAGAGTGATGTAAAGTGTAATAGCGTGCAGTGGAGTAGCATACAGTGCAGTGGCATACAGTGAAGTGGTGTAGACTGGAGATGAGTACACTGGAATGGGGTAGAGTGTAATAGCATACAGTGGAGTGACGTACAGTGGTGTGGCATCCAATGGAATAGCATAGAAGGAGTGGCATACACTGGAGTGGCGTAGAGTGGAGTAGCATATGTTGGAGTGGCATAGAGGGAAAAAGCATGGAGTGGAGTGGCATACAGTTGAATGGCGTAGAGTGGAATAGCATATACTGGAGTAGTTTATAGCGGAGTGGCATACAGTGGAGTGGTGTACACTGAGGAGGCATGGAGTGGAGTTACAAGCAGTGTAATAGCATAGACTGGCATACAGTGGAGTTGTGTACAGTGACTGCTGAGTCTGGTGGCTCAGTGGACTAATGCGTCCACAGTAGGGGCCTGTGTTCGACCTCATGGTCACAGGTTCAAATTCCGGCAGGTCCACTCAGCCTGAGGTCGATAAAATGAGTACCATTGAGTTGGGTAACAAAAAGCATCTGTTATTCAGTGCCAAGATGCCTAAAGGTGCACATGCGTTTTGGAAATACACATGTTATGTTTATGTTATGTAATAGTGTAGAGTGGAGTGTCATACAGTAGCATGGAGTAGAGTGTAATAGCAAACAGTGAAGTGGCGTACAATGGAGTTTGGTCTAATCGAATAGCATAGAACGAAGTGGCATAGAGTAGAGTGCCACACACTGGAGTGGCATAGAGTCATGTAGTGTACAGTGGAGTGGCATACAGTGGAACAGGGTACAGTTCAGTGTTGTCGAGTGGAGTGGCATACAGTGGATTAGAGTAGAGTGGAATGGCGTACAGTAGAATGGCGTAGAGTGAAATAGCGTATAGTGGTGTAGCATCCAGTGGAGTGGGGTACAATGAAGTGACGTAGACTGGAGTGGCGTACAGTGGCATTACGTATAGTGTAGTAGCGCAGAGTGGAGTGGCGTAGAGTGGAGTCTCGTATAATGAAGAGGCCTAGAGTGGAGTGGCATAGAGTGGAATGGCTTATAGTGGAGTGGCTGCAGTTGCATGGCATATGGATGGATGTGAAATGTATCAGCGATGTAGATTATGGTGTGCAGAGTAACACACAACTGCGAAGTGCGCTGTTATGCATTTCTCCAAATTTACTAATCAACGCAGGGTCTCACATGGTGGCCTTGCGTTCCTTTGTAAATTTGACTTAAGTATTGCATTGCCCATGTGACACCATGAATGGCACAAGGGTACCACAATCCTACAATACAGCTAGGTCTTACTTATATTTTCGGCCATGGTGTATGGTGATAACTTTGCAGTATAATATAGTACATGGCGATGACAAGCAAATATATAATTGGGTAATGGCTGGTTTTAGAGAATAAAAATGGAGCCATATTGCTTTTGCTACACTTTGGCTGTGTTTAGTGTTAGGGCCTTAGATATAGGTAAGTAGTAGGTCCCTACATATCACCACTTTATTAAAGTGGTATTAGGTAGTGAATTTATTTATATGTATTTTTATATATTTTTAAATAATGTTACGGCCATGTACCACTGAAGTTTCACCAAAGTTTGTGAAATTCCGCAAAAGTACCACAGTGACAGATATCACTAAGATTAAATGCCTTATAACTTTAAAAATACTTACCCTACTTAACTGCAGTGCACAAAAAGCATAATCTATGTACCATAATGTATAATCCTGCCAAATGTCATATATATCCATTCAGCCGTTTTTGCGCTTCGTCCAATACAATAGTCCATGGAAAATGCATTGGTGAAAAACACATTTTAGGACCACCTTTTATCTTTGCACCCCCTTATCGATTCACCACAGAAATATACATCATCTCAAAATGTAGAAAATGCTATAGGTCTGGAAAGTTGTGTGGTGATTCATAACACGGGAGGAAAGTTAGCTAATATCCAAGCAATGCCTATCTTTGAGAATACCTACTATAACTACAGAATATCAATCAGATTTATTGTGATTTCTTTCTTTTTATCTATTGTGTTCAGTATGTATTTTTTTATTGGTTTACATAATCATGTGACCATAAATGTGTTGTTTAGTTGTTCATGCAGTACTCTGAAACTTTACATATGCAGTTTAGTTTATTTTTTGGGTTTCCTTGCTACTTTTAGTAGGATTGTGCTACATATGAAGGGCAAAGTGAATGAAAGTCAATCATTGTTATAAAAATTAAGATTATAATTTTTTTCCTTAATGGCCAATTATCGCATTCTCCATATAGTAGTAGCTTGTGTGGCTCACTGTTAGGCCACTTCTCCATTTTGTTTCTCAGCAGTACATAAGGAAGATAATTTTTGTTTGGCTTGTTGGGCACAATTTTATTTTGTGAGGCAGAGAGCATGCCAAGAAAACGTATGCAGATTAAGATGTTTTCTATTTGTTATGTATTTATTTATGGGTTTCCATTAGCATGTGACCATAAATGGGTCTTTCAGTTGCTCATGTTATAAATCTGAAACTTTACATATGCAGTCTAGTTTATTCTCTGGGCTTCCTTGATACTTTCAGTAGGATAGTAGGATTGTGCTACATATGAAGGCCAGAGGGAATGAAAGGCAATCATCGTTATTGTTATAAAAATGGGGATTATTATTTTTTACCGGATGGTCAATTATCACTGCTAGGTCACTTTTCCATTTTGTTGTAAAGGAGTACAAAAGGAAGGTGGTTTTTGTTTGGCTGTTGGGCAGAGCCTCATTTTGTTAGTTAGAAAGCATGCAAAAAAATATATGTAGATTAAGATGTATGCTATCCGTTATGTATTTGTTTATAGGCTTCCATTAGCATGTGACCATAAGTGCGTTTTTCAGTTATTCATGTAGTAAATCTGAAACTTTACATATGCAGTCTAGTTTATTTTTTGGGCTTCCTTGCTGCGATTAGTAGGATTGTGCTATATATGAAAGCCAAAGTGAATGAAAGGCAATCATTGTTAATGTTATAAAAATTTAGATTATTACTTTTTTCCTAGTGGCCAATTAGCATGTCCTCCAAATAGTAGTTTCTGTGGATCATTGCCAAGGCAGTTTTTCATTTTGTTACACAGGGGTGCATAAGAAAGATGATTTTTGTTTGACTTGTTCGGGCAGTTTTATTTTGTAAGCCAGAGAACATGCAAATAAAACCTATGTAGATTAATATGTATTCTATTTGTTATTTATTTGTTTATAGGATCCCATTAGCATTTGAGAATAAATCGGTCTTTCAGTTGTTCATGTAGTAAATCTGAAACTTTACATATGCAGTCTAGTTTATTTTCTGGACTTCCTTGCTTCTTTTAGTACGATTGTGCTACACATGAAGGACAAAGTGAATGAAAGGCAATCATTGGTATTGTTATAAAAATGTAGCTTATTTTATTCCTAGTGGCCAATTATCATGTCCTCCAAATAGAAGTTTGTGTGCCTCACTGCTAGGGCAATTTTTCAGTTTGTTGTACAAGGGTATAGAAGAAAGATGGTTTTTATTTGACTTGTTGGGACAGTTTTATTTTGTGAGCCAGAGAGCATGCAAAGTAAACATATGTAGATTAAGATGTTTTCTGTTAGTTATGCATTTGTTTATAGGTTTCCATTAGCATGTGACCATAAATGGGTCTTTCAGGTGTTCATGTAGTAAATCTGATTCTTTACATATGCAGTCTAGTTTATTTTTTGGGCTTCCTTGTTACTTTTAGTAGTATTGTGCTACAAGATATCACTTAGTTGAAAAACTCAGACTTAGTAATTGTATTAAGGACAGCCTCACCGAGGATAGCAGTGAGCATATGTCCTAGGATTACATATTTGGAACTGATGCAGCCGTTGTATAAATGGGGCCCGGGGATATCACCACTTTATTAAACTGTTTGAAATTCAACTTGTAATCATCATGGAAATGAATGCATACTGAGATCTGAAATATTTGTAGCTGTGAGTAAAGTGGGGCAATTGTTGTCGGAACAATCATGATTAAGACATATGTTCGGAGAGCGTCATATTAATTTTCAAATGAACACTCGCAGTAAATGAAAATGGTAAAAGAAACTTGGAGTCATTCTGAACATGAGAACTGTTCAAGAATACCAGCATTGATCTTAAAGAGAGTGGCATAATGACGGGGGTAAGGAAATGTATTCCTCTGAGTTTGACAATTTGTAAAGACCGCATAAATACAGTTTGTGCTATATAACTAACCGTACATGTTCAGCAGTTGCTTCCCTTATACATCGGACCACAACTCCCATAATACCCTTTAATGGAGAGTAATGAGAGTATAAAGAGAAAGTGTAAAAGGACTAACTCGTCGTCTCTTGTTGTTTTTGCTGTGAATTAAAGAATTGACTTCAAATCTCATGGTGCCGGTGCCTGCTTTTAGAAATGGAAAGGAGAGGGGCAAGAGCGTAACTGATGAATTAACCAGTGTGCTGGCTCGGCTCACTGACACACCCTCGGTTAGGTGCACCGCACCCACCAGCAAATTTTGGATCTGTAAAGGAGTTACAAGCGCGGAGTCCCCCAGAAGCTGACTGTGCCGTATCTCCAATATCGCAGTGGTCGAAACCGGCAGCCGGTGAGCCGGAGGGCGCCCGGGAGTGCAGGTAAGCAACAACGGCATTGGGAGTGTGGGAGAGGCTTGTGATAGGGAGAGGCAGCTGTGAGTGTATTCCACAGTGATTGAGACTTGAGGACCTACAACGAGGCGAAACACATTGGAATGGCTAAGGGAGCGGGAAGAAGCCGCAGAAAAGATGTTTAATGAATCCGCAAAAAATCTTACTGCGGATGCACAGAAGGGTATAGTGAGACTCCAGACCCCAGAAGTTAGTTTACACAATAAGCTCCGTGAATTGGAGAGGCTGAGGAGGAATGAAATAACGAAATGGTGGAAACATAAATCGTTATCTAAATATGTAGAGGTGGGACGAGCTCCCAGAGGACTGCGCATTTTGATAGCACCCAATTATGAAAATCCGGATCAAGACATGTTGAAAGAATGGGCTGAGAACAGTTCAGAGTCATCAAAGAGAATGTTGCTAATTCTGATAAAGTATGCACTCAGTGACCGGGAGAAAATCTTGACTATGATTGATGTACTCCAAAAGGAACTCAGTCTACATCCAGACAAAGAAGAGATCCGCAAATATGAGAAGGAAATGCTGACAAGATTGCGTAAACACGAACAAGTGATTAAAGAATGAAAAGCCACAAAGTTCTTATGCGATAAATTAGACTATCAACGCGGTCAAATTTACACCTTCTCGCGAAGATTCGACAACATAAGGAGGCAACAACTATCGGAGAAATTACAACACACACCTCACAGACAAGTGGTAGAAACCAGCTCTGAAATGAGCTCGGAGTTGGAAACAGCCCCAGAAGAGGGTGTTTCGACAGGACCTAGTGGCGAGCCTCCAATTATAGTAGAGGAACTTTGTTTTTTAAGATTAGACTGGACTTTGAGTTTAAGACCCCAACCTCAAAGAAAAGAGAAAGTTGGCAAGACAAAAGAAAAAGGAAAAGAAAGAACAGACGCAGTGGGGGCAAATCAGACAGCAGAAACAAAACAAACGCGTTTAAGAAAGTGAATCTGGACAATTCCACAACAGTTATCAATCTATCAGACATGGAGTTCTCAAACAAAGAAAAAGAAATTCTATCATTAGGCCTTTCTTACTGCACACCAACTAACTTTAACCATGTAACTTTAACCATGTTCAAACGAAAATAGACTTGTTTAAATTTCTGAGGAAGTTGAAACTTCAGAAGCATTTCTCTTCCTACTCAACAGAACCCATTGCTAGCAATCAAGAAATTGCTCCATTAGGAAACCTGGCAGTGGCAGATTTGGAACTCTTGCAGGAGTTGAACCCATTAGAAAGAGAAGCAGAAAATATTAGTACGCAATCTGGTGAGAACTTACGAGTGGACCTATGCTGCAGGGTGGTGACACCATTCAAACCTAAGTCAGTTTTCTCGCCAATCAGGCAGAGAGATGGACTTGATATCTTCTCTGAACTAGTGACAACCGACCTTAAGAGACTTGCAGTAGAATCAAGCAAAAGATATAGGACTGAGAATGTTGGACGTTCACGAGAATATCATGATGTAATGGGAAAGATAAGATCACAGAAGGATGTAGTAGTACGCCAATCTGACAAGGGGGGCAACATAGTCCTGTGGCCACTATCCCTCTATAAAGCAGAGGTGTATCTGCAACTCAATGATGCATCTTGTTATTGCAGAATGTCTCAGAGTAATATTAATGAGATCAAAGACAGATTTCATGTGGATTTATCAAGATGGCGAGGGATGGGTTTGTTAACACAGGAAGAATACAAATTTTTGAGAATAGACTACCCCACCGTCCCAATTAAGTATTTGATTTCAAAGATCCATAAAAATGCCACCAACCCCCCAGGCAGACCCATAATATCAGCCATTGGGAGGCTATTTGAGGCAACCTCCAAATACATTGATTACTTTCTACAGGAACATGTTAGGAGCCTACCCTCATTCATATTAGAACACCAGTGATTTTCTCAGAAAGATTTATGACATCACATGGGATGAGACTTATGTGTTCATGACTCTAGACATAACTTCACTTTATACGAGCATTAGACATGAGCAAGGACTGAGGGCAACAAAACACTTTCTAAGCGCAAGACCCATTAACCTTTACCAACACACTCAAATGGTACTCCAAATGATTGTGGTGTTTGGAAAATAACTTTTTCTTGTTTGAGAAACAGCAGTACAAACAAATACAAGGCACAGCAATGGGCACCTGCTTCACCCCAGCTATGCGAATTTGCATATGGGCTGGTGGGAGGAGCAGGTGCTCACAATAGAGCACGCTGCAGAATGGACTAAAAATATAGTCCTATGGGCCCGCTACATTGACGATCTTTTTGTCCTATGGAGGGGCTCCTTAGAATCTGCCAAAGATTTTGCTAATAGTTTGAACTGCAATGACCTTAATCTATCTTTTACATATAAGGTCAGTAGTAGTGAAGTGGAATTCTTAGATCTTAAGGTGTTTGTCCAAGATAATAAGATACAGACTAAAACATTTAGAAAGGAGACTATGGGTAATTCGATCCTCCACGCGGAAAGCTTTCACCCACTCAAATTGAAGCACAGCATTCCCTATGCGGAAAATCTCCGCATGAAACGGAATTGCAGTGATGAGAAGTCTTTGGCACAGGTCCAAGAGGAATTATATGTGAGATTCCGAGCCAGAGGACATATTCAGACTTTACTTAACTGCTCCAAAGAAAAAGTAAAAACCAAACCCAGGGTAACACTGTTGTTCAGAGATCATAGTAATAAAGGAAGCAGTCGGGGTGAAGTGAGAATGATAACGGGCTATAACACATACCACCAAAGAGTGAGGAATATTTTATCCTCACATTGGAATTTAATGAGAAGCGACCCAATCATTGGGAAAACAGTTCCTAAAAACCCACTCCTCACATATAGGCGGGCAAAATCCATGCGAGGTGAACTATGTGTCAGTAGCCCTGAGATCTTTAAGCCTGATACGTGGCTCACTCCAAATGTAGGGCTCAAGAAATGTCACAGGTGCAAGGCTTGCACAATAGGTCAGAACATGAGGGAATTTTTCAGTCTACTGTACAATACCCCGTTCAAGATTCGTCACTCTTATAACTGAAGGAGTGAATTTGCGGTGTATATCTTACAGTGCTCATGCCCCAAGGTGTATATAGGCAGTACCGTACATATGGTACATGTAAGGATCTTACAACATCTACGTGCCATAGAAAGGGTGGACAAAAGTTATCCAGTAGCCTGTCACATACACGAAGAACATGGGGTCAGAGTAGCAGATCTGATCTATTATGTCATAGATTCGGTCCTGAAGAACTTGAGGGTGGCAATAGGGAACAAAAGCTGCGGAGACTGGAGTCTCGCTACATAATAATGTTGAACAGCATAATGCCGAATGGTCTGAATTTGGATGAAGAGCTGCACGTGCACCTGCAACCATTTTTTAGATAAATATCACCAATTGGTTCCCAGAGTCTCTCTCTGCCATGGTTAAAGATACAGGCCGCAATGTAGATTTTTTATTTTATTTGCAGTTCAGTTATCACAGTGAGCACTACATTTTTTATTTGTATTTTTTTCAGTTTATCACCCAAGAGAGTAACTCACAGGCAGGGCAGAAATGGGTTATATAATAAAATAATAAAAAGTTTTTAGTACCTGACGATATCTGTCTAGATCAAAAGGTGTAGACACTAGTCTAGAATCCAGCTCATGTAAGCCTGTATTGGTCACAGGCAATACAGTATAAGTAACATTAGTTACAGTGAACACAGCCCAATGGGGCTAAATTTGAGCTAAGGACACGCAATGGTGACAAAAAGATTTTACCCCTACTAGTGGCACTTGGATAAAATCTACCAGGTTCATAGGTTTTGTATTTGGGTATTGTGGAGACCATTAGGGTGGAGCAATCTTGCAGTATGGAGGGTCCAATGAATTTTGAATGGATTGATCTAACCCCGCCCACATACAGGCACTGCTACGAGTGTGGGTGACAACCTGTTTATTTAATTCGAATGACGAAATTGATTGAGGTTCGTGTCCCAATTTTGTTAAAGGTCAATATATTTGAATCATGATGTAATGCATTATTATGTGGGACATGCCTCACTTATTTATTTATTGAAGAAATGTAGCACACAGCACTTTACTTGATCACTGATAAGAGTGTTTCTTCAGTGTTCACATGGAGTACGGGTGAGCACTGTAGTATTTAAGTCAAAAGAAAATGGCGGCGGCACTATGTGAACAAGGTGGGAGTTTTCACCGAAACGCGTCTTCTCTTGTTGTTTTTGCTGTGAATTAAAGAATTGACTTCAAATCTCATGGTGCCGGTGCCTGCTTTTAGAAACGGAAAGGAGAGGGGCAGGAGTGTAACTGATACATATATATATTTATATTCAAAAAAGAAGCAGAGAACTCTGGGTAGTTCTCAAGTTTAGGTGGAAAGCAGCTCCTGTATAGAGCACTCTCAACACCAGCGACACTCTAGATCTGCTCACCTCAAATGTCTGCTTTTCTATCAAAATCTTTAAGCATAGGATTAGCACAGTGCCATCCACGCCGAGATAGAAAGGGACAAAGTCTTTTGCCATTTCTACAGCAAAGTCTTTAAGCATAGGACTAGCACAGTGCTGTCCATACCGAGCTGTAAAATGACAAAAGCCTTTTACCACTTCAGGCACAGTATTACAGCTTTGAATTGGTAAAATACCAACCAAGCCAACCTGAAATGAGTAAAAGCAACACCTGACACAGTGTTTCCCTCTACTTAGAGCTCTTCATAGAGGTATAGCTGTGTCCAGACACAAGGGAGCACCCAGTATAAGTCAAAACAATACCCTTTCAGGCATAGAGTGACGCATAAATTATGCAAAAAAGAAGCAGAGAACTCTGGGTAGTTCTCAAGTTTAGGTGGAAAGCAGCTCCTGTATAGAGCACTCTCAACACCAGCGACACTCTAGATCTGCTCACCTCAAATGTCTGCTTTTCTATCAAAATCTTTAAGCATAGGATTAGCACAGTGCCCACCATGCCGAGATAGAAAGGGACAAAGTCTTTTACCATTTCTACAGCAAAGTCTTTAAGCATAGGACTAGCACAGTGCTGTCCATGCCGAGCTGTAAAATGACAAAAGCCATTCAGGCACAGCATTACAGCTTTGAATTGGTAAAATACCAACCAAGCCAACCTGAAATGAGTAAAAGCAATATATATATATTTCTATGGTTTTTTAATGTTATTTCCTAACTATAACGTCCCTGTAACCTTTGTTTTTTTTAGTGGATTTCGATTTTAAAAATAATTATTTCCTAACTGTAACCTTTGAGAGTGGGTGTCTGAGTGGCTGTATGGGTCTGAAAGTGGGTGTGTGAGTGGGTGTGTGAGTGGCTGTATGGATCTGTGAATGGGTGTGAGAGTGGTTTTGTGGGTGTGTGAGTGGATGTATGGGTCAGTGAGTGACTATATGGGTATATGAGTGGGTGTGTGAATGGCTGTATGGGTCTGTTATTGGGAGTATGCATGTCTGTATTGGTGCATGAGTGGGTGTGTGAGTAGATTTGAGGGTGTGTGAGTGTAGTTGTGAGTTGGTGGGTGGGTGTGTGAGTGGCTGTATGGGTCTGTGAGTGAGTTTGTGAGTGACTGTATGGGTCTGTGAGGGTGTGTGTAAGTGGTTATGTGGGTGTGTGAATGGGTGTGTAATTGACTGTATGGGTCTGTGAGCAAGTGTGTGAGTGGTTTGTGGATGTGTTAGTGGGTATGTGAGTGACTTTATGGGTATGTGAGTGGCTGTGTGGGTCTGTGAGTGGTTATCTGTGTCTCACAGTGGATGTGTCAGTGTATGTATGGGTGTGTGAGTGGCTGCATGGGTCTGTGAGTAGGTGTGTGAGTAGGTATGTAAGTGGTTGTATGGGTCTATGAGTGGGCATGTGAGTGGTTTTCTGTGTTTATGCGTATGTTTGTGAATGACTCTATAGGTGTGTGAGTGGGTGTGTGAGTGGCTGTGTAGTTCTGTGAGTATATGTGAGTGGCTGCATGGGTCTGTGAGTGGGTGTGTGAGTAGGTATGTAAGTGACTGTATGGGCCTGTGAGTGGACATGTGAGTGGTTTTCTGTGTTTATGCGTATGTTTGTGAATGACTCTATGGGTGTGTGAGTGGGTGTGTGAGTGGCTGTGTGGGTCTGTGAGTATATGTGAGAGTGGCTGAATGGGTGTTTGAGTGGCTGTGTGGGTCTGTGAGCAGATGCGAGAATAGCAGGATGGGTGTGTGAATGGGTGTCTGAATGTCTGTGTGGGTCTGTGAGTGGTTGTCTGTGTCTCTTAGTGAATGTATCAGTGTATGTATGGGTGTGTGAGTGGGTGTGTGAGTGGCTGCATTGGTCTGTGAGTGGGTGTGTGAGTGGTTATGTGGGTGTGGGAGTGGGTGTATAAGTGGCTGTATGGGTCTGAGAGTGGGCATGTGAGTGGTTTTATGTGTGTGTGCGTATGTGTGTGAATGACTTTATGGGTGTGTGAGTGGGTGTGTGAGTGGCTGTGTGGGTCTGTGAGTATATGTGAGAGTGGCTGAATGGGTGTCTGAGCATCTGTGTAGGTGTGTCAGAAGCTGTATGAGTGACTGCACCTGAATGGAACCTCACCTGCCCCTTTAACCAACAAGAGTCCACAGTTTTGCACAAAATGTCTACACAACTGGAGTACTTTGTATTGGCTAATTAGTAAGTGCTACCTCATTGGGTAAATGTCTAGTGCATAATCTATACTGCAGCTGCGTAATGGACCACGAGGAAATGTCTTCAGTGACTTTGTGTGCATGTCATTTAAAAAATGTGATTGTTCTTTAAGGTCTTGATTCACAAATCTGCGATAACATGAATTCTTGCTAGAGAAGAAGACAAGACTACAAAGAGAGGAATCTCTATCAAACATGGGTAGTTCCTCTTAACTGTATAAAGTAAGTGCTACTTTGTTTGGTGGAGATGTCCGTGTATTCCTCTGCATAAGGAACACATGACCAAAATAGGTGGGAAACGCGCTTGGGGGCCTTTTGGTAAGCTGTCCATCAATGTGGGAAAAGGTGGGAAGACCTTTGCATACTACTAAGGAAAACAGGGCGGGCCAAGCCGGCAGAGCTTGCAGATGAATTTAGGTATTTCAATACTCTGGGTAATTAAAATGGAGAATCATGGACCCGACTCTCACCAGGAGACGACAAGAAAGAAACCACTCGTCACAGTCACTACAGACCAGATGGCACTCCAGTAGATTAATGATGCATTCACATTCATTAAGATTTTTCAGATCGTTTTTCAACATGGAATATGAAAGGAAACACACTTGCTTTCCCTTTGCCAATGCCTCTTGGTGCTGGGTGCCCTGGAGCCCTCCCAGGGTACCCAGTGTGCAGCGTTGGGGACCGCATGGGGAGCCTTAATGCCCCAGAGGTCCCTGGTGGCTCACCGCCCTAGCAGTCCCTGCCGGTTACCTGCCTCGAGGGGGAGCCGGCATAGCTCACGCATGCAGAGAGCAGCCAAAAATGCTGATCCCTGCGTGCAGGAGCAATCCTTTCATCTGTTTCCATCTGCTTCCAGCAAGCTGGAGCAGTTTTCCTGCTCCCACCTACTGGGAGCGGGTTTACTGTTTTCTATTGCCTGGCAAGGGCTGTCAAAGCTCCTGCCAAGCGAGAGCAAACAGCTATGTCCCGGGGGACATACGGAGCCGGCCCCGGAGATGGTGGTTTCCAAGGCCATTAATGGCTCCAGGAGGGAGGGCGCAGGGCCCCCCTTGTTCTTACAGGGCCTGCCCCAGGGAGGTGGTGGTTCCTGTGGCCAAAATGGTCAGGGAGGGGGGGCTCTGCAGCCCCCCCCTCCTTTTTCATGAATCGGCCTTTCCCCGGGGAGGTGGCGGTCCCCGGGCCGTAAATGGCCTGGGGAGGAAGGCCGCGCTGCACCTCTCCTCCATTTTAGTATATTGCCCTTTTACGCACTGTTTATTTAATAATACAAAATGTATTAACATTGTTTTATCAACATATAAATGTTTTTAACTGGAAATATATATGTTTAAAAATGTAAAAATATGCATTAAATAAAGTTTGAGAAAACAAATAACATTTGAAAAGGAGTTACATGTCTTTTGTCTATGAAAATATGAAAATAATAATGTTATTTATTACAAATCTACAACTAATTACTTTTTAAAGTATTTTTCTAAACACCAACAACACTAATGTAACATAAACCACTCCTACTATTCAGAAATACAATTTTAAAAGTATTTCACACTCAAATGATTACATTAAATAATCATACTCCAACGTAAACCATTTTAAAGAAAATATTAGACACTAAAGGGGTGACATCTCCTATTCCCACTCCAATTTAAACCAATTTGGGGAAGGTGTTAGACACTAAAGGGGTGAAATGTATTACTTGCACTCCAATATAAAGCAATTTGGAGGTGTTGGACACTAAACGGGTATCATTTACTATTCCCACTCCAATCCGTACCAATTTGGGAAGGTGTTGGACACTAAAGGGGAGACATTTACTAGTTGCACTCCAATCTAAAACAATTTAGGGAAGATGGTGGACACTACATGGGTGACATTTGCTATTTTCACTCCAATCTATATTGATTTGGGTAGGGTGTTGGACACTAAAAGGGTGATATTTACTATTCCCACTCCAATCTAAAATAATTTGGAGAAGGAGTCGGACAAAAAGGGGTGGCAATTGCTATTCCCACTCCAATCTAAGCCAATTTAGGAAAGGTGTTGGACACTAAAGGGGTGACAATTACTATCCCCACTCCAATCTAAACCAGTTTGGGGAAGGCGTTGGACACTAAAGGGGTGAAATTTACTGCTCCCATTCCAACATATACCACTTTGGAGAAGGTGATGAACACTAAAGGGGTGACATCTCCTATTCCCAACCCAATTTAAACCAATTTGGGGGCGGTGTTAGACACTAAAGGGGTGAAATGTATTACTCCAACTCCAATTTAAAACAATTTTAATAAGGTGTTGGACATTAAACGGGTGTCATTTACTCTTCCCACTCCAATCTATACCAATTTGGGAAGGTGTTGGACACTAACGGGCTACATTTACTAGTCACACTCTGATCTAAAACAATTTGGGGAAGATGTTGGACACTAAAGGGGTGACATTTTCTATTCCCCCTCCAATCTATACTGATTTGGGGAGGGTGTTGGACACTAAAGGGGTGACATTTACTATTCCCACTCCAATCTAAAACAATTTGGAGAAGGAGTCGGACAATAAAGGGATGACAATTACTATTCCCACTCCAATCTAAGCCAAATTAGGGAAGGTGTTGGACACTAAAGGGGTGACAATTACTATTCTCACTCCAATCTAAACCAATTTGGGGAAGGTGCTGGACACTAAAGGGGTGACATTTACTATTCCCATTCCAACATATACCAATTTGGAGAAGGCGTTGGGCACTAAAAGGGTGACATTTACTATTCCCATTCAAACCTAAAACAATTTGGGGAAGATGTTGGGCACTAAAGGGTTGGCATTTACTATTCCCACTCCAGTATAAACCAATCTAGAGAAGTTGTTGAACACTAAAGTGGTGAAATGTACTATTTCCACTCCAATCTAAACCAATTTGGGGAAGGTGTTGGACACTAAAGGGTGAAATTTACCATTCCCACTCCAATCTAAACTAATTTGGGGAAGGTGTTGTACACTAAGGGGTTGAAATAAAATCTAAAACATTTTATGCAAGGTGCTGGACACCAAATATTTTATATACACATTCAATACTCCATACTCACACATAATTTTTAATCTTCAAAATAAAATAAAACTTAGTTAAAAACACAATAACCCAACCTGAAAACCTATATATTTATAATTAAAAATTACCATATAAAATAAAATGTTTATCACTATTAATAATTAATATATTTTTTATAAATATTTACTAATATTCCTAAACTTTGAAACATAACATAAAAAAATCATATCCAAAATAAAAATCCAAAAAGCAAAAAAACATATAAAACGAATTTTCAAATTGAATTATAATTATTTTAACACTAAAAATAATACATTTTAGAAAATATATTTCAAACAACCAAACTTATTCCAATAATAAATATATGAAATTTAATTATAAAAATTTTGTTTAATCGCTTTTGCATGAAAAAAACCTATAACATAAATATCCAACAAAATATAATAGAAAGGTGAGATGGAAAGAGAGCTAAGAGACACAACTGGCATAAATGTCAAAATACATTTACTAAACGCAGAAGAGACTTAGGGCCTAATTATGAGTTTGGCAGTCCGATAGACCACCAAACCCACTGTGGTGGTCCGACCACCCTATTACAAGTTTGGCAGTTGGACCACCAAAGAACCGCTGCAACCTCCAGGGATACGTGATCCCTCGGCAGTGTTGCAGCTGTGTGAGGCCGGAATATGTTGGTGGTGGTGCTGCTGCAGCACCGCCAAGCATTTTACAAGTTTCCTCACATCCACCCCTTTTTATGGCGGTGAGCCCGCCATGAAAAGGGTGATGGTGAGGAAACTAAGGGGGCCCTACAGGCCCCCTGTTTATAAAAGGGGTGAGTGTGTGATCCCAATTGTTTTAATGATATCACTGTTTCACTATCCAGATATCCCGTACTATAATGAATATGACATCCTGCTTCGTGTATTTTTTCTCAAATTGTATTCACAATAGGAAGTTTCTTCAATTTCATCATATATTGAAATGTTCCACAAGTAGATAGATGATAAGGCAGCCGAGTGGTGTTTTGCCCCTTATTGACCCATTAGCTGGGGATTTTTCAAGGCTAATATGTGAGGACGGAACGTCAACAGTGAGGCAATCCTTGTTATAAATGTCCCACGAATAATACTTATGACAGGTTGCTAGAGTAGCTTAACACGATACATAGATTTACTTGTCTGACCATGTCACATCCTGGGCTAAATCCCAAAAACAGTGTTAGACCAGGATTAAACTCAAAACCTGGCGGGTGGTGTGCGGATGGCTTTGGCGGTCTTGCAGCGGGGCACTGGCGTGGCATCCTGCTGTGAGACCACCAAAGTCGTAATCAGGCCTTAAGAGACTAATATGGGATAACAAAATATATATGCATACATCATAAATAAAACATATTTATTTTATTTTCATAATTAACTTAGACATTTCAGAAACTTCTCAAATAAATGTATATATAGAAATTAAACATAAATTAAAAGAAATTGAATAAAAATATTGAATGTTAAACTTTTTTAAAAATAAATGTACACATATTTTACAATATTACATTTAATTTTTATATATGTTTACATTTTACCAAAAGTTATATAGTTTAAATATTTATTCTATTTGCAATTAAATATTTTTATAGCTAATATAATTTATATATACTTTCAAAATAATTATAATCTATTATTTAGAAAAATTATTAATGTCACAAAATAATTGTATGCATTTTACAATATTAATTTGCATACCAATAAAATAATTAACATTACGTTTAAATAAAATGTTATTTTTTTAAAAATCTCCCAACCCATATCTCCCACAAACCGAACATCCCGCTACTAAAAAAGAATTATATATGCATTAGTTTTGCATATTAATACAGAAAAATACGAATTTCAATCGTCTTCATAATTTTTTTTTAAACTGTTTTTATTTATTTTTTGAAAAAACAACACAATAATCAGCAGGTATATCTCACATAGTATCGGTGTGATACAGTAGGTGGCAGTCATAAATGGTAAGGATACAGAGTTCGCATTATAACCATTCTTCTTCATGAATACCCTGTCCCATTCCCTCCCTCGCGTTAAGTATGTCTCATGTCCCTCAACCATTGGTGGGTTCTGAGGTATTAAGCCCATCGCCTTCGTGTCTCCGTGTAATAAGTTGCATTGTGTCTGTTTCCTCCTCCTCCATCAATCGTCTTCATAATTAATAAATTATCTTACTAAACATGTAAATCATAAAATTGTTAAAAATATAAAATCAAACACACTACAATAAAATACATAAAAACTTACTAATGATATTATCTACAAAATTCTCTAAATCTATCTTTTTACAACGAGAAGAACTGCCTCTGTGTTGTGGTGGTTGTGACTTTAGGTCTGCAATGCATGGGGGGGCTGTTGTAATGAATGACCTTCTAGATTAAGAAGCATATTTTTATAGTATTCTGACTGTGATGGAGAATCAGTAGAGATCATGGCATACAAGGGTGATGTGATAAAGCTTCACTGCAAAGTGGACATCTTGCCTCCAAGTGCCGTACAGCTTTGAGTGAGGCGATGGATGATTGGTGTATGATGTTGGGGGTGGGGCATGGCCAAGATAGCGGTCACAGCTTGAGGCTGCTCCTGACACCCTTTGTCAACTGTTGCTGTCCTTGCCAGAGAAGGCAATCCCCTGGGACCCGCTGTCCTCCCATATACCCTGGCCGATGTTGCGGCTGTTGTGGGGGCCACAGCCGCCGGGGCGGAGCTGCAGGTCCCATTTTGTGGCCTTGGGCACGGACATGGATGTTGTGGCCTGCCGGCAGTAGGCCTAGTCCGGAGGAGGGAGAGGAGACTGGGTCGCCTGCTGACTGGACGTGTCCGCATTGAGAAGGACCGACTGCCTGTCTTTTCTGCTCGGGCCTGGTGGATGGGCCGCAGCCCCAGCTCGCAGGGATGCCGCATGGAGGAGGCCGTGCCCTCCCTGATCCTCAGCCGAAGCTGCTTTCCAGTGCTTTCCTTACCCAGAGCGCGGGCCCTTGTGGACTTGGGCCAGCCCTGGGGTAGCATCCTTTGCCACTGCGGCAGTCATGGGGCCCGCAACCGCCGAGAATGGGGCAGTGGCAGTGCCGCGGATCCTGTGATATGCAGCCTTGGGTGTGGCCGCGGACGTTGCGGCACACGAACGGAGGGCCGAGGACCGAGGGAGACGAAGGGGCAGGGTCGACCTGCTGCCCCGATGCAGCTGCTTTGAGGACTGGTGGCCAATTAATTGTGCTAGGGTTTGGCTGGGAAGCCACCATCCCAACAAGTGTGGAGGACATCTGGACATCACCAGCTCCGGGATCCCTCCAGGCCCAAGATCACAGCCCGTGAGCACAACAACACCCTGAAGGCCAGGCTGAAAGCAAGAACCCCAGCAATGGTGAGAAGATCATGCTGTACAAATATGTAATATACATTTGTCTAACCCTAATCGCTTTAACTTTTCTTCAAATGTAACCGTGAGTGAATTTGCAACTTCTATATAACTATAACTACTAGTATCTGTAGTAGACGTATGTACTTACTACCATTCTTATGGTAATTTAGAGTTTATCTGTTTGTATCGTTTATGTAATTCACGTACTCTGAAGTCCTAATGTAATGTAACTGGTTCTATTATAAAGCGCTCTGACAACTTCGGGTAAAGTTATCGCTATATAAAAGCGCATATATAAATAAATAAAATAAATAAATATACCTCCAAAGACAACATCCCAAAGACCAGTCTGGCTATCACATGGCGGTTTTAACGTGATGGGTCAAAATTTATGTTGGGAAAAACCACAATGTTCATTTTACAGCTCAGAGTAGGAGAAGAAGTGCAATATTTCCACTTTATTCCTACTTTGGGGGGGATATTCACAAGAACGTGCGCTAAACACCTCCAAAAAATGTTAACGCAACTTTACACATCGCAGTCTATCGCAGGAAAATAACCCCATGTTAACGTGGAATTCACAACACGGCGGTACCATGCGATAGTCTCCCGAAAACGCTGACAATGTCCGCGATACAACAACCGCGACGGTGATAAAAACCCAAACCCCAATGCAAAAAAACATGCGATGTGCCAACCCGCGATGAGGAAATCAGCGATAAGCAGCGCCAGGCCTGCCGTACACACACGGCAGGTGGGAAAATCACTACTAAAGTAGAAAAAACACACAAAATGACCAACACCGAAGCACCATGGAGGCAGCCGGAGCAGGCGCAGAGGACGAGCAGAACCCCACAAGCACCCGGACGACCAGCCTGGGACCTCGGGACAGGGAAGGGCAAGGACAAGAAGAAGAGGAAGACGAAGTTCAGTCCGCAGGAGAATAGGATCCTGGTCACAGAGTTGATAGAACACCATCAACAACTGTTCGTCACCTCCAATGTGTCATTGGGCACCAAAAATGGAATATGGCGGTCCATCGTGGACAAGGTGAATGCTGTCAGAGAGCACAAGAGGTCAATGGACGAGGTCAAGAGGCGATGTATTGACATCAAGCGCAAAACCAAGGGGAAACTCGCAGGCAAACAGAAGGCAGCAATGCAGACTGGAGGTGGGAGCCCAGCGCCACAGCTGGAGCTGGATGACATGGAGGAGCTGGTGTCGACAGTCATCAGTGTGGAGACCATGGCACACACCATCTCCCCTTCACATTGCAGGGGCACCGTCAACACCTCCTGCAGAGCAGTCCCAGCCACTCTTCACTGATGACGAGGAGGACACCACCAGCATCGACACCCAAGCCCTCCAAGACATCATTGAACATATCCGCCAATCACCTCCAGGACCAGGGCAGCCCAGCTGCATCGAGGAGACCCCACCCACTCCACAAACCACCCAGCAGGAGGCACCCACAACCCCGGCTGTCTCCCAAGACCCCCCCGAACAACACATGGCCTTCCAACGCCGTGTGTTGGAGGGCCAGAGGGAGATGGCTGAGCAGGTGCGGGTGGGGTTCGACCTCATGGCTACCAAACTTGATGCCATCCATGGGTGTCTGAGTCCCATCAGGGACCACCTCCAGTCCCTAACGGACACCCACACGCCGCTCCATGGTCTCCAACGATCCCTGGCTGACATCGCTGGAGTCATGACTCGGAGACAAGAACACATGTCCGCTCAGAGTGGCTCCAGCGATCTCAGCCGTGAGCTGGCACACATGCGGAGGCTCATGGAGGACATGGTGCGGATGGAGGCGGAAAGGATGGCAGCCACCGCTGTACATCAGCGAAATGTAGCTGGGATCTATCATGCCCTGCGTATCCTCATCATGGCATTGCTGCCCCAAGGCGTGGCGCAGATGAATGCTGCTGCCCCTACACCATCCACATCTCCGCCCCCTGGTGTGTCGGTGCCTCACAGTGTGGCAGGCATTTCCACTCCGGCACCTGATGTGTCACTGCCACACAGTGTGGCCGACAATCCACCTCCGGCCCCTGATGTATCAGTGGCACACAGTGCCGCAGCCGGAACTGCACCACCCACAGGTGGGGCAGAGCACACATCCGAGGATGTGGATGGGCTTGAGATCAGAAGGAGGCACTAGCATTCATGTCTGCCACCTGGCCTGTTGCTGCTTGGTGCCGCACATGGCCCCATGACCTGCCACTGACCCCCGATACACTCTGCTGCACTCGCCTTAAACCGCGACATGGACTGCCATATCCTGTTTGGTGACCAATGACACGGCGACCAGACTGCGGACTGTACCCTTCCTCTTCCGCTGTACTTGTCATTCCCCGATGGACTCTGGCTGGCCCTCCACGGGCCCATATTGTGAAGTGGGGTTGGCATGGCCCTGTACTGCTCCAGCTGCAAAACTCCACTGGATGTGCAATAAACATTCAGAAACGCACTGCTGTGTCATGTCTTTAATCATTATTGTATGAATGTGTGGATGAATGTAGGGTCAGTGATTCCCCCTAACGTCAATGATGCTCATCTAGTGGGATTCCAGTCACAGTGTGCTACATTGCCGATTGCGTTCCGGGTGCCGTAGACACTACAACAGGGGCACACGCATTAGTCACTTCCTTGTCCGGATATGGACTGAACCACGCCCAGAGCTCCCGAGTCATTGTTGCAAGCCCTGCGCTGGTCCGGCATACTCCAGGCCAGACCACTCCGCTTACGCTCCGAGGGGGGGGGCCACATAGCTATAAGTCGCAGGTTTACACGCTAGTGGTCTGCAGGTCGCTGGTCTAGTTGTCGGCATGTCACGGCCACTCCCTGAGGGCAGGTTTGCAAACACACCACACCCATCCGGCACAGGTGTCACAGGCCATGTGACCCCGCCAATATAAGGGGCCGACAACGTCACATTCCCCACTGCCGGAGGTGACTGGATGACGGACGTTCCACGATTCTCAATCATAAAGGGCCCATGATTTGTAGCTCACAGGGTTAGTGGCACCCGGAGCCATGCGGCCGTCACGGGCCTACCACCACGTGGTGCTGACTGGGGTTGCACAGGGTTAGTGGCACCCGAAGTCTTGCGGCCGTCACGGGCCTACCACCACGTGGTGCTGACTGGGGTTGCACAGGGTTAGTGGCACAGAAATTGCTGAGCGGGTGTGCGGCCTGCGATGATGATGTGTGCACTGATGTGGTCTCTGCCATTGATGCCTCAGGACTCAGCGTCATGTGTGTGACCTGCTGGGCCGCGGTGCGGGTACAAATGATGTGGAGCATTCCATGGTGGCGGGACCTGGGCCTGGAGCTTGCACGGGCACGTGGCGTGCCCACTGGTGGACACACCGTTGGCGGCAGGTGAGCAGTGGGGCCTGGGTGCGCAAGGACCGGACAGCCAGCGCTGGCCGGCGGGAGGGGCTAGGGTGCGGTTGCATGTGTGCGCAGGGGCGGACAGGCGTTGTTGCCGTGTGCAGTGAGATGGACTCTGCCATGATTGACTCTGGCCTCGATTACAGATTGCAAACCTGGTGGCTTGCAGTGTATACCGGCACGTGGTTGGAGACACACCGGTGGCAGCAGGTGAGCAGTGGTGCCTGGGTGCGCGGGGCGGCAGTGTCCCTCCTTCTCCCTCTCTCTCTCTCTCCCTTCCTTCCCTTCTCTCTCTCTCTCTCTCCCTTCCTTCCTCTCTCTCTCTCTCTCCCTTCCTTTCCTTCTCTCTCTCTCGCCCTTCCTTTCCTTCTCTCTCTCTCTCTCCCTTCCTTCCCTTCTCTCTCTTCATCCCTTCCTTCCCTTCTCTCTCTCTCTCTCTCTCCCTTCCTTCCCTTCTCTCTCTCTCTCTCTCTCTCCCTTCCTTCCCTTCTCTCTTTCTCTCTCTGCCTTTCTTTCCTTCTCTGTTTCTCTGTGTCTCGCTCCTTTGATGTGGGCATGACACACGTTCTGATTTTGTGCTTTATTTTCCAGGCTGTGACATCAAAATGGTCCCGGACGGACCCGACAGGAGTCTTCCGCATTGGTGTTTTGTGTTGTATTCAATAAAGTTTTTGGTTGTTACTTCAATGATGAGTGACTGTTTCTCGTTCTTCTGACCACACACGTGTTTCTTGTTGTCATTGTGCGACATCATGCGCTTTTTGTGGCTCTTGTGTCGTGCACGGTATGTGTTTGTCCCGGGAGGGGGGGTCCGGGGGTGGGGCCTGGGAGTGGTGGCAGTGGGTGTTGTGGCCCTCATGGGTCTCCGAGCTGCATGATCATTGTCTCCATGGCATCTGTGGGTCTTCAGATGTGGCTCTGGGCTGGGCTCCCTTTCATACTGCAGGTAGTCGTCCTGCTTAACACCAGCAGAAGGCAGGTGTTAAATCCCTGCTGCTACCGCGGCTTATCGCCTGTTTTCGGTTCGCATCGCAGAACTGGCAGTTCGTTGTGAATGTGGTGTAGTGGTGTTTTCGTGTGTTTTTGCACGGGAACGCCTACTCTGCATCTCATTAGGGTTAGTTGGTGGTGTCACCCATGGAGGTAAATTTTGCAGCAGTTATCGCGGGAATACTTGCGTTGTCTGCAGTTTGCACCCGCTTGTGAATGGGGCGTTAAATCTATCTCCACTTTTGATGCGTTAAGGTGGCGATAACTCAGCGATAAGTCCTCGTGAATATGCCCCTGAGAGTATAAACATGAAACTAGGTGGTAAACACCGCGCTCTCAGGTATTGGTATTTATCGGGTTCAATATTACTTCTTTAAAAACAGAAAGAGAAACTCTCAATTATGGAGCCCTAAGAGGAAAAGGGTAACTTTTAAAGTATTTTTATAGAAAAGTAAATATTGTCTCTGAAGCAGTCAATACAATATTCGTAAAACTCAAAAATCTACAACCCAGAAAATATGACTGATTCCCTCCCCCTCCACAAAAATGTGTAGCTTTCCAACGTTTATATCCAATGATTTATCATGAGACCCAAGCTATATGAAAGACAATTTCTAAAGAAAACACATAAGGGGATTTTAAAACTCAAGTGCCTGTAAAAATGTGGCTCGTGTTTCTGGCCTTCAAGTACTTGTGAACACCTCAAGCCTTGTGGCTTTCTAAACTTTTCTTTTTCGAAATGAAAAACATGCCTCACTTGTTGCGCTGAGAAAAACAAGCCGGCGATCGCATCTGATATTGATCGGCGGTCACCCATCCAAAGTTTGACCGGTCCCTGTCCAGCGAGCTTTGGAGAACGAGTTAGACAGCTGTGACCTTCACCGTGCTATTTACTCTGCAGAGAAAGATCAAACACCTTTCTCTATGTGCAATTAATGCCCACTTCCCCCACTCTCTATACATTTTAAAGTCATCATTACTGTGCAATGGCTTTTTGATCTCTGTACTGTGATTTCAACCTTATTTTACAAATATCCACAGTATGTTCAACCGCTTTTATTTCCTCCTTTTTTTTAAATTGTCCTTTTCTCTCTTTTTCCCTGCCTGACCCTTTGCCTCTTCAGCCATGTAGATCGAGAGAGAGATAAAAGGAGGATAGATATTTGTAAAATAAATAATTTAATTTACCATGCTCGGAAAATCAACCCTGTTGAGAAAGCCAGTCTCATATAGAGCTCAGATAAAAGAAAAGGAATTCACTATAAATAATTGACGGCGCGCAGTTTGGGGTGATTTTTCATTTCAAATAGGAGTAGGCCCCTATGGAACTGCGCAGTGTGATCAGCAATGTGCTGTACAGCGGGATGCATTAATGGGCTTTATTCCTTTTCAACATCCAAATGCAGCTTTTCCTACATGATATTATTGCTAAAGTCCTTATTAAACATGAGGGCTTGAGCTCTTCTTCATCCTGCACGGCGAGGGCGTGCATCCTCTTCGGCAGGCTTTATGCATGCAGTGCATAGTGTCTGGAGCAGAGAGCAGCGACAGAGCCAGTGCCGAGGGGCTTCAAGGCTTTGCTCAGAGTCTCTCGGGTCATTCATAACAAGACGCTCGTGGCACTGTTCTTTTAATCACCCTTCTGCGTTCTCTCTCCATTCAGAATAATTATGAGCAAGGGATGATCAATGTGGTTGAAATCTACAAAATAAGGCATCAAATCTAAAAGCAGAGCACTCTAGAAAGCTAATAATGCTTCATTAATATTATTTTTTACTTCTGGCGATATGCATTTATTTCCCCACCACTGCTAGTGCTTTAATATCAAATGTGATTCAAGTGAAATAAACAAAGTCTGCACAAAAGAGTTCAGAACCCTAAAGGCATGACTCCAGTTATAGAGTTCAGAATCAGATGCAAGAAGACTCAAGTATAAAGTTTATAATCCTAAACAAGATGACTCCAAAATAGGGTATGAATCCTAAATAAGATGGCTACAGTAAAAGCTGGTAATCCTAACAACAATGACTCCAGTACTAAGTGCAAATCATAGTCTTAGGGCCCAGTGTAGAGTTTGACAGAAAGGGACTCCATTAGACAGGCTCCATTAGACATGTGACAGGGTACACTGACAGTCAAACCATTGGTCCGCCTGCCTCATTTAGAGACAGCAAAACTTGAGTATTCCATCGACAGAGCCCTCTTCACTACATCGATGGAAAATTTCCTCTGATGTTATGACTGAGTAGGGGATGTCGCCCACCTTATTTAGGGTGAATGATGTAATGTCTTTTTTTTCCTGTCACCACCAGGAAAAATGTGGTGGTGTGGGGGTCGAAATAAACAGTAAGGACCCCCAAACCCTTGGAGAATAATCCCGCTGTTGGGGGGTTATTTGTTTTTCAGAAACATACTCCCACCTTGGAAGTTTGTTTCTGAAAACAAAACCCTCTAGAATGCGAGGCCTACATGACATGAAGAACACAATTTGAATTAAAACAAAATACACTTCCCAGAGTGTCCCAAGACTCTCTTGAGTTTTGCAACTTTGGCAGCCATGTTTGATGCACTGAGTATAAGATCTATTGTTTCAGAGCATTCCTTATTCGACAATGGTTATACTTAGTTGCTACAACCAAAACCTTCATACTAGGAATTGGATTTCATTGCGCCTTAAGAACTTCAGATTCAGAGAATTATTCTGGATAGTTACACAGGAAGGGCCCGATTTAGCCCTTAATGGATGAAGTAGTGCCTGTGGGGATAGCAGAGGACATTACCTCTGCCATCCCAACAGTACTTTGTCTGCCAAATCTTGAGATGACCTCCGGCCCAGCAGTCATCTGTGTGCAGTGAAAGTAACAGCTGTCACAGCACTTCTTTCAATGTACTGAAAGTTTGGTGGACGATCGCCATCGGTTTTGAGTTGAGAAAGTTTGTCTTAATTCCAATTAGGTTCTTTACCTAAAGTAGAAGTCGCAGCTGCAGAACCTCGTTCCAAGTGGTGCCCATGCTAAGCATGCTCTGCTGATCTCCCCTGCAGATTCAGATGCCCTTGGGACTCAGAGGAATGCATCTTCACACTTCCACCATACAAAGGTGTGGACCCTGTATTATGATAGTGCCCCACCCCCGAAGGGCAGATGTACCAGCGACTGAGCTCCAGGCTCATCTGGTTGATTTCTCTAAAATTCTTGTAACAAATGAGGACCATACATATTAGAGGTTGGCTTCTGTTATCGTTCCTCAGAGCCATGCCGCTTCCAATTCACAAAATATTGCAAATGTCTTCTAACAATTCATGCATCTAAGATGTCATATCTTTCATATTCATTTTCAACATTTATCTGGATAGAACCAGGATGCAAAGCAATAAACAAGGTTTTACTAAAGCTACTTGAAACACTGGATACATCTTCATAGAGTTTGGCAGTTTGAATGGTAGTGTTACAGGATTTACAATTTTCTCAATAATAAATGGGCAAAATAACGTGGGTGGTAATTTTTTTTTTTTTTAACTTCTGTTTATTGGCATTTAGAATAGAAACCCGAGGGTGCAAACAGTCACATAAAATAACAGCACCAATCAAGTTATTGCAAATTCTGTATGTCCAATGTTATTTAAAACGATGGCCATTCAAACAAATCTTCATTCACCATCAATAAATAATCCACAATACCGTCATTGACAGGACGATTCCACTTATGTGAGTGAGGGGTGCTTCAAACAATAAAATGTGAACGGAGAATTGTGACATCTAATAAATGCCCAATGTTATAACAGAAAATAGAAAAGGGAGAAGAAAGAAACAAACTAAAAAGCACAAGTTTGCTAACGCCAGCAAGCGATCGCCTCCAATTGTCAGTGCGGGAGAATTTTAACAACAAACATGGGCAATGGGGTGGGGGGGGGGGTGACCGGCCAGGCAGCCACCATGGGTCTATTAGTGAAGAGCCTCTTCAACAGGGACCAAATCCCCATTTCCACATGGGGCCAAAGGAACTGGCCCTAACACATCCACAACACCATGGGGCTGTGGCATCACCCACCGTGGCATCCCCCAAGTCAATACGTGCCTTTGTCTCCTGGGCGGGTCCCCCGGGGGGGCTGCTTTCCCCTCCTCAATCAAACCGGATTGGCCTTCACTCGCCCTCGCACACACATCCTGCGCCCGTCGCAGCCACAGCCGTGGCCGCTCCTTCTCCTACATCACTGCGAAGACCTGGAACGGCCTTCCCCTCCATCTCCGTACAGCCCCCTCACCGGCAGACTTCAGAAAGAGACTCAATACCTGGCTTTTTGACTGAAACACAGCTGCTAGATATTTCTTGGGGTGACAGTGTGTGCTTTACAAATGCTGTTTGATTGATTGATTGATTGCTTGATTGATCTTGGACACCGAAATCCGATCCATAATTGGCAAATTAAGAGAATGCCAAAAGGGGACACAGGACCTTAGGGATTGGAGGGCCCTCCCCCAAATTGCTCTCCCTTAGATCCTCTAGAGAGTGGAAGACTTAAACACCCAGGTAGCGGAACGAGGAAGGCGACCAATCCAGATCGGGAGGAAGATCCAGTGGTCTCTGGGCATTTGAGGACATAGCATTAACTCCGGGAGGGTAACTCTGCTCCGTCAACGGAGTTTGCGATTTTTTTGCCTACTCTGCGCTCTGTTCCAAACGCGGAGTTTAGGGAAACGCTCCCCTCCGTGGTGGAGCGGAGTTAGCCAGCCCCTCCACCCTCCCAAATTAATATTTTTTTTTAAAAAAGGGCACTTACTGTGTGGCTGCCTCCTCCTCTGCCTTGCCGCTCTCCTTCCTGCTCCTCGCTGTCCTTGCCGTCCTCCTTCTCCTATGAAAAAACACTACGTTGTGCGTCTTGCGCGTGCGCAGCACAATGTAGTGTTTTGTCATAGGAGAAGGATGGCAAGGATGGCGAGGAGCAGGAAGGAGAGCGGCCAGGCAGAGGAGGCAGCCACGCAGGTAAGTGCCTTCTTTTTTATTTTTGTATGAATTTGGGAGGGGGGAGGGAGCGCAGCGTAGCGTAGTGCATTTCCACTGAGTTTTTTTCAAACTCCATTGAAATACCCATAGGGGCACTACGCCTGCTAAGCCCACCCTTACATAGCATACACATCGGTCTTGGCCTTATTAACCCAGAGGCCTGATACTCTCTCAAATCCCCCTAAAAGATCCAATGCAGCTGCAGAAACCGCTGTCCCATTCCGCAGTAAAGGAGAAAATCATCTGCATAGATGGAGAGGATACGTTCTCGCCCCTCAATGGCAATTCCAGTGCCCTTACCCGCCTGCTCAAAAAGCTCCACCAGCGGTTCAATGGCCAGGCAAACAAAAGAGGGGACAGGGGGCATCCCTGCCTAGTACCTCTGTACACCCTACACTGTGGGGAGATGGTGGAGCCTGTTTTAACCCGGACAGTCAGACTAGTGTAATGTAGCTTGGCCCCTCCTATCCAACGTTCCCCCAGACCCATCTGCCAAATGACCTCTGTGAGAAGTTGGCCTGGTATATGCTGTCCACTAGTTCTAGTGGGCACCTTGCACCAGTCCAAACAACCCCTTTGGATGATAGGTTAAAGACAACCTTTAGTGAAAGCTATCCTAGTGGTAGCTATGGAGAGCAGCCTTCAGGCTAAGTCTTGGAGGAATGTAAAGCAGCTTGTTTTACCAGTCTATAATCTCTTGAGTGACCAAATGAAAGAGGACCACACCAGGTATATATATAAAATATATGTATTTAGTCTTAAACACACCCCTAGTCTCTTTATGAGGCTAGAGTTCGAAATACATAAGTTCCAAGGCGAATATCAGCAGTTATTAGCACAATACACGTTTGAGCCTAGGGCGTACCAAACCATATACTAAAATAGTGGTATAAGAACCACGACTGAGCTGGACACAAGGCCTAGAGCCTGTAGAAGTGCTTGGACCCCAAGGAACCACCCAAGGTAGTGACACAGGGGACCCACGGGGACAGCGTGCAGTGTGAGAACACAGCCACGAATCGCCGTTGACTTCTATGGGGAAAGTCGCGGTTGGATTTTTAAAGAAAAAGGACACTTCGGAGAGAACTTCCAGCTAACCCCTTTAAACTTAAGAGTTTCTAGGGCCCACACCCATGTGAGTACCGAAATACTCGAGTTACCTCACCCAGGGAAGCTGGGTGCATACGTGTTAAAGGTGTCGGAAATAAGTGCGTCATTTTCAATGGCGACCTCTTAGAAAGTGCTGCTGCCGTGAAGTGAAAGAGTGTCCGGTGCGATCCAAGCCTGGATCAAGGAAGAGGAAGACCTGAAAGCAGAGGGGACAGAGTCTGGGTCACTAGCCAGTGACCAGGGGCATGATAGTCGAATGCCCTCAGATGTCGGGTGCTTCAGGTGAGTTGACGGGTGCCTTGACTCTTCAGCCACGAGATCCAGGAGGAGTCGACGACAACCAGGAGCTGGATTCGAGCTGTCCCACAAAGTCTGTCGAGTGCTGCGGTGTCGGCGACCGGATTGGACCCAACAAGCCTTGGCAACGGCAAGTCATGGGGAAATGAAGAAAAGGCTGCGGTGCAGACCAGCAAGGTCTGAGGGACTCACCCAGCAAGGGTAAGTCAGGGCACGTTTGGAGCAACCAGAAAAGCTCAAGCAATTGAATAGTTGCCTTCGTGGGGACCCACTAGCCAACGGACTAGAGATTGCAAAGGAGCCTCAAGTGGCCACACTTGGAGCTGGCCCACGGGATACTCGTGGAGTGTAGGCCAGTGATCTTTACTGAAGTTGGTGCTCGGGGCTAGGGCTACTTGGAACCCAAAGCATGGCTTTGAGAGATGTCAGGAAGTTGGTGCACTTGCAAATGTGCTCGGTGTCCAGGGTTCACGGTTCCACGTTACCCACGACAGCTACGGGCCTTAGCTTTGCTGGGGACTCAGGGCAGCCTCTGGAAAGTCTGGAAATCCTCCTCTGGTGGTGCAAAGACTTCAGTGTCCAGCGGGAGCTTCAGTGATGCAGACCGGACAAATGCTTCATTGGTGCCTGCCAAGCAGGGGAGTCACTCCTTGACCCCAAGGGAGATTCTTCAGTCGTCTAATCTTGATGTAGAGCGTCGAAGGTCCAGGATTCAGCTTCAGAGTTTCGTCCAGGGATATCTAAAGTCCTGTTGCCAGGGTTCCCTTACTTATACTAAGAAAAGGGGTTGGACTAACTCTGGGGACCCACCTATGGGAGGGTTTGGAAAGAGGGGTGGCTACACCCATTTCCTTTGTCCAGTTTTGCACCAGAGCAGGGGCTGGCAGCCCCTGCAACCGGTTTGAACTGGGGTATGCACGAGGACACCAAACGTGCCCCCAGTGCAGGACTTCAAAGCACTCAGAGAGTGCACCCACCTAGCCCCAATCCACTAAGGCCTGTCTGGGAGGTGGTAACACCTCCCTGCAACAGGAAACCTATTGTCCAGGCCTCCCCTGCCGGAGTTTCGGTCAGCAGCAGGAGGCCAGACTCGTGTCTGTGGCTGCAGCATCCATTTTGTGATGCCAGGCTCTGTTTAGTTGGTACTGGGTATACCAGTGCTGTCATGTCTCTCCCTCTAGAAGGGTGGGATCATACTCCCACACCAGTTACTGGTGTGGGGGTATGATTCCAAGGTGTTTGAAACCAAACACGACATGTTTCCGTGCAGCCATCCCAAAGTTAGCATTTACCGTTTAGATATAATGCACTTAAGAGTATATGGTCAGGCTGCACCACAGACAACCCCGGAGAGGAGATTCCGAAGGCTGCAGAGGGGCTCTGCTCATGCATGGGCACCCTCTCACATAAAACCCAGCACCCTGCCTTCAGGATTGATAAATGCAAAAACAACAGTTGATGGACAGAATGCAGAACAAGGTCATACATTCACCCCAGTACAGAGATCTGGGCCTAAATCCATCGTTTTTTTGCTCACCATGCCATTCCAGTTTGAACCCAGCCATATGCAAATCACTCTTGACCCTGTGCCTCTTGGAACAGTCCAGCCCGAACTGCCAAGCCAGGTTCTCCCTGGACTGGAAACAAGCATCCTAGGACCGGTTTCGGGGTTTCACCCCTCTTCAGCCAGGATAGCTTGATTCCAGTGGCATGGAGAGCACGGGACCCACGTCTGGGCATACCCGTCCCACTCGGGGTGACAAATACAAAAACAACAGTTGATGGACAGAATGCAGAACAATGTCATACATTCACCCCAGTACAGAGATCTGGGCCTAAATCCATCGTTTTTTGCTCACCATGCCATTCCAGTTTGAACCCAGCCATATGCAAATCAGTCTTGACCCTGTGCCTCATGGGAACAGTCCAGCCCGAACTGCCAAGCCAGGTTCTCCCTGGACTGGAAACAAGCATCCTAGGACCGGTTTCGGGGTTTCACCCTCTTCAGCCAGGATAGCTTGATTCCAGTGGCATGGAGAGCACGGGACCCACGTCTGGGCATACCCGTCCCACTCGGGGTGACAAATGCAAAAACAACAGTTGATGGACAGAATGCAGAACAATGTCATACATTCACCCCAGTACAGAGATCTGGTCCTAAATCCATCGTTTTTGCTCACCATGCCATTCCAGTTTGAACCCAGCCATATGCAAATCAGTCTTGACCCTGTGCCTCATGGGAACAGTCCAGCCCGAACTGCCAAGCCAGGTTCTCCCTGGACTGGAAACAAGCATCCTAGGACCGGTTTCGAGGTTTCACCCTCTTCAGCCAGGATAGCTTGATTCCAGTGGCATGGAGAGCACGGGACCCACGTCTGGGCATACCCGTCCCACTCGGGGTGACAAATGCAAAAACAACAATTGATGGACAGAATGCAGAACAATGTCATACATTCACCCCAGTACAGAGATCTGGGCCTAAATCCATCGTTTTTTTGCTCACCATGCCATTCCAGTTTGAACCCAGCCATATGCAAATCAGTCTTGACCCTGTGCCTCATGGGAACAGTCCAGCCCGAACTGCCAAGCCAGGTTCTCCCTGGACTGGAAACAAGCATCCTAGGACCGGTTTCGGGGTTTCACCCCTCTTCAGCCAGGATAGCTTGATTCCAGTGGCATGGAGAGCACGGGACCCACGTCTGGGCATACCCGTCCCACTCGGGGTGACAAATGCAAAAACAACAGTTGATGGACAGAATGCAGAACAATGTCATACATTCACCCCAGTACAGAGATCTGGGCCTAAATCCATCGTTTTTTGCTCACCATGCCATTCCAGTTAGAACCCAGCCATATGCAAATCAGTCTTGACCCTGTGCCTCATGGGAACAGTCCAGCCCGAACTGCCAAGCCAGGTTCTCCCTGGACTGGAAACAAGCATCCTAGGACCGGTTTCGGGGTTTAACCCCTCTTCAGCCAGGATAGCTTGATTCCAGTGGCATGGAGAACACGGGACCCACGTCTGGGCATACCCGTCCCACTCGGGGTGACAAATGCAAAAACAACAGTTGATGGACAGAATGCAGAACAATGTCATACATTCACCCCAGTACAGAGATCTGGTCCTAAATCCATCGTTTTTTGCTCACCATGCCATTCCAGTTTGAACCCAGCCATATGCAAATCAGTCTTGACCCTGTGCCTCATGGGAACAGTCTAGCCCGAACTGCCAAGCCAGGTTCTCCCTGGACTGGAAACAAGCATCCTAGGACCGGTTTCGGGGTTTCACCCCTCTTCAGCCAGGATAGCTTGATTCCAGTGGCATGGAGAGTACGGGACCCACGTCTGGGCATACCCGTCCCACTCGGGGTGACAAATGAAAAAACAACAGTTGATGGACAGAATGCAGAACAATGTCATACATTCACCCCAGTACAGAGATCTGGGCCTAAATCCATCGTTTTTGCTCACCATGCCATTCCAGTTTGAACCCAGCCATATGCAAATCAGTCTTGACCCTGTGCCTCATGGGAACAGTCCAGCCCGAACTGCCAAGCCAGGTTCTCCCTGGACTGGAAACAAGCATCCTAGGACCGGTTTCGGGTTTCACCCCTCTTCAGCCAGGATAGCTTGATTCCAGTGGCATGGAGAGCACGGGACCCACGTCTGGGCATACCCGTCCCACTCGGGGTGACAAATGCAAAAACAACAGTTGATGGACAGAATGCAGAACAATGTCATACATTCACCCCAGTACAGAGATCTGGGCCTAAATCCATCGTTTTTGCTCACCATGCCATTCCAGTTTGAACCCAGCCATATGCAAATCAGTCTTGACCCTGTGCCTCATGGGAACAGTCCAGCCCGAACTGCCAAGCCAGGTTCTCCCTGGACTGGAAACAAGCATCCTAGGACCGGTTTCGGGGTTTCACCCCTCTTCAGCCAGGATAGCTTGATTCCAGTGGCATGGAGAACACGGGACCCACGTCTGGGCATACCCGTCCCCACTCGGGTGACAAATGCAAAAACAACAGTTGATGGACAGAATGCAGAACAATGTCATACATTCACCCCAGTACAGAGATCTGGGCCTAAATCCATCGTTTTTTTGCTCACCATGCCATTCCAGTTTGAACCCAGCCATATGCAAATCAGTCTTGACCCTGTGCCTCATGGGAACAGTCCAGCCCGAACTGCCAAGCCAGGTTCTCCTGGACTGGAAACAAGCATCCTAGGACCGGTTTCGGGGTTTCACCCTCTTCAGCCAGGATAGCTTGATTCCAGTGGCATGGAGAGCACGGGTCCCACGTCTGGGCACACCCGTCCCACTCGGGGTGACAAATGCAAAAACAACAGTTGATGGACAGAATGCAGAACAATGTCATACATTCACCCCAGTACAGAGATCTGGGCCTAAATACATCGTTTTTGCTCACCATGCCATTCCAGTTAGAACCCAGCCATATGCAAATCAGTCTTGACCCTGTGCCTCATGGGAACAGTCCAGCCCGAACTGCCAAGCCAGGTTCTCCCTGGACTGGAAACAAGCATCCTAGGACCGGTTTCGGGGTTTCACCCCTCTTCAGCCAGGATAGCTTGATTCCAGTGGCATGGAGAGCACGGGACCCACGTCTGGGCATACCCGTCCCACTCGGGGTGACAAATGCAAAAACAACAGTTGATGGACAGAATGCAGAACAATGTCATACATTCACCCCAATACAGAGATCTGGGCCTAAATCCATCGTTTTTTGCTCACCATGCCATTCCAGTTTGAACCCAGCCATATGCAAATCAGTCTTGACTCTGTGCCTCATGGGAACAGTCCAGCCCGAACTGCCAAGCCAGGTTCTCCCTGGACTGGAAACAAGCATCCTAGGACCGGTTTCGAGGTTTCACCCTCTTCAGCCAGGATAGCTTGATTCCAGTGGCATGGAGAGCACGGGACCCAAGTCTGGGCATACCCGTCCCACTCGGGGTGACAAATGCAAAAACCAACAGTTGATGGACAGAATTGTGTGTCTTTTGCTTTCTCGCCCTAAGTGCGCCAGGTATGCCCAGACGTGGGTCCTGGGTTCACTGTGCCACTGGAATCAAGCTATCCTGGCTGAAGAGGGGTGAAACCCCGAAACCGGTCCTAGGATGCTTGTTTCCGGTCCAGGGAGGACCTGGCTTGGCAGTTCGGGCTGAACTGTTCCCATGAGGCATAGGGTCAAGACTGATTTGCATATGGCCAGGTCTAAACTGGGGTGGCATGGTGAGCAAAAGAATGATGGCTTTAACCCAGATCTCTTGACTGGGGGTGAATGTTTTGATTTGTTCTGCATTCCGTCCATCAATTGTGTGTCTTTTGCTTTCTCGCCCTAAGTGCGCCAGGTATGCCCAGACGTGGGTCCTGGGCTCACTGTGCCACTGGAATCAAGCTATCCTGGCTGAAGAGGGTGAAACCCGAAGCCGGTCCTAGGATGCTTGTTTCCGGTCCAGGGAGGACCTGGCTTGGCAGTTCGGGCTGAACTGTTCCCATGAGGCACAGGGTCAAGACTTATTTGCATATGGCCAGGTCTAAACTGGGGTGGCTTGGTGAGCAAAAGAATGATGGATTTAACCAAGATCTCTTGACTGGGGGTGAATGTTTTGATTTGTTCTGCATTCCGTCCATCAATTGTGTGTCTTTTGCTTTCAGGATTGATAAGGCCTGCCATAGGGGTGACTGATAGGTTTGTATGTGCAGTGATAGGTGAGATATAGTGAACCTATATCTCTGTAAGGGGTGCATGCACCACCTCACTCAGGCTGCAGTAGCAGTCCTGTGGTGTCATTTTGGAGGGCCTTCCAGGGGTGGCACAATACATGCTTCAACCCCTGGTAGGCCTCTGGGGTACCTAGGCCCTGGGTACATAGTATACCATATACTAGGGACTTATAAGGGCACCCCAGAATCCAATCTGAAGTGTACTTAAGGTACAGGGAATCAATTTAGAGAGGAAGCAGCTAGGCTGGGGTCCTGGATAGCAGGGCCCCAGCCAGACTAAAGTCGAAAAACAGTGATACACCAGCAAAAAGTGGGGGTAACCATAAGAGGCAGATCCTACTCTCCTACAGAACCCCCCAAACGCAGGGACATTAAACTAACCTTGACCAGTTAAGTCTTCATGTTCTAAGTGGAAATATCTGGAGAGTCCATCTGCATTGGCATGGTTACTCCCAGGTCTATGTTCCACTGTATAGTCCATCCCCTGTAGGGAAATGGACCACCTCAAAAGTTTGGGGTTTTCACCCTTCATCTGTTTTAGCCATAAGAGGGCCTTGTGGTCTGTTTGAACAAGGAAGTGGGTGCCAAACAAGTATGGCCTCAGCTTCTTCAGAGCCCAAACCACAGCAAAGGCCTCCCTCTCAATGGCTGACCAACGTTTCTCTCTGGGGGTCAGCCTTCTGCTAATAAAAGCTACTGGCTGAACCTGACCTTCATCATTCAACTGTGACAGTACAGCCCCTACCCCCAACTCAGATGCATCAGTTTGCACAATGAACTTCTTGGAGTAGTCAGGACTTTGCAGAATGGGAGCAGTGCACATGGCCTGCCTCAGGTCATCAAATGCCTTTGACAGCTAACTGTCCACTGAACCTTTTGGGCATTTTCTTAGAGGTTAAGTCATTCAGGGGTGTCACTATTGATCCATACCCCTTGACAAATCTTCTGTAGTACCCAGTCAGGCCTAAAAGGCTCTCACCTGAGTCTGGGTAGCGGGAGCAGCCCAGTCCATGATGGTCTGGATCTTGCTCTGCAATGGTTGAACCTGGCCTCCACCCACAAGGTGGCCCAGGTACACAACCTGACTCTGCCCTATCTGGCACTTTGTGACCTTGATAGTTAGGCCTGCCTTCTGCAGGGCCTCCAAAACATTTCTGAGGTGGACCAGGTGATCCTCCCAGGTGGAGCTAAAGACAGCAATATCATCTAGATATGCTGCACTATAGGCTTCCAGACCTGTAAGGACTGTGTTCACCAACCTCTGAAAAGTGGCAGGTGCGTTTTTCAAACCAAAGGGCATCACCACAAATTGGTAAAGCCCACCAGGGGTAGAAAATGCAGTTTTTGGCTTTGCATCATCAGCTAGCCTGATCTGCCAGTAGCCAGCTATTAGGTCAAATGTGCTTAGATACTTGGCTGAGGCCAAAGTGTCTTTTAGCTCATCTGCCCTGGGGATTGGATGGGCATCAGTCCTAGTGACTGCATTGAGGCCTCTGTAGTCCACACAAAACCTAATCTCTCTCTTACCATCTTTTGTGTGAGGTTTTGGCACCAGGACCACTGGACTAGCCCAAGGGCTATCTGACGGCTCAATGACACCCAGCTCCAACATTTTCTGGACTTCTGTCCTGATACAGTCCCTGACCTGGTCAGGTTGCCTGTAAATCTTACTTTTAACTAACCCTGGGCATAATACTTTGCTACGCTCACGAAGCATGCAAAGTTTGTGCTACTACGCACTACGCAAATTGCACGTAGCAGAGTGAATAACTGTACTAATAAACGTAGCGTAGCAGGAGTATAATAAACTCCTTCAAATGCTTTGATAAAGCAATTTTTTATGCTAAAAAGCATATAACCAATTCACAAAAATGAATGTTGACAATAAAATATCAAGCAATGAGAGAGGTGATGATTTTGGAGTCCCCCCTAACCTAGGGGGAGGACCAAGCAGATACCTTGAACACAAAAAGCATATCATGTGAACGATTCAATGGTGGTCCCTTCCTCCTAGGACCACCCCAAGCACAGTTATGGGCAAAAATACAATCCCAACCAAAGGCCCTGCAAAGCATTATGGGACGAGATTAGCAGTGGGCAGTGAATATTATAGTGTCCAATATCAAAATAATTCTACAAAGAGCTGCAGTTCAACTAGTCGTCACTGGGTGTCGTCCCTCAAGAGTGAAATGCAAAAGTATTGAAAACCTTTCATGAAGCTTTTGCATTTGACTCGTGAGGGACGACACCCAGTGACGACTAGTGAACTGCAGCTCTTGTAGAATTATTTTGATATTGACACTATAATATTCACTGCCCACTGCTAATCTCGTCCCATAATGCTACTTGTTAGGATTATATTTGCCCATAACTATGCTTGAGGTGGTCCTAAGAGGATGGGACCACCACTAATCATTCAATAAGATGTGTTTTTGTTTTCAAGACATCTGCTTGGTTCTCTCCTAAGTTAGCGAGGATACCAAAATCATCACTCTCTCACTGCTTTGTTTTCACTTTAGTGAAATGACTATATACAATTTTAGCATATAAAGACAGAGATATTTATTTTATCTTAACTTGCACTGTACAAGTTTGCTTTTGGTAATTATTGTACAGTGCAGTGAGTCAAGCACACAGCTAGCACTACGCCCAGGCTTAATAATAATAACAAACTCCTTCAAATGCTTTGATAAAGCAATTTTTATGCTAAAAAGCATATAACCAATTCACAAAAATGAATTTTGACATATCAAGCAATGAGAGAGGTGATGATTTTGGAGTCCCCCTAACCTAGGGGGAGGACCAAGCAGATGCCTTGAACACAAAAAGCATATCATGTGAACGATTCAATGGTGGTCCCTTCCTCCTAGGACCACCCCAAGCACAGTTATGGGCAAAAATACAATCCCAACCAAAGGCCCTGCAAAGCATTATGGGACGAGATTAGCAGTGGGCAGTGAATATTATAGTGTCCAATATCAAAATAATTCTACAAAGAGTTGCAGTTCAACTAGTGGTCACTGGGTGTCGTCCCTCACGAGTCAAATGCAAAAGCTTCATGAAAGGTTTTCAATACTTTTGCATTTCACTCTTGAGGACGACACCCAGTGACGACTAGTTGAACTGCAGCTCTTGTAGAATTATTTTGATATTGGACACTATAATATTCACTGCCCACTGCAATCTAGTCCCATAATGCTTGCAGGCTTTGGTTGGGATTGTATTTTGCCCATAACTGTGCTGAGGTGGTCCTAGGAAGAATCGTTCAATAAGATGTGCTTTTTGTTTTCAAGACATCTGCTTGGTTGTTGGTTCTCTCCCTAAGTTAGTGAGGATACCAAAATCATCACCTCTCTCACTGCTTGTTAACTTTGTTTTCACTTTAGTGAAATGACTATATGCATTTTTAGCATATAAAGACAGAGATATTTATTTTATCTTAACTTGCACTGTACAAGTTTGCTTTTGGTAATTATTGTACAGTGCAGTCAAGCACACAGCTACGCACTACGCAATTTGCATAGCTACGTGTAGTTGAAGCTGTACTTCACGTAGCTACGTGAAGTGCTACTACGCAAACTACGCCCGGGCTTACTTTTAACAGGCAGACTGTCCCCAGTGTCCACTTCATGAGTGCACCAGGTGGTCTGACTTGGAGTCAGAGAGAACATGTGTCTGAACTGATTGAGCACCTTTCTACAATCAGTCTGCTGCTGGGCAGTGAGGCTGCCTGCCAAGGCTACACCATCCACTGACCCATCATCAGGGTTCTGTGAGAGCAGGTCTGGGAGAGGGTCACTCTCCTCCTCCTGTCCCTCATCAGTTGCCATGAGCAAGCCCATGTCAGCCCTGTCCACATATGGCTTCAGCCTGTTGACATGGAGCACCCTATGGGGGCTCCTGGGAGTTCCCAGGTCTACCAGGTAGGTATCCTCTCCCTTCTGTTCAACAATTGTATGGGGGCCACTCCATTTGTCTTGGAGGGCTGCTGGGGCCACTGGCTCCAGCACCCACACCTTCTGCCCTAGCTGGTAAACAGTCAGCACAGCCTTTTGGTCATGCCAGGCTTTCTGTAATTCCTGGCTAGCCTCAAGGTTTTTGGTTGCCTTTTTCATGTACTCAGCCATCCTGGAGCAGAGACCAAGTACATAGTCCACTATGTCCTGTTTAGGGGGTTTGGGAGGTAACTCCCAACCTTCCTTCACCAGACACAATGGACCCCTGACAGGATGCAATTCTAGAGGAAGGGTTTTGGTAATCAGGGAAAAATCTTAGGCGCTCTGCCCTATATACGCACAAATTTCAAACTAAAAATATAATCCACATGGTGCAACTAGGAGAGGGGATGAACCCTGTAACCCCCAATTATGTGTGGGTAAAAAAACCCTCACTATACAAGCAAAACAGAAACCTAGGCACACATGAATGTTAAGTTACCACAGTATGTAAAGTAAATACTACAATAAAATATACATAAAAACGGAAAGGAGATCTCTTCAAGGATGTCGATTAATGTTCAGCCTTTTGATTTTTTCTTTTGTAATTAAAGCGATTGGAAGAAAAACCAGCCTGTCGATGAATGTTCAGCCTTTTAATTATTTCTTTTAATTACAGCAATAGGAAGAAAAACCAGCCGACACGTGTTTTGTCGCGTGTGGAAATTACTTCCGCGACTTCCTCAGGGCTGAATATAGATGAAAAATATTCGGAATGTCGCTCAGCCGGTGATAATTCCAACCCGGCTGGGCTAAAACAAACAACCAGTCAGGGATAAGTCAATTCGTTCAAGACGTATCAAAAATGGCGGTAATGTCAAACTTCCCGCATAAAATGGGTGATTTGTGACAATCTCTCTTAGAGATAGGCGATCGTCACCTCAGGTCAAGGTAGACCAACTTCATATCGGGATGCCGTGAGGGGGTTGAGAAACTGGAACAGGTAATTCCAGCGTTGTGATAGATCTCAAGGCGGGTACGCCCAAGGAGCCCCTCTGGCGGATCACTGTGTTCCGAGTTGTGAAAAGGCTGAACATTCATCGACAGGCTGGTTTTTCTTCCAATCGCTTTAATTACAAAAGAAAAAATCAAAATGCTGAACATTAATCGACATCCTTGAAGAGATCTCCTTTCCGTTTTTATGTATATTTTATTGTAGTATTTACTTTACATACTGTGGTAACTTAACATTCATGTGTGCCTAGGTTTCTGTTTTCCCCTGACAGGATGGCCAAACAAAAGTTCAAAAGGGCTGTAGCCAACCCCCTTTTGAGGCACCCTCCTGTATGCAAATAAAAGGCAGGGCAAGAGTATGTCCCATCTTCGCCTAAGCTTTTCTGGGAGCCCTTTAATCATGCCCTTCAAGGTTTTGTTGAATCTCTCAACTAAACCATTGCATTGTGGGTGATAGGGTGTGGTGAACTTATAAGTCACTCCACACTCCTCCCACATTGCAGTTAAGTAGCTGGACATAAAGTTTGCATCTCTGTCAGATACGACCTCCTTAGGGAAGCCCACTCTTGAGAAAATTCCCAGGAGGGCCCTTGCCACCACAGGGGCTGTGGTGGTCCTAAGGGGAATTGCTTCTGGTATCTGGTGGCATGGTCCACCACCACCAGGATAAACCTGTGCCCAGATGCTGTTTGGGGGTCCATGGGACCAACTATGTCAATCCCCACCCTCTCAAAGGGAACCCCCACCACAGGTAATGGTATCAGGGGGGCCTTTGTGGTGCCACCTGCCTTCCCACTTGTTTGGCAGGTTACATAGGAGCGACAAAACTCCTTGGTGTCTTCAGACATGTGGGGCCAGTGAAAGTGAGGGACAATTCTGTCCCAAGTCTTGTTCTGGCCCAGGTGACCTGCTAAGGGAATGTCATGGGCTAGTGACAATAGGAAGCCCCTGAACTTCAGAGGTATAACCAACCTCCTGGCTGATCCAGGCTTGGGGTCTCTACTCTCTGAGTACAGGAGTCCATCATCCCAATATATCTTATGGGTGCCACTAGCATTCCCAGCAGCCTCAGCAGCAGCGTGCTGTCTGAGGGGTTCAAGAGAGGGGCAGTGCTGCTCAGATCTGCCCTGGAAGGGCCCCCTGTCCCCAAGAACTCAACCTGGTCAGGTTCAAGCTCCTCTGGGACAGTTCCTTCTTCAGGCCTGAGATCATCTTCCTCAAAAGACTGATCTTCCTCCTGAGCCAAGGGGGAAGGCACTGCCTTAACCCTACTGCTCCTCCTCTTGGGAGGCACCTGGTCCATTATTCCAGAATCCAGGGCCTGTTCAGCTTTTGACATTTTTGCCTGTGACCTAGTCACAGCAAAGACGTGTGCAGGGATCCCTAGCATTTCTACATGTTTCCTGAGCTCCACCTCTGCCCAAGCTGAGGTTTCAAGATCATTGCCAAGCAAGCATTCAACTGGTAGGTGTGCACTCACCACAACCTTCTTAAGGCCAGTTACCCCTCCCCAGGAGAAGTTAACAACTGCCAGAGAATGGTCTGTTCTGACATTGCTAGCATTGGTCACTTGGTACATTTCACCAAGTATAATCTGCCCAGGATCCACAAGATCTTGTGTCATCATGGTGACACTTGCTCCTGTGTCCCTGAATGCCAAAGCATCTCTTCCATTAATTAAAGGCTGCTGTCTGTATTTGCCCAAATTATTGGGACTCACAAAGGGGGACATATCCATGCCCCCATCACAGACTAGGACAGCCTGAGTTGGCACTCTGACTAGGCCAGAGTCCATCTCAGTACCCAGGGTCAACCCTACTAAACCCTTATTCTGAGTAATTCCACCACCACTTGTAGCTGGACTAGGGAGAACAGTTGCCTTAGGGGCAATGGTGGCTGGATTAGAGTCTTTGGACTTGGTGCAATCACTGGTCCAGTGAGTCTTTTGCTTACAGACTTTGCACCATGGTTTCTTTTGGCCTTTTCCATTATTAGATTGGGATTCCCCACCAGATGCAGATTTTTGGGGACCTTGAGAAGACTTCTGGTCTTTATCCTTCTCCCCACCCTTATCAGAGTTCTTAGAATCTTGCTTCTTCTGGTCACCACCTTGGTTCTGTACCTACTGCTTCACCCTTGTTCTGACCCATTTGTCTGCCTTCTTACCCAATTCTTGGGGAGAGGTCAGATCAGAGTTAACCAGGTACTGATGTAGCAACTGGTTCTGACAGTTATTAAGAATATGCTCCCTCATGATTAAATTATACAATCCTTTGAAGTCACACACCTTACTGCCAAGTAACCAGACATCCAGAGCCTTGGTAGCACAATCTACAAAGTCCACCCAGTCCTGTGTCTGTGCCTTTTGGGTATCTCTGAACTTTAACCTGTATTGCTCAGTGGTTAGGCCAAACCCATCTATTAGGGCACTCTTCAGGACTTGGTAATCATCAGCATCCACTTCTCTTACAGTGAGGAGCTTGTCTCTTCCTTTGTCTGCAAAGGAGAGCCACAAGATTGCTGCCCACTCTCCTGGGGGACCCTCTGTACTTTACAGGCCCTCTCCAGTGCAGTAATCCATTTATGGATGTCATCCCCACTCTGGTAGGGAGGGACAATCTTGCTCAGGTTTCTATGGTCATAAGACCTTTCCCTACCACTAGGGAAGTTGCTGCCACCATGGGACTCTAGTCCCAACTTTCTTCTTTGTCTATGAAGCTCTATGGACTCCCTGTCTATAGCCAGCTGCTCTCTTCGGATCCTAAGCTGAGCTTCTTCATACTGGAGCAGTCTCTTTTTTCTCTCATTAGAGGTCTCCCTCCTATGAGAAAAAACAGAGGTCCCTACTGAGGTGTCAGAATGGTTAGACTCCTGAGAAGGAGATCTGGACCTTCTAGGCACACTCACAACTCTTCCTGGTGGGACAAAGGGGAGGTCATTCTGATCCTCCTCCTCATCTGCAGGAGGAGCTGGATTGTCCAGGGCAAGATCATTTTCATCTTCCTGGCCAGTTTCAGAGGTCAGGTCCTGGGTATTTTCACCCCTGTTCCCTTCCTCATCTTCTGCCCCACCCTCTCTGCCTACCCCTGCAGACCCTAAGGGTCTTCTGAGATCATCCAACAGAAGCATCTCCATGAGACGTTGGGTGTTGGCACTTTTGCCTGTCTTCAGCTTCCTAATCTTGCACAACTCTCTCAATTCCAAGAATGGGAGGTTGTCATATTTGGAGGGTAGGAGCCCACTGGTTCCTGGCAGGGACCTACTGGTCAAAATCACAACCAAGGAGAATAGGGAAAGAGCCTTCTCTGACTCCCCTTCTACAAGTTCATACTCACTAAACAGAGACCTACTGGTTCCTGGCCCTGAAGACATTACTAGTGTGGTGTGGTGTATGCACTACCTACTCTAGTGTGGCCTACTAAACTCTCTTGAGTTGTAGAAAGGGTGTGCTAAGCCCGTGACACACAACTGTAAGTTCAGTAGAACTTACTGTATTTCTAAGCTTGAATTTATATGTACCTTAGGTACCTTTAGTGGTTTTCAGTTAGTCACTTGAGATTATCTGGTAAAACAATAGCAAGCTGGAATCCCACACGCTGCCACCAATGTGAGAAGTTGGCCTGGTATATGCTGTCCACTAGTTCTAGTGGGCACCTTGCACCAGTCCAAACAACCCCTTTGGATGATAGGTTAAAGACAACCTTTAGTGAAAGCTATCCTAGTGGTAGCTATGGAGAGCAGCCTTCAGGCTAAGTCTTGGAGAAATGTAAAGCAGCTTGTTTTACCAGTCTATAATCTCTTGAGTGACCAAATGAAAGAGGACCACACCAGGTATATATATAAAATATATGTATTTAGTCTTAAACACACCCCTCTAGTCTCTTTATGAGGCTAGAGTTCGAAGTACATAAGTTACAAGGCGAGTATCAGCAGTTATTTGCACAATACACGTTTGAGCCCTAGGGGCGTACCAAACCATATACTAAAATAGTGGTATAAGAACCACGACTGAGCTAGACACAAGGCCTCGAGCCTGTAGAAGTGCTTGGACCCCAAGGAACCACCCAAGGTAGTGACACAGGGGACCCACGGGGGACGCGTGCAGTGTGAGAACACAGCCGCGAATCGCCGTTGACTTCTATGGGGAAAGACGCGGTTGGATTTTTAAAGAAAAAGGACACTTCGGAGAGGACTTCCAGCTAACCCCTTTAAACTTAAGAGTTTCTAGGGCCCACACCCATGTGAGTACCGAAATACTCGAGTTACCTCACCCAGGGAAGCTGGGTGCATACGTGTTAAAAGGTGTCGGGAATCGTCGTCGTTTTCAATGGCGACCTCTTGGAAAGTGCTGCTGCCGTGAAGTGAAAGAGTGTCCGGTGCAATCCAAGGCTGGATCGAGGAAGAGGAAGACCTGAAAGTAGAGGGGACAGAGTCTGGGTCACTAGCCAGTGACCAGGGGCACGATAGTTGAATGCCCTCAGATGTCGGGTGCTTCAGGTGAGCTGACGGGTGCCTTGACTCTTCAGCCACGAGGTCCAGAAGGCGTCGACGATAACCAGGAGCTGGATTCGAGCTGTCCCACGAAGTCTGTCGAGTGCTGCGGTGTCGGCGACCGGATTGGACCCAACAAGCCTTGGCAACGGCAATTCACGGGGAAATGAAGAAAGGGCTGCAGTGCAGACCAGCAAGATCTGAGGGACTCACCCAGCAAGGGTAAGTCAGGGCACGTCTGGAGCAACCAGAAAAGCCCAAGCAATTGAATAGTTGCCTTCGTGGGGACCCACTAGCCAATGGACTAGAGATCGTGAAGGAGCCTCGAGCTGCCGCACTTGGAGCTGGCCCACGGGACACTCGTGGAGTGTAGGCCAGTGATCTTTGCTGCAGTTGGTGCTCGGGGCTAGGGATACTTGGAACCCAAAGCACGGCTTCGAGAGATGACAGGAAGTTGGTGCACTTGCAAATGTGCTCGGTGTCCAGGGGTCACGGTTCCACGTTACCCACGTTACCCACGACAGCTACGGGCCTCAGCTTTGCTGGGGACTCAGGACAGCCTAGGGGAAGTCTGGAAATCAATGTCTGGTGGTGTAAGGACTTCGGCGTCCGGCAGGAGCTTCAGTGATGCAGACCGGACAAATGCTTTGTTGGTGCCTGCCAAGCAGGGGAGTCACTCCTTGACCCCAAGGGAAATTCTTCAGTCCTCTAATCTTGATGTAGAGCGTCGAAGGTCCAGGATTCAGCTTCAGAGTTTCGTCCAGGGATATCTAAAGTCCTGTTGCCAGGGTTCCCTTACTTATACTAAGAAAAGGGGTTGGACTAACTCTGGGGACCCACCTATGGGAGGGTTTGGAAAGAGGGGTGGCTACACCCATTTCCTTTGTCCAGTTTCATGCCAGAGCAGGGGCTGGCAGCTCCTGCAACTGGTTTGAACTGGGGTATGCACGAGGACACCAAATGTGCCCCCAGTGCAGGACTTCAAAGCACTCAGAGAGTGCACCCACCCAGCCCCAATCCACTAAGGCCTGTCTGGGAGGTGGTAACACCTCCCTGCAACAGGAAACCTATTGTCCAGGCCTCCCCTGCCGGAGTTTCGGTCAGCAGCAGGAGGCCAGACTCGTGTCTGTGGCTGCAGCATCCATTTTGTGATGCCAGGCTCTGTTTAGTTGGTACCGGTTATACCGGTGCTGTCATGTCTCTCCCTCTAGAAGGGTGGGATCATACTCCCACACCAGTTACTGGTGTGGGGGTATGATTCCAAGGTGTTTGACACCAAACACGACATGTTTCCGTGCAGCCATCCCAAAGTTAGCATTTACCATTTAGATATAATGCACTTAAGAGTATATGGTCAGGCTGCACCACAGACAACCCCGGAGAGGAGATTCCGAAGGCTGCAGAGGGGCTATGCTCATTCATGGGCACCCTCTCACATAAAACCCAGCACCCTGCCTTCAGGATTGATAAGGCCTGCCATAGGGGTGACTGATAGGTTTGTATGTGCAGTGATAGGTGAGATATAGTGAACCTATATCTCTGTAAGGGGTGCATGCACCACCTCACTCAGGCTGCAGTAGCAGTCCTGTGGTGTCATTTTGGAGGGCCTTCCAGGGGTGGCACAATACATGCTTCAACCCCTGGTAGACCTCTGGGGTACCTAGGCCCTGGGTACATACTATACCATATACTAGGGACTTATAAGGGCACCCCAGAATCCAATCTGAAGTGTACTTAAGGTACAGGGAATCAATTTAGAGAGGAAGCAGCTAGGCTGGGGTCCTGGATAGCAGGGCCCCAGCCAGACTAAAGTAAAAAACAGTGATACACCAGCAAAAAGTGGGGGTAACCATAAGAGGCAGATCCTACTCTCCTACAACCTCGAACAGGAAGTCCCATCTCCTGTGTCAAATGCTTTTTCGAGATCAACTGACATCAGCATTGCACATGGATGCATTCGGGTTTCTGGATGATATAGTACATGGTACAGCTGTCAATTTCAGGGAGGTACTACAGGCAGGGAGGAAGCCGTTCTGATCACTATGAATTAAGGAGGACATGTGGGGGAGTAGCCAAAGGGTCAATACTTTACTAAGGATTTTGAAGTCTAAATGTAATTTGGAAAGTGGGCGGAACTCTGTGGTCCATGCCCACTGGGTCTTGGTCTTAGGAAGAGGGATGACAACTGCATCTCTAGTCGACTCAGGGAGCGCACCCAGTCTCAAGGTGTCAGCATAGAGCAGCTCCAATTTTGGAGCCCCGGTCACAGCTAATGCTGCGTAAAACTCAGCAGGGAGGTGATCTGGGCCCAGGGTTTAACCCGTTGTCATCTCTTGGATGGCTGTTCTGATCTCCTGTACAGACACTGGTCCCCCCAAACTCTCACATTGCTCCCTGGAAAATCCTCACAGCAGTAAACTGTCCAAGAAGGTGGCCTGCATCTCCGCCCGGGCTCTGGGTTAAAATTCAGCAAGTCGTACTACTCACTAGGGTGGCATTGATGGCCCCAGGGGAAGGCAGTACCCCCAGTCACCTCAGACACACCAGGGGCCTCTGTGCACACAGTCTGGGGGCATGGTACAGCACCACAACCTATCCCCCACAGGCCTCACAGAACACAACGGCCTTCGCCTCCACAAAGCGGCCCTTAAGTTCCTCAGGTCGGACACGCGGCAGTAGGCCTCACAGGCCGCAGTCCAGGAGCTGTCATCAGTCTTTCCACAGAGGGCCCCAGACACCAAGGCAGCAGGCTCCTGCAACAAGTGACACAGGCAGATCACAGTGCAGGAGCAGAGAGATGCATTCATGGAGTAACGACGGCGATTAGGCAGGATGAGTAACGGGCCGGCACGGAGCTCGCTTAGTAAGCATCTATTGCAGTCACCATCTTGGCCACGTCACCCAACTTGGGTGGTAACTGAGAAGCTTTTTTTCAAATAAAGTTTTGTGACTAACCAGGCTTTTCCACATATACTCTACTAAGGTCCTGGATTTCTCTTCTTGTCAGCATAGAATTTATAAGTACATTAGCTTTTTCTAAAGGCTCTTGTGCAGCCTTTTGGACTTTCTGACATTCAGTTATTAGCTATTGTACTGAGAAAACTGATGGAAGCAGGTGTGGGTCTAAAGCTATTACTCACAGTTAATGTTCATTTATACAGAAAAGGGTGACATACCTACACCAGAATACTCAGCATTATTATAGGATCATTCTGCTAACAATAATGTCTTATTCCGATCCTCTTCTTGCACTGTTTGTTATCTCGAATATTGATTAACACACTGATTGAATCACTCAATCTATCCACCTGGTTGCAGATGATAACTAATGGACAGATTTCCATATCCAAATCTTTACTCATTGCAAACCAAAAATGTGAAACAAATTGAAAACCTCAGTCTGATATCAAAACATGAGGCACGCCTTTTAATCGAATGATACCATGTGCACACATTGTTACTGCTAATTTTGTAGAGTAGGGCAATCCAGGAAATAGAATGGAATGTCCAATTTTAGTCAAATGATCAACAATCACAAGACTGGCAGTACAATGTTAACTCCTACCTAATTTGACAACAAACTCCAATGATATAATGTGCCACAGTGTCAGGTATAAGACCCACTGCCATCCCTTGATATCTGTGCTGTTGAGCAAGGCTGAATGTATCACCACACACTGAAACCAGGGGGACATACGGAAGAAAGTGAGAGAGAGAATGTCCAGACTGGAGCTCACACTCTGAGGTTTCGCCCTGGATGTTACAATATTTAGTAGATATGATCAGCTGGAAGACAGAGGGTTTATAGGAAGTATGATATACTAACTGGACAGCAAGAATATTGCGCACTATTTGAATATACAGGTTAAGGGACGTGTGATTTGAGCCCTCAATGTGCTGAAAACAGGATTACCCGCCCCTTAGTAATCAGATCCTGATGTTTACAGCTGGCTAAGGCATTTGCAGCAAAAGAGTGATATTCATTTGGTGACAGATAATTAACGATGTGTGTTAAGAATTTCTCAAATCCCAGACTTAACTTCTAACTCGCTCAAGGTAGGTATATAAATAAGAATATATATATATATATATATATATATATTGTACTTTTTCCTTTTTGTCACTGGTTCCTGCAACGCTGAACCCAAAAACGAAACGGACTCCACTTTTTCTTTGCACTTAATTTATTTTCCGTGCTGTGCTGCCATCATGACGCGTTTCGGCCTCGCAGGGCCTTGATCACATATATATATATATAAACTAGGTCCTAACTATAACTATCTACTGGCGACCGCCAGTAGATAATATATATATATCATAGGACTTCGCCACACAACATCCAATTGTAGGAGAAAGGACGAAAACTGACCCAAAATTCAGTGCACAGAAATTTATTTGATGCCCTGCACCTCCGCCACGACGCGTTTCGACCTTCAAGAGGTCTTGTTCACATAACGGGCATGCGGAGTGCCTTCTTGTTTATAAAGTGCTAGTGCAATAACACGTGACCAATCACATGGTATATAGACATAGAAGAATAAATTCTAGTTTTATATATGTCGTAAACAGTAAATGCAATAAATAAGAGAATGTTGGCATAAATAGTTACATAAGCCTAAAAAGTATATTAATATGTTAAAAGGACAAGCCAATACATTAACTTAAAAAACGTATTTTACGTTATTCAAGAGAGGTATAGAATTGCTTATAGTTTCTTTGCTGAAAACAGGTGATTTGTACTATGCCAATGCATTTTGTCAACTGTAAACAGTACAAAATCAATTTTGTTATTGTCATTTAAAAGCAATAAAATTATACCTCAACAAATCATACTGCTATTACTGTTTGTTCATGTAAAGTGCTGGTGCACACATAATGAAGCCCACAGTGGGCATTAAGTCACATCTTCTATTACTATGTTAAAGTGCAAGTGCTAAAAAAGGTGCCACCCGATTGAACCGATCACGATTCATAAAGTGCTAAGTGCTAATGTTTGAAGACTTAAAAGTAAGGAGGTATGTGAGTAACATTAAAATGTATCATGAGCAATTAATCTTGTATTTGTGCAAATGAGCAATACAGAGGTAAAAGTTTTTTAAAAGCAGGTGTAAAAATCCTCACTGGAGTTAAGACCAAGAGGTGTCTTTGTGTCTAACTCCAGGATATACCTAGTTTCTAGTTGGTGTAAGCGAGCCTCACGGTTGCCTCCTCTTCTTAATGGCGAGGATTGTGTCTATCACAAAATATTTGAGATATTCTGAATTTTTACTATGCATGTCCTTAAAATGTCTCGCAACCGGGTACGCTGGATCGCAATTATTGATGGCCCTGATGTGCTGGAGTATCCTCTTGTGGACCTGCAACTTGGTATTACCCACATATTGCAGGCCACATGGACACTCCAGCACGTATATGGCGTATTCCGTCTTGCAAGTTAACAGCTTAGTGATGGGTACTGTTTCTGATGTAAATGTGCTAATGTATGATGTTCGACTACTAGCAAATCTACATGCTTTACATGAAGAACATTTCACAAATCCCTTACGTGAGGACAACCAATTCTTGACATTTGTAGTTTCTGGGCTGCTTTTCACCAAACTGTTGCTCATGGAGCGTGCTTTTCTAAATGATAGGTCAGGGGTTTTAGGTATTTGATCTCCCAGGACCGGATCATTGTGCACCAACCCCAGTTCTTGTTAAGTATTTTACGTAGTAGTTGGTGTTGTCTATTATATGTTAGAATCATTTGCGTAACTTGGTTGGTAGAATTTGAACTTGTTTTATCTAAGTTGGGCTTAGTGGACAACGTAACCGCTCTGTCAATGGCGGCCGTCTTAGCAATAGCATTATCCACTATCTTGGCAGAGTAGCCCCTAGCAAGGAACCTTTCCCTACTCTCTTGTTGAGCCATACTACAGTCTCGAGGAGTGCTGCAGATACGCTTGATGCGTAGCATCTCCCCGTAGGGTATGCTTTGGATAAGGTGTCTAGGGTGATGACTGGTAGCGTGTAATAGTGTCTTCCCCGCCGTAGGTTTTCTGTGCATTCTAGTTTCAATTTTTCCATCACATACGTATACTTCAACATCAAGGAAACAGACATTTTCTCTACTCATATGTGCAGTAAATTGCAAGTTAAGGGTGTTGCGGTTGATCTATTCTATGAATTGGAGTGCGAGATCTTCAGGGCCCCTCCAAATCAAGAACAGATCATCAATATATCTGTACCAATGACATACATGTTGATCCATAACTTCTGCATACTTTGTTTTGAGGACTTGCTCCTCCCATAGGCCCATATGCAAACAGGCATAACTAGGGGAGAAGCAAGCCCCCATCGCCACACCCCTAGTCTGCTGGTAGACTTGGTTTTGGAAAAGAAAATAATTATTTTCTAGGCATGTCATTATCATTGTGACCAACATCTTGTTGTGCATATATAAGCACATAGGTCTCTCATTCAGGTAGTGTTCAATGGCCTTGATTTCATCTTGATGTCGTATACTCGTATAAAGTGACGTGACGTCCATAGTGATCAGAATGCATTCTGGATCCCACATAATATCACTTATCTTTCTTAAAAAGTCACTCGTATCTTGCAGATACGACGGTAAATTTCTCACATGACTTTGTAAAAAATAATCGACGTATTTTGAAGTATTTTCCATGACACTGTTACATGCAGAAATGATCGGTCTGCCTGGAGGTTGCACTGCATTTTTATGTATCTTAGGGATGAAGTATACTGCAGGAATCACCGGATATTCATTCTATATATATATATATCAAACAAGTAAAACCTTTACTCCACTTCTGGAAAAGAGCATGCACACGAGGGCTATTTGGGTTAAGGCCTTTTTATTAAATGAGCCTCCTCCGACCCAGCATAGAGAGACGCGTTTCAGCTGAGGCAGCAGCCTTCCTCAGTCTAGTGTGTGCCATTTTGGTAACGACCTATATACATTTTAAAATCATAGACATAGACAAAGTTCATGGCATCGGAAATTTAAATATTACATTTGAATTATCTTAAAAACAGTGAATGGATACTGAATTACATTAATATTATGTACATAATGGCTATTAATATCGGCAACTATATGATACCTAGTGCATCAAATAATATTTAAAAATAAAGTGCATAGTGCAAGAACCGAACCATTGTAGTGCATACAATAATTGATACTTCAACACTGACACTGAAAAATAAATGCCTTCATGTTATTTTGAACCAAGTATTCCCCAATAATCACCGTAGGCCATTGTATAAGAAACCATTGCGCTGGTCACATGGTTAACAGATGTATAGCAATCGCGCAGCTCAAAACTACAATTTGAGGGAGACGCGCTACATTACGTTGAAATTACACTGCACTTAAAAGCACCTTCGGGGAGTGCTCGTAAAATCTTGTCAGGCTCAATATGAGAAACAGTAAACAGCTGTGCTAGTATGCACTGTCAGTGTTGGAACCATTTTTAGATGGTGATATTAACTAGAAACATGCCGCTTATTGACTTGAACATATAGGCACTGAAGTGCACAAATAATTGCCACACCCAAAATGCACAATTCGAAGCATCACTGTTATTAGTCCTATAATACACAGGCCGGGACTACTCCTCCCATAATGCCTTAGGAATGTCACTCCAAAGCTTGGAGGCATCGCCTGTGTCGACATTGAAGATTGTGTATTTGTCCTGATAAACACGGGCATATAAGCACAAACTCATTGGGGCGACGTCTTTCTGAAGGATGATATCCGTTGCTTCATCCATTTTACTCGTTCACCGCCTTTAAACTAACACAGCGATTTCATGCCCGGACTCCCCAAGGGCTCAGAATAGATTTAGTCACCTGCATCCGAGGCCAACCGTAATGCGCATGATAACGTAAAGTCACTGAAAAAACCACAGGTTTCAGGGACGTTATAGTTAGAAATTAGCATTTTGAAAACCTTTGAAATTCACTGAAAAAACCACAGGTTTCAGGGACGTTATAGTTAGAAATTAACATTTAAAAACCTTTGAAATTCACTGAAAAAACCATAGTTGTACATTTCACTCATACAAAACCAGTGAAATTCGGCCGTTATAGTTAGTTCAGCTAACTATAACTCGCGCCCGCAATGCACTGCTGATGACATCACATATTACATCATTCATGACATAACGTCCCTGAAACCTATGGTTTTTTCAGTGAATTTCTAAGGTTTTTTATATGCTAATTTCTAACTATGCCTACAGAGGTAGGACATGTGCAGAAAGAGGAAGAAAGGTGCAGAAAGAAACAAGAGAAATGCAGAAAGAGGCAACAGAAGTCCAGAAAGACAAAGAAAGGTGCAGAAAGAAGCAAGAGATATGCAGAAAGAACCAACAGAGGTGCAGAAAGAAGCAAGAGATATGCAGAAAGAACCAACAGAGGTGCAGAAAGAGGCCTTGTTGCAAAGTCATCCTGTGCCCCCAACTTTTTGCTGACGGGTACTGGTGGTAACTGACGCTGACTAACCAGGCCTAGAGCCAGTGCTATGCTAAAAGACACTTAGAATACAGTGAAAACACCTACATACACTAGGGTACACTATGGGTTGGGGTACCCCTGTGATTGTCATGACCTCCCCTGTAAGACCCTAGTACATATTAGGGCAGGGGGATTAAAACTACCTCTAAGTCAGAGGTGCAGAAACATGCTTCTTTAACTAGTAGTCGCGTTTGCTGAGTGGTAGAGAAAGGGTGCTGGGCCTCCGGCCAGCTCTCAGGAATTCTGCTGCGTAGGACTTACAGGAGGTACCAGGAGGGCTTCTTGGCCCCCAAAGTCCCTCAGGAGTAAAGTGGACTTCATCCCCCATCCCATAGTCTGCCAGGAGGCGCGTTTGCAGAGTGGTGGAGAAAGGGGGCATGGCCTCCGAAGACATCTTAGCAATCCTACTGTCTGGGTCTTACTGGAGGTAACAAGAGGGGTACTTAGGCCCCAAGGACATCCTTGGGGGCCAACTACCCCTCCTATTACCTCCAGTAAGTACCACACAGCAGGATTGCTAAGTTCTCATAACAGGCCACACCCCCTTTGCCCACCACTCTGCAAATGCGCTCCCTGGCACGCTCTTCGATGGGGATTGAAGTCCCCTTCACTGTTGGGGGTCCTTAGAGGCCAACTAGCCTATCTCTTACCTCCAGTAAGCCCCACACAGTGGGATTGCTTAGAGGTGGACACAGGCCATGCCTCCTTTCTCCACCACTCTGCAAACGCGCCTCCTGGCGCACTCTTGGTTGGGGGATGAAGTCCCCTTTCCTCATGAGGGTCCCTGGGGGCCAGCTACCCCCAACCAGGTACCTCCAGTAAGCGCCACACAGCTGGATTACTGAGAGTGGTCCGAGGCCACGCCCCCTTTTTACACCACTCTGCAAACGCGGCTCCTGGCGCACTGCTGCTTGGGGGATGAAGTCCACTTGTGTCCTGAGGTCCTCAGGATACAAGAGGACCTCATCGCCCCACCAGCAGTGTGCCAAAAGGTGCGTTTGCAGAGTGGTGTAAAAAGGGGGGTGGCCTCGGACCACCTCTCTGCAATCCAGCTGTGTGGCGCTTACTGGAGGTTCATGGTGGGCTAGTTGGCCCCCAGGGACCCTCAGTATTCAAGGGGACTTAATTCCCAAACTTAGAACGTGCCAGGGGGCGCATTTGCAGAGTGGTGCAGGGATGGGGCGGGGCCTCCGGTGAGATGGCGGCTTTTTTATAAATATAATTTTAGAGGGGGGGCTGTGTGGCCCCCCTTCTTTTAGTATTTTTGGGGCCCTGGGGACCCCATCCCCCAGGGCCTGACCCTTTTTAAAAATATATATATTTTTTAAAACAGGAAGGGGCCGCGCGGCCCCCCTCTCGAGGCCGATTTCGGCCCTGGGGACCCCATCCCCCGGGGCATGGCCTCCTTTTTTTGTATATATATATATATATATATAGGGAAGGGGGGTCACGTGGCCCCCCTTCCCTGGGCCACTTTTGGCCCCGGGGACCCCATCCCCTGGGGCATGGCCTCTTTTTAAAAAAAAATATTTATAGGGAAGGGGGGCCGCGTGGTTCCCCTTCCCTGGGCCACTATTGGCCCCGGGGACCCCATCCCCCGGGGCTTGGCCATTTTATAGACTTTTTTTAAGGAGGGGGGCCGCGCGGCCCCCCTCCCCAGGCCGATTTTGGCCCCGGGGAGCCCAGAGCCCGGCCAATTATTTTTTTTTAAATAAAGGGGAGGGGGCCGAGTGGCCCCCCTCCTGGGCCACTTCTGGCCCCAGGGACCCCATCCCCCAGGGCCGGCCCTTAGCGTTGGGGACCGTGGGGGGAGCATCAATGCCCCTACGGTCCCAGCCGGCTCCCCGCCTCCTGCGGGAGCCGGCATTGCTTTTGGGCAAGGGGAGCTGCTGACATGCAGCTCCTCTTGCCCAAAAGCACTCTGAGGGCTTTGTTGAAGTGAGAGCAGGTTTCCTGCTCGCTTCAATGAAGCAAAGCAGTGTTTGCTATGGCAGGGCGGGAGCAGTGCTCCCGCCCTGCCATAGCAAACAACAATGTCCCGGGGGTGGGCACTCCGGGACATTGCAGGAGCCGGCCCTGGGGGGTGGCGGTCCCCAGGGCCATCGAGGGCTCAAGGAGGTGGCCACGCTGACCCCCTCCCAGCATTTCAACAGCCCCAGGGAGGTGGTGGTCCCCGGGACTTGGGGTGGCCCGCGAGGCCCCCTGCAAATAATTGACGAAAGACCCGAGGAGGTGGTGGTCCCCGGGGCTTGGGGGGGTCCGTGAGGCCCCCCTACCTACACTTTTTTTAATGAATTTAAGCCCCGGGGAGGTGGCTGTCCCCGGGGCAGCGGGGGGCCACGTGCCCCCCATGCATAATTAAATAAAGCCTCGGGGAGGTGGTGGTCCCTGGGGCTTGGAGGGGGCCTGGGAAGCCCCCCCACATCTTATTAAACAAGCCCCAGGGAGGTGGCGGTCCCCGGGGCTACGTGCCCCCGCATATAATTAGCATAACCCCGGGGAGGTGGCGGTCCCCGGTGCTGCGGGGGCTCCCGCGGGCTCCTGCGGGCCCCCGCTATATAAATTTGGCATTGCCCCCAGGACTGGCCCACCCGTGGGCTTACAGATAACAAAGCGTGGAAGCCCACGCTTCGTTTTTTAAAAAATGTTCACCGGATTCGCGCACCCAGCGCGAATTCGGCCGATTGTTTAAAAAAAATGCTTTTTTTTGGCCCTGGGGGTCCTTGTGGGACCCCCTGAGCAGGCCTAGGGGGCCAGGGTGTTTCTACCCTGCCCCCTTTTCTTCATTTTTAACCTTTTTTTTACCTTTTTCTTGTGACTCGGTTACTGAGTCACAAGATGGCTGCCAACACATTCTGGTTTGGAGTGTTGGCAGCCAATCTGAATTAAGCTCGTGCTCGGGAGGATTCGCGAATCCTCCTCGGTGCTCAGATATCAATATTTTTCTTTTTTGAATTTCTCAGGAACTACTGAACGGATTTACACCATTTAAAAAAAAGTCACTTTCTGAACCAAGAGCTACCTTTTTGCCAAATTTGGTGTAATTCCGTTCAGCAGTTCGGGCTGTAGCCTGTTCCAAAATTTCCTATGGAAATTAACATGGAGAAAATGCATTTTGGGACCCCCCTTTTTTCTTGGCCCCCGCTTGATAAATCACCCCAAAACTTTCAAGACAGGAGCTGACCGTAACGCCCCATTAGTTTTGAAAATTTCGCAAAGATTCGTCAACCGGCGCCAAAGATATTGGCAAATCAAAAACGCTTTTGCTATGGAAACTAGGTCCTAACTATAACTACCTGCTGGCGACCGCCAGTGAGAGAATATATATATATATATATATATATATATATATATATATATATATATATATATATATATATATATATATATATAATACATACATACATACATATTTCTATATATATATATATATTATCTACTGGCGGTCGCCAGTAGATAGTTATAGTTAGGACCTATTTTCCATAGGAAATCCGCGACATTCTATTTGAAATAACTCTCTTGCCGGTTGACGAATCTTCGCGAAATTTTCAAACTTTATGGCCCGCTCCGGTCCGCTCCTACCCTGAAAGTCTCGGGGTGATTCATCAAGCGGGGCCGAGAAAAAGGGGGTCCCAAAACGTGTTTTCCCCATTCATTTTCCCATAGGAAACTTTAGACACGGCTACAGCCCGAACTGCTGAACGGAATTACACCAAATTTGGCAAAGAGGTAGTTCTTGGTTCAGAAAGAACCCTTTTGTTAAATGGTGTAAATCCGTTCAGTAGTTGCGGAGAAATTAAAAAAATAAGAGTCAAAAAATCAATTTCCCATAGGAAACTTTATGCAAGGCTACAGCCCGAACTGCTGAACGGAATTACACCAAATTTGGCAAAGAGGTAGTTCTTGGTTCAGAAAGAACCCTTTTTGTTAAATGGTGTAAATCCGTTCAGTAGTTGCTGAGAAAATCAAAAGTAAAAACACATATATATCTGGGCGGAGCCTAACCACACATGTCATCGTGAGATCTGATTGGTTGTCAGCACTTCATCCTGGAATTGCTGGCAGCCATCTTGAGACCAATATACATGATAGTACCCCATTGAAATGCCTTGTAGTGAATCAAAGATTTTGAGGGTTACCAAAAGGAGAACTATTAAGGGTGATAACAGACTTTAGTTACATTAGAATTCATTTGTTGATGGTACCATACTAATTTCAGGAATTGTGGTGTGTTCTAAGGTGATTTTACCCTGTGAAAAACCTTCTGCTGGGATATCATGAATCATGTTTGAGAGAAAACTATTTTCACATGCTTGTCCCATACAGTTTTGGAAGGTGCTCCAGAAGCTAAAATGAGAGCATATTTTCTGTAAATTCACATTATCTTTCTCAGTCATGTGAGAATGAAGTCTGACATTCTCAGTAAAACATGTACATCCAACAAGGGCAGAGACTGTCAGTTGATTCCTTTGTGTTCTACTGCAGCTTCCCAGAGTGTTCTAAAGAACAACTAGAGTGCTAACAGCCTTACTTATGACAAAAGTATGGCACACCTGAAGCCATCTTGATTGGAATAAACTGGTAACACTTAAAACATTTAATTTAAAAAGGAACAAAATGATGGGGTTCATTTTGTCATAGAAATTATGGTTAGTGCTATAGAAAGAAAAATTAGGACATGTTTCAAGTGAGATCTCAAATATCTTCCTGTTATATTTCAACAGGAGCAGCCTGCCAGTTGATGCCTTTGTGTTCTACTGCAGCTTCCCAGAGTGTTCTAAAGAACAACTAGAGCGCTAACAGCCTTACTTATGACAAAAGTATGGCACACCGGAAGCCATCTTGATTGGAATAAACCGTTAATACTTAAAACATTTAATTTAAAAAGGAACAAAATGAGGGGTTCTTTTTTAAATAGAAATTATGGTTAGTGCTGCAGAAAGAAAAATGAGGGCATGTTTTAAGTGAGATCTCAAATCCTCTTCTATTTCATTAGAAAATTCTGACATGCAGACTGAAACAATCACTTTCAATACCAGCAGCAGACTTCCAGTTAACTCCCTGGTGAGCAGTAGCTTTAGTACAGTGATCTAATGAGCAACTAGAGTGCTAACATTCTGAATTTATGGCAAATGTGAGACACATCTGAATGCCTTCTTGATGGAATCAAAGTAAAAAACTGAAAGCATTTCCTACTGAGGAGACTGCAGTAAATGAGGAAATTAGGAAACTTCATAACAAAGAAGTCTTCCAAGATGGCCACCAGAGAAAAAAGAGCCCAAATGGAGCACAAATATTACCCAGATGTAGCCCACATATAGCCCAATGACAAAAGTGTGCAAAACACTTTTTATTTTTAGATTTTTGCAGTTTTATGTAGTGCAGACTGGTCAGGTATTGGAGCGTTGCATCTTAAAACATGACCCCCTACACTACAAAAACACTACTGCACTACTCTAAACCCTAAAACACTACCCCAGCACGACTCCCTACACTACACAAGCACCACTGCACTATCCTAAACCCTAAAACACTACCCCCAGCATGACCCCCTACACTACACAAACACCACTGCACTACCCTAAACCCTAAAACACTACCCCAGCACGATCCCCTACACTACCCAAACACCACTGCACTAACCTAAATCCTAAAACAATACCCCCAGCACGACCCCCTACACTACCCAAACACCACTGCACTACCCTAAAACATGACCCCCTACACTACACAAACACCACTGCACTACCCTAAACCCTAAAACACTACCCCCAGCACGACCCCCTACACTACACAAGCACCACTGCACTACCCTAAACCCTAAAACACTACCCCCAGAACGACCCCCTACACTGCCCGAACACCACTGCACTGCCCTAAACCTTGAAACACCAGCCCCTGCACGACCCCCTACACTGTTCGAACACCACTGCACTGCCCTAAACCCTGAAACACCACCCCCAGCACGACCCCTACACTGCCCGAACACCACTGCACTGCCCTAAACCCTGAAACACCACCCCCTTCCACGAACCCCTACACTGCCCGAACACCACTGCACTGCCCTAAACCCTGAAACACCACCCCCAGCACGGCCCCCTACACTGCCCAAACACCACTGCACTGCCCTAAACCCTGAAACACTATCCCCAGCAAGACCCCCTACACTGCCCAAACACCACTCCACTGCCCTAAACCCTGAAACATCACCCCCAGCAAGACCCCCTAAACTGCCCGAACACCACTGCCCTAAACCCTGAAACACCACCCCCAGCACGACCCCCTACACTGCCCGAACACCACTGCACTGCCCTAAACCCTGAAACACCACCCCCAGCACGACCCCCTACACTGCACGAACACCACTGCTCTGCCCAAAACCCTGAAACACCAGCCCCAGCACGACCCCCTACACTGCCCGAACACCACTGCACTGCCCTAAACCCTGAAACACCAGCCCCAGCACGACCCCCTACACTGCCCGAACACCACTGCACTACCCTAAACCCAGAAACACCACCCCCAGCACGACCCCCTACACTGCCTGAGCACCACTGCACTGCCCTAAACCCTGAAACACCAGCCCCAGCATGACCCCCTACACTGCCCGAACACCACTGCACTGCCCTAAACCCTGAAACACCAGCCCCAGCACGACCACCTACACTGCACGAACACCACTGCACTGCCCTAAACCCTGAAACACCAGCCCCAGCATGACCCCCTACACTGCCCGAACACCACTGCACTGCCCTAAACCGTGAAACACTAGCCCCAGCACGACCCCCTACACTGCCAGAACACCATTGCACTGCCCTAAACCCTGAAACACCAGCCCCAGCACAACCCCCTACACTGCCCGAACACTACTGCACTGCCCTAAACCCTGAAACACCACCCCGTGCACGACCCCCTACACTGCCCGAACACCACTGCACTGCCCTAAACCCTGAAACACCACCCCCAGCACGACACCCTACACTGCCCGAACACCACTGCACTGCCCTAAACCCTGAAACACCATTCCCCCTGCACGACCCCCTACACTGCCCGAACACTACTGCACTGCCCTAAACCCTGAAACACCATCCCCAGCACGACCCCCTACACTGCACGAACACCCCTGCACTGCCCTAAACCCTGAAACACTACCCCCAGCAAGACCCCCTACACTGCCCGAACACCACTGCACTGCGCTAAACCCTGAAACATCACCCCCAGCAAGACCCCCTACACTGCCCGAACACCACTGCCCTAAACCCTGAAACACCACCCCCAGCAAGACCCCCTACACTGCCCGAACACCACTGCACTACCCTAAACCCTACAACACTACCCCCAGCACGACCCCCTACACTACAAAAGCACCACTGCACTACCCTAAACCCTAAAACATTACCCCCAGAACGACCCCCTACACTGCCCGAACACCACTGCACTGCCCTAAACCTTGAAACACCAGCCCCTGCACGACCCCTACACTGTTCGAACACCACTGCACTGCCCTAAACCCTGAAACACCACCCCCAGCACAACCCCCTACACTGCCGAACACCACTGCACTGCCCTAAACCCTGAAACACCACCCCCTTCATGACCCCCTACACTGCCCGAACACCACTGCACTGCCCTAAACCCTGAAACACCACCCCCAGCACGGCCCCCTACACTGCCCAAACACCACTGCACTGCCCTAAACCCTGAAACACCACCCCCAGCACGACCCCCTACACTGCCCGAACACCACTGCTCTGCCCAAAACCCTGAAACACAAGTGTAGGAAGGTGGAATCTGACTATATGGTTGCCCCCACTTTTTTTATGGTGTTTTGCTGGTTTATGACTTAGTTGGACTGGGATCCTGCTATTCAGGGCCCCAGTCTATCTGCTTTCTCTGTAAAATGGATTCCATGTGCCTTAGGCACATCTCTGATTGGGATCTGGAGTGCCCTTATAAGTCCCTAGTATATGGTATACTATGTACCAAGGGCATAGGTACCTCAGAGGCCTGCCAGGGGCTGCAGCATGTATTATGCCACCCCTGGAAGGCCATCCAAACTGACACCACAGGTCTGCTACTGCAGCCTGGGTAAGGTGGTGCATGCACCCCTTACTGTGATATATGTTACCTATATCACGAAATACATACACACCTAGAAACCTATAAGTCACTCCTAAGGCAGGCCTTATCAATCCTAAAGGCAGAGTGCATGGTTCCTATGTGAGAGGGTGCCCCTGCATGAGCAGGGCCCCTCTGCAGCGTTCGGAGACCATCTCTGATGCTGTTTGTAGTGCAGCCTGACCATATACTCTTAAGCGCATTATATCCTCGCGGTAAAATGCTAACTTTGGAATGGCTGCACCTAAACATGTCGTGTTTGGTGTCAAACATCTTGGAATACTACCCCCCGCCAATCCTGGCGGCGGGGGTAGCATTCCACCCTTCTAGAGGGAAAGACATGTTAACTCTGGCTTACCCGGTAACTTCTTTCTGAAGCCCTGGCATCACAAAATGGATGCTGCTGCCACAGACACAAGTCTGGCCTCCTGCTGCTGGACGAAACTCCGGCAGGGGAGGCCTGGACAATAGGTTTCCTGTTGCAGGGAGGTGTGACCACCTCCCCAGACAGGATAATGTGTATTGGGGCTGGGTGGGTGCACTCTTAGAGTGCTTTGAAGTCCTGCACTGGGGGAGCAAAAGGCTCCTCTGTGCATATGCCAGTTCAAACCAGCTCAGGGGCTACCTGCCCCTGCTCTGGCGCGAAACTGGACAAAGGGAAGTGGGTGTAGCCACCCCCTCCCTTGACCCTCCCATAGGTGGGGTCATAGAGTTAGTCCCTCCCTGTTTTACTAGTTAAAATGGGGAACCCTTGCCACAGCAAGATTATACCTGGACGAAACTCTGACACGGAATCCTGGACCTTCGACGCTCTACGACAAGATTAGAGGACTGAAGAATCTCCCTTGGGGTCAAGGAGTGACTCCCCTGCTTGGCAGGCACCAAAGAAGCATCTGTCCGGTTCGCATCACTGAAGCTCCCGTCGGACGCCGAAGTCATCGCATCACCAGAGGTGGATTCTCAGACTTCCCCGAGGCTACCCTGAGTCCCCAGCAAAGCTGAGGCCCGTGGCTATCGTGGGTAACGTGAGACCGTGACCCCTGGACACCGAGCACACTTGCAAGTGCACCATCTTCTGGGTCTCCCAAGAAGTCGTGCTTTGGGCTCCGAGTAGCCCTAGCCTCCAGCACCACCTGCACCGAAGATCACTGGCCCCCACTCCACGAGTGTCCTGTAAGCCAGCTCCACGTGCGGTGTCACGAGGCTCCTTCGCGGTCGCTAGCCCGTTGGCTAGTAGCCCTTACCGAAGGCCAATCTTTTCTTTACTTGGCAGTCTGGTTGCTCCAGGCCTGCCCTCACTTACCCTTGCTGGGTGAGTTCCCCAGACCTTGCTGGTCTGCACCATCGACGATCTTCAGCTACATCGAGACTTGCCGTTGCCAAGGCTTGTTGGGTCCAATCCGGTCGCCGACACCGCAGCACTCGACAGACATCGTGTACCAGCCCGAATCCTGCTCCTGGTCACCGAGAACGCCTCCTGGACCTCGTGGCTGCAGAAACAGAGACGACCGTCAACGCACCTGAAGCACTCGACATCGGTGGGCATCTGTCCATCGCCTCCCTGGTCACTGGCTAGTGACCCAGACTCTGTCCCCTCTGCTTTCAGGTTCTTCAGAACTCCGATCCACTCTTGGATCCACCCGGACACTTTTCTCCTGGTCGCCAGCAGCACTTTGCAGCAGATCGCCATAAGAACCGACGACGAAACCCGACCCCGAAAGGCACCTATGCACCCGGCTTCCCTGGGTGAGGTAACACGAGTACTCCGGTGCTCCCGTGGGTAGAGACTCTTCAAAGTCCTAGGTCTCAAAGGGTTTTGTCCTAGTCCTCTTCTAAGTGTCCCTTTCCTCTATTTTCCCGATCCCGACTTTCTCCATAGAAGTTAACGGCGTATCGCGGTTGTGTATTTACACTGCACGCGTCTCCCGTGGGTCCCCTGTGTCACTACCTTGGGTGGTTCCTTGTGGTCCAAGCACTTCTAGAGGCTCTAGGCCTAGTGTCTAGTTCAGTCGTGGTTCGCATACCACTTTATTGGTATATGGTTTGGTACGCCCCTAGGGCCCAAACGTGTATTTGTGCTATTACTGTGATTTAAGATCTTATAACCTATGTACTTCGAACTCTAGCCTCATAAAGAGACTAGAGGGGTGTGTTTAGTAATAAATACATATATTTTGAATATATACCTGGTGTGGTGCTCTTTCATTTGGTCACTCAAGAGATTATAGACTGGTAAAACAAGCTGCTTTACATTCCTTCAAGACTTAGCCTGAAGGCTGCTCTCCATAGCTACCACTAGGATAGCTTTCAATAAGGTTGTCTTTAACCTACCTACCATAAGAGTCGATTTGGACTGGTGCAAGGTGCCCACTACAATTAGTGGACAGCATATGCCAGGCCAACTTCTCACATTGGTGTGCAGCGTGTGGGATTCCAGCTTGCTATTGTTTTACCAGATAATCTCAATTGAATTGATCAACTGAAAACCACTAAAGGTACCTAAGGTACATATAATTTAAGCTTAGAATATCAGTAAGTTCTACTGAACTTAGAGTTGTGTGTTAAGGGATAGCACAACCCTTTCTACAACTCAAGAGAGTTTAGTAGGCCACACTAGAGTAGGTAGTGCATACACCACACCACACTAGTAATGTCTTTAAAAGCAGGATCCAAAGATGCCCTGCAGGAAGCCATTGAGCTTCCCCCTCCAAGTATGACACACTCCCATTCTTGGAACTGAGAGCTTTGTGTAACGTGAGGAAATTAAGGACAGGCCAAAGTCCCACCACCCAACACCTCCAGGAGTTGTTGGTGGCTTATGATCTTAGTAAGTCCTCAGAGACTGAAGGGGTAGGAGCAGAGGGTGGGCCAGCAGATGAGGAAGGGGCCAGGGGTACTACTACCCCCAGCCCCCTCTGAAACTGACCAGGAGGGTGACAATGACCCTGACCTGGAAAACCCAATCCCTTCTGGGGAAGATGAAGATGAGGATCTTGAGAACCACACCTTTGTCCCCCCAGGAAGGATTATGAGTGTGCTCAGAAAGTCTAGGTCTCCTTCTCAGGAGTCTAACCACTCTGGCACCTCAATAGGGAGCTCTGTTTCTTCTCACAGGAGGGAATCCTCTCATGAGAGAAGAAAGAGACTGGTCCAGTATGAGGAAACTCAACTGGAGATCAGGAAGAAGCAATTGGCTTTAGATAGAGAATCCCTAGATCTCCTTAGAGAGAGAAGAAAGTTGGGACTAGAGTCCCATGGTGGCAGCAATATCCCTAGAGATAGGGACAGGTCTTATGACCATAGAAACCTAAACAAGATTGTCCCTCCCTACCAGAGTGGGGATGACATCCACAAATGGATAACTGCACTGGAGAGGGCCTGTAAAGTTCAGAAGGTCCCCCAGAGGCAGTGGGCAGCAATCTTGTGGCTCTCCTTTGCAGACAAAGGTAGAGACAAGCTCCTCACTGTAAGAGAAGAGGATGCTGACAATTACACAGTCTTGAAGAGTGCTCTGATAGATGGGTTTGGCCTAACCACTGAACAGTATAGGTTGAAGTTCAGAGACACCCAAAAAGCTCAGACTCAAGACTGGGTTGATTTTGTAGATTGTGCTACAAAGGCTCTGGAAGGTTGGATACATGGCAACAAAGTGCATGACTTTTTAGGATTGTACAATTTGATTATGAGGGAGCAGATCCTTAATAATTGTCAAAACCAGCTTTTGCACCAGTATCTGGTGGACTCTGATCTGACCTCTCCCCAAGAATTGGGAAAGAAGGCAGACAAATGGGTCAGAACCAGAGTAAAAACTAGAAATCAGGGTGGTGACCAGAAGAAAGATTCTACTAAGTCCCAAGAGAAAGGTGGGGATAAATCTAAGGATAAGTCCCCTACAGGGCCCCAAAATTCCTCTTCTGGGGGTGGGTCCCAAACTCCTTCCTCTCCTGAAAAGAAACCATATTGCCATGTCTGTAAAAAGCCTGGGCACTGGAAAACTGATCCCAGTTGCCCCAGGATTGGCAATAAAGAAAATGTTCCTCCCACAACTACTACCACCCCTCCTGGTACTACCAGTAGTAATCCTCCAGTTGGGAGTAGTGCACCCAAAAGTTGGGTGCTTTTGCAAGAGGAACAGAGGTGGGCCCTAGTTTAGACAGGGACCCCTCAACAGACTCCTCTGACTCTGATGGTGGTATAGGATTTGCCACCTTTACCATGGGTCCCATAGCATTGGGCAGGTACAGACTGGAGCCAATGATTAATGGTCAGAAAGCTGTGGCATTTAGGGACACAGGGGCTAGTGTCACCATGGTGGCAGGGAAACTAGTCCCCCTCACCAGCTTTTACCTGAGTTTAAATACCAGGTGACCAACATTGATGGTGTCAGAACAGATCACCCCATGGCCATAGTCAATCTCAGCTGGGAGGGGTCACAGGCCCAAAAGAGTGGCAGTGTCCCCAACCCTACCTGTAGATTGCCTGATGGGCAATGATTTGGAAATTTCAGCCTGGGCTGAAGTTGAACACCAAACCCATCTTAGGATGTTGGGCGTCCCTGCAAAGGTTAGTGGGGCTGTGATGGCCACAGCCCCAGCCCAAGACTTTGGAGAGATGGAGCCTGAAAGAATGGCCCACTCTCCCCCAAAAGAGAGCAAAAGGGTTGAAGAAAAGTCTTCTTCCCCCAGACAGTAGGTAAGGGTCAGCCTCCTCAGGGAACTGACCCTACCCCTAGTGAAGGAACTGCCACAGAGGTAGTCAGGCCTGGCCTGGCCACACCCCTGATGGCAGAGGACCCTTCCACGGTGGTACCCAGTCTGGAGCAGGTAACCTGCCCCTCTCTACCCTGCCTCAGTCAGCCCAGGGCTGCAGAGGTCAGGGAGGTCAGTGGACCCCCGGGCCCCCTGTCCAGAGGAAGCCCCCCATCAGCAGATTAGGGGCAGCCAGTCTAGTAGCCCTAGCCAGGTGAAAATTCCTCTACACACTGAGGGATCCCCCATACCTTTATGTAGGGACCTCCCCCAGAAGGACTCTGGTAGGCAAGGGCAAACCTGGGACCAGAAGGTTCCAAACCTGCCATGTCCCTCCAGTGTTCCATCCAAAGGGACCCAACCCCCAGCTGTAGGCAGCCAAAGGTTGACCCTTAGAGCAAAGTGCAACTCAGTCATGGAAAGACAGGCATACATGGTGACCAGTGATCTGAGGAAACTGAGGCCAACATTCCTAGGGCCTCACTTCCCTACTCAGACACCTCACCAGCCTTGTACTTTACCTAAGCACACCAGAGGTAGTGATTCCCCATGGTGGAGACCCTCTCATACCCTTAGGGTGAGGGATTGCTTAGTGGACCATAACATAGGGGGCAACCATGCTAGTGCAGGTGCTTCCTTATATGGCCACTTAGTCAATATAGGCTCAACTGGCCAAGGTTAGCCTTATCTCCTTTCGTTTGGGGGGGTTATGTAGGAAGGTGGAATCTGACTATATGGTTGCCCCCACTTTTTTATGGTGTTTTGCTGGTTTATGACTTAGTTGGACTGGGATCCTGCTATTCAGGGCCCCAGTCTATCTGCTTTCTCTGTAAAATGGATTCCATGTGCCTTAGGCACATCTCTGATTGGGATCTGGAGTGCCCTTATAAGTCCCTAGTATATGGTATACTATGTACCAAGGGCATAGGTACCTCAGAGGCCTGCCAGGGGCTGCAGCATGTATTATGCCACCCCTGGAAGGCCATCCAAACTGACACCACAGGTCTGCTACTGCAGCCTGGGTAAGGTGGTGCATGCACCCCTTACTGTGATATAGGTTACCTATATCACGAAATACATACACACCTAGAAACCTATAAGTCACTCCTAAGGCAGGCCTTATCAATCCTAAAGGCAGAGTGCATGGTTCCTATGTGAGAGGGTGCCCCTGCATGAGCAGGGCCCCTCTGCAGCGTTCGGAGACCATCTCTGATGCTGTTTGTAGTGCAGCCTGACCATATACTCTTAAGCGCATTATATCCTCGCGGTAAAATGCTAACTTTGGAATGGCTGCACCTAAACATGTCGTGTTTGGTGTCAAACATCTTGGAATACTACCCCCCGCCAATCCTGGCGGCGGGGGTAGCATTCCACCCTTCTAGAGGGAAAGACATGTTAACTCTGGCTTACCCGGTAACTTCTTTCTGAAGCCCTGGCATCACAAAATGGATGCTGCTGCCACAGACACAAGTCTGGCCTCCTGCTGCTGGACGAAACTCCGGCAGGGGAGGCCTGGACAATAGGTTTCCTGTTGCAGGGAGGTGTGACCACCTCCCCAGACAGGATAATGTGTATTGGGGCTGGGTGGGTGCACTCTTAGAGTGCTTTGAAGTCCTGCACTGGGGGAGCAAAAGGCTCCTCTGTGCATATGCCAGTTCAAACCAGCTCAGGGGCTACCTGCCCCTGCTCTGGCGCGAAACTGGACAAAGGGAAGTGGGTGTAGCCACCCCTCCCTTGACCCTCCCATAGGTGGGGTCATAGAGTTAGTCCCTCCCTGTTTTACTAGTTAAAATGGGGAACCCTTGCCACAGCAAGATTAGATTATACCTGGACGAAACTCTGACACGGAATCCTGGACCTTCGACGCTCTACTCACAAGATTAGAGGACTGAAGAATCTCCCTTGGGGTCAAGGAGTGACTCCCCTGCTTGGCAGGCACCAAAGAAGCATCTGTCCGGTTCGCATCACTGAAGCTCCCGTCGGACGCCGAAGTCATCGCATCACCAGAGGTGGATTCTCAGACTTCCCGAGGCTACCCTGAGTCCCCAGCAAAGCTGAGGCCCGTGGCTATCGTGGGTAACGTGAGACCGTGACCCCTGGACACCGAGCACACTTGCAAGTGCACCATCTTCTGGGTCTCCCAAGAAGTCGTGCTTTGGGCTCCGAGTAGCCCTAGCCTCCAGCACCACCTGCACCGAAGATCACTGGCCCCCACTCCACGAGTGTCCTGTAAGCCAGCTCCACGTGCGGCGTCACGAGGCTCCTTCGCGGTCGCTAGCCCGTTGGCTAGTAGCCCTTACCGAAGGCCAATCTTTTCTTTACTTGGCAGTCTGGTTGCTCCAGGCCTGCCCTCACTTACCCTTGCTGGGTGAGTTCCCCAGACCTTGCTGGTCTGCACCATCGACGATCTTCAGCTACATCGAGACTTGCCGTTGCCAAGGCTTGTTGGGTCCAATCTGGTCGCCGACACCGCAGCACTCGACAGACATCGTGTACCAGCCCGAATCCTGCTCCTGGTCGCCGACAACGCCTCCTGGACCTCGTGGCTGCAGAAACGAGACGACCGTCAACGCACCTGAAGCACTCGACATCGGTGGGCATCTGTCCATCGCCTCCCTGGTCACTGGCTAGTGACCCAGACTCTGTCCCCTCTGCTTTCAGGTTCTTCAGAACTCCGATCCACTCTTGGATCCACCCGGACACTTTTCTCCTGGTCGCCAGCAGCACTTTGCAGCAGATCGCCATAAGAACCGACGACGAAACCCGACCCCGAAAGGCACCTATGCACCCGGCTTCCCTGGGTGAGGTAACACGAGTACTCCGGTGCTCCCGTGGGTAGAGACTCTTCAAAGTCCTAGATCTCAAAGGGTTTTGTCCTAGTCCTCTTCTAAGTGTCCCTTTCCTCTATTTTCCCGATCCCGACTTTCTCCATAGAAGTTAACGGCGTATCGCGGTTGTGTATTTACACTGCACGCGTCTCCCGTGGGTCCCCTGTGTCACTACCTTGGGTGGTTCCTTGTGGTCCAAGCACTTCTAGAGGCTCTAGGCCTAGTGTCTAGTTCAGTCGTGGTTCGCATACCACTTTATTGGTATATGGTTTGGTACGCCCCTAGGGCCCAAACGTGTATTTGTGCTATTACTGTGATTTAAGATCTTATAACCTATGTACTTCGAACTCTAGCCTCATAAAGAGACTAGAGGGGTGTGTTTAGTAATAAATACATATATTTTGAATATATACCTGGTGTGGTGCTCTTTCATTTGGTCACTCAAGAGATTATAGACTGGTAAAACAAGCTGCTTTACATTCCTTCAAGACTTAGCCTGAAGGATGCTCTCCATAGCTACCACTAGGATAGCTTTCAATAAGGTTGTCTTTAACCTACCTACCATAAGAGTCGATTTGGACTGGTGCAAGGTGCCCACTACAATTAGTGGACAGCATATGCCAGGCCAACTTCTCACAACAAGCCCCAGCACGACCCCCTACACTGCCCGAACACCACTGCACTGCCCTAAACCCTGAAACACCAGCCCCAGCATGACCCCCTACACTGCCCGAACACCACTGCACTACCCTAAACCCATAAACACCACCCCCAGCATGACCCCCTACACTGCCTGAGCACCACTGCACTGCCCTAAACCCTGAAACACCAGCCCCAGCATGACCCCCTACACTGCCCAAACACCACTGCACTGCCCTAAACCCTGAAACACCAGCCCCAGCACGACCACCTACACTGCACGAACACCACTGCACTGCCCTAAACCCTGAAACACCAGCCCCAGCATGACCCCCTACACTGCCCAAATACCACTGCACTGCCCTAAACCGTGAAACACTAGCCCCAGCACGACCCCCTACACTGCCAGAACACCATTGCACTGCCCTAAACCCTGAAACACCAGCCCCAGCACAGACCCCCTACACTGCCCGAACACCACTGCACTGCCCTAAACCCTGAAACATCACCCCCAGCAAGACCCCCTACACTGCCCGAAACACCACTGCCCTAAACCCTGAAACACCACCCCCAGCAAGACCCCCTACACTGCCCGAACACCACTGCACTGCCCTAAACCCTGAAACACCAGCCCCAGCACGACCCCCTACATTGGCCGAACACCACTGCACTGCCCTAAACCCTGAAACACCACCCCCTGCATGACCCACTACACTGCCCGAACACCACTGCACTGCCCTAAACCCTGAAACACCATTCCCCCTGCACGACCCCCTACTCTGCCCGAACACTACTGCACTGGCCTAAACCCTGAAACACCATCCCCAGCACGACCCCCTACACTGCAAGAACACCCCTGCACTGCCCTAAACCCTGAAACACTACCCCCAGCAAGACCCCTACACTGCCCGAACACCACTGCACTGCCCTAAACCCTGAAACATCACCCCCAGCAAGACCCCCTACACTGCCCGAACACACTGCACTGCCCTAAACCCTGAAACACCACCCCCAGCAAGACCCCCTACACTGCCCGAACACCACTGCACTGCCCTAAACCCTGAAACACCAGCCCCAGCACGACCCCCTACAATGCCCGAACACCACTGCACTGCCCTAAACCCTGAAACACCACCCCCTGCATGACCCACTACACTGCCCGAACACCACTGCACTGCCCTAAACCCTGAAACACCACGCCCAGCACGACCCCCTACACTGCCCGAACACCATTGCACTGCCCTAAACCCTGAAACACCACCCCCTGCACGATCCCCTACACTGCCCAAACACTACTGCACTGCCCTAAACCCTGAAACACCGCCCCAGCATGACCCCCTACACTGCACGAACACTACTGCACTGCCCTAAACCTTGAAACACCAGCCCCAGCAAGACACCCTACACTGCCCGAACACCACTGCACTGCCCTAAACCCTGAAACATCACCCCCAGCAAGACCCCCTACACTGCCCGAACACCACTGCCCTAAACCCTGAAACACCAGCCCCAGCTCGACCCCCTACACTGCCCGAACACCACTGCACTGCCCTAAACCCTGAAACACCACCCCCAGCACGACCCCTACACTGCCCGAACACCACTGCACTGCCCTAAACCCTGAAACACCACCCCCAGCACGACCCCCTACACTGCCCGAACACCACTGCTCTGCCCAAAACCCTGAAACACAAGCCCCAGCACGACCCCTTACACTGCCCGAACACCACTGCACTGCCCTAAACCCTGAAACACCAGCCCCAGCATGACCCCCTACACTGCCTGAACACCACTGCACTACCCTAAACCCATAAACACCACCCCCAGCACGACCCCCTACACTGCCTGAGCACCACTGCACTGCCCTAAACCCTGAAACACCAGCCCCAGCATGACCCCCTACACTGCCCAAACACCACTGCACTGCCCTAAACCCTGAAACACCAGCCCCAGCACGACCACCTACACTGCACGAACACCACTGCACTGCCCTAAACCCTGAAACACCAGCCCCAGCATGACCCCCTACACTGCCCGAACACCACTGCACTGCCCTAAACCCTGAAACACCATTCCCCTGCACGACCCCCTACTCTGCCCGAACACTACTGCACTGGCCTAAACCCTGAAACACCATCCCCAGCACGACCACCTAAACTGCACGAACACCACTGCACTGCCCTAAACCCTGAAACACTACCCCCAGCAAGACCCCCTACACTGCCCGAACACCACTGCACTGCCCTAAACCCTGAAACATCACCCCCAGCAAGACCCCCTACACTGCCCGAACACCACTGCCCTAAACCCTGAAACACCACCCCAAGCAAGACCCCCTACACTGCCCGAACACCACTGCACTGCCCTAAACCCTGAAACACCAGCCCCAGCATGACCCCCTACATTGCCCGAACACCACTGCACTGCCCTAAACCCTGAAACACCACCCCTGCATGACCCACTACACTGCCCGAACACCACTGCACTGCCCTAAACCCTGAAACACCACCCCCAGCACGACCCCCTACACTGCCCGAACACCATTGCACTGCCCTAAACCCTGAAACACCACCCCTGCACGACCCCCTACACTGCCCGAACACTACTGCACTGCCCTAAACCCTGAAACACCGCCCCCAGCATGACCCCCTACACTGCCACGAACACCACTGCACTGCCCTAAACCCTGAAACACCAGCCCCAGCAAGACACCCTACACTGTCCGAACACCACTGCACTGCCCTAAAACCTGAAACAACACCCCCAGCAAGACCCCCTACACTGCCCGAACACCACTGCCCTAAAACCTGAAACACCAGCCCCAGCACGACCCCCTACACTGCCCGAACACCACTGCACTGCCCTAAACCCTGAAACACCACCCCCAGCAGACCCCCTACACTGCCCGAACACCACTGCACTGCCCTAAACCCTGAAACACCACCCCCAGCACGACCGCCTACACTGCCTGAAAACCACTGCACTGCCCTAAACCCTGAAACACCAGCCCCAGCACGACCCCCTACACTGCCCGAACACCACTGCACTGCCCTAAACCCCCAAACACCAGCCCCAGCATGACCCCCTACACTGCCCGAACACCACTGCACTACCCTAAACCCTGAAACACCAGCCCCAGCAAGACCCCCTACACTGCCCGAACACCACTGCACTGCCCTAAAAGCTGAAACACCAGCCCCAGCAAGACCCCCTACACTGCCCGAACACCACTGCACTGCCCTAAACCCTGAAACACCACCGCCAGCAAGACCCCCTACACTGCCCGAACACCACTGCGCTGCCCTAAACGCTGAAACATCAGCCCCAGCAAGACCCCCTACACTGCGCGAACACCATTGCACTGCCCTAAACCGTGAAACACCACCCCCAGCAAGACCCCCTACACTGCCCGAACACCACTGCACTAAACTCGGAAACACCAGCCCCAGCAAGACCACCTACACTGCCCGAACACCACTGCACTGCCCAAAACCCTGAAACACCATCCCCAGCACGACACCCTACACTGCCCGAACACCACTGCACTGCCCTAAACCCTGAAACACCACCCCCAGCATGACCCCTACACTGCCCCAACACCACTGCACTGCCCTAAACCCTGAAACACCACCCCTGCACGACCCCCTACACTGCCCGAACACCACTGCACTGCCCTAAACCCTAAAACTCCTACCCCCAGCATGACCCCCTACACTGCCCGAACACCACTGCACTGCCCTAAACCCTGAAACACCACCCCCAGCACGACCCCTACACTGCCCAAACACCACTGCACTGCCCTAAACCCTGAAACACCACCCCCAGCACGACCCCCTACACTGCCCGAACACCACTGCACTGCCCTAAAGCCTGAAACACCACCTCCAACACAACCCCCTACACTGCCTGAACACCATTGCTCTGCCCTAAACCCTAAAACACTCCCCCAGCATGACCCCCTGCACTGACCCAAACACCACTGCACTGCCCTAAACCCTGAAACACCACCCCCAGCACGACCCCCTACACTGCCCGGACACCACTACACTGCCCTAAAGCCTGAAACACCACCTCCAACACAACCCCCTACACTGCCTGAACACCATTGCTCTGCCCTAAACCCTAAAACACTCCCCCAGCATGACCCCCTGCACGACCCAAACACCACTGCACTGCCCTAAACCCTGAAACACCACCCCCAGCAAGACCCCCTACACTGCCCGAATACCACTGCACTGCCCTAAAGCCTGAAACACCACCTCCAACACAACCCCCTACACTGCCTGAACACCATTGCTCTGCCCTAAACCCTGAAACACTGCCCCCAGCAAGACCCCCTACACTGCCCGAACACCACTGCCCTAAACCCTGAAACACCAGCCCCAGCACGACCCCCTACATTGCCCAAACACCACTGCACTGCCCTAAACCCTGAAACACCACCCCTGCATGACCCACTACACTGCCCGAACACCACTGCACTGCCCTAAACCCTGAAACACCACCCCCAGCACGACCCCCTACACTGCCCGAACACCATTGCACTGCCCTAAACCCTGAAACACCACCCCCTGCACGATCCCCTACACTGCCCGAACACTACTGCACTGCCCTAAACCCTGAAACACCGCCCCAGCATGACCCCCTACACTGCACGAACACTACTGCACTGCCCTAAACCTTGAAACACCAGCCCCAGCAAGACACCCTACACTGCCCGAACACCACTGCACTGCCCTAAACCCTGAAACATCACCCCCAGCAAGACCCCCTACACTGCCCGAACACCACTGCCCTAAACCCTGAAACACCAGCCCCAGCACGACCCCCTACACTGCCCGAACACCACTGCACTGCCCTAAACCCTGAAACACCACCCCCAGCACGACCCCCTACACTGCCCGAACACCACTGCACTGCCCTAAACCCTGAAACACCACCCCCAGCACGACCCCCTATACTGCCCGAACACCACTGCTCTGCCCAAAACCCTGAAACACAAGCCCCAGCACGACCCCCTACACTGCCTGAACACCACTGCACTACCCTAAACCCATAAACACCACCCCCAGCACGACCCCCTACACTGCCTGAGCACCACTGCACTGCCCTAAACCCTGAAACACCAGCCCCAGCATGACCCCCTACACTGCCCAAACACCACTGCACTGCCCTAAACCCTGAAACACCAGCCCCAGCACGACCACCTACACTGCACTGAACACCACTGCACTGCCCTAAACCCTGAAACACCAGCCCCAGCATGACCCCCTACACTGCCCGAACACCACTGCACTGCCCTAAACCGTGAAACACTAGCCCCAGCACGACCCCCTACACTGCCTAGAACACCATTGCACTGCCCTAAACCCTGAAACACCAGCCCCAGCACAACCCCCTACACTGCCCGAACACCACTGCACTGCCCTAAACCCTGAAACACCACCCCGTGCACGACCCCTACACTGCCCGAACACCACTGCACTGCCCTAAACCCTGAAACACCACCCCCAGCACGACACCCCTACACTGCCCGAACACCACTGCACTGCCCTAAACCCTGAAACATCACCCCCAGCAAGACCCCCTACACTGCACGAACACCACTGCCCTAAACCCTGAAACACCACCCCCAGCAAGACCCCCTACACTGCCCGAACACCACTGCACTGCCCTAAACCCTGAAACACCAGCCCCAGCACGACCCCCTACATTGCCCGAACACCACTGCACTGCCCTAAACCCTGAAACACCACCCCCTGCATGACCCACTACACTGCCCGAACACCACTGCACTGCCCTAAACCCTGAAACACCATTCCCCCTGCACGACCCCCTACTCTGCCCGAACACTACTGCACTGGCCTAAACCCTGAAACACCATCCCCAGCACGACCACCTAAACTGCACGAACACCCCTGCACTGCCCTAAACCCTGAAACACTACCCCCAGCAAGACCCCCTACACTGCCCGAACACCACTGCACTGCCCTAAACCCTGAAACATCACCCCCAGCAAGACCCCCTACACTGCACGAACACCACTGCCCTAAACCCTGAAACACCACCCCCAGCAAGACCCCCTACACTGCCCGAACACCACTGCACTGCCCTAAACCCTGAAACACCAGCCCCAGCATGACCCCCTACATTGCCCGAACACCACTGCACTGCCCCTAAACCCTGAAACACCACCCCCTGCACGACCCCCTACACTGCCCGAACACTACTGCACTGCCCTAAACCCTGAAACACCGCCCCCAGCATGACCCCCTACACTGCACGAACACTACTGCACTGCCCTAAACCTTGAAACACCAGCCCCAGCAAGACACCCTACACTGCCCGAACACCACTGCACTGCCCTAAACCCTGAAACATCACCCCCAGCAAGACCCCCTACACTGCCCGAACACCACTGCCCTAAACCCTGAAACAGCAGCCCCAGCACGACCCCCTACACAGCCCGAACACCACTGCACTGCCCTAAACCCTGAAACACCACCCCCAGCACGACCCCTACACTGCCCGAACTCCCCTGCACTGCCCTAAACCCTAAAACACCACCCCCAGCACGACCGCCTACACTGCCTGAAAACCACTGCACTGCCCTAAACCCTGAAACACCAGCCCCAGCACGACCCCCTACACTGCCCGAACACCACTGCACTGCCCTAAACCCCCAAACACCAGCCCCAGCATGACCCCCTACACTGCCCGAACACCACTGCACTACCCTAAACCCTGAAACACCAGCCCCAGCAAGACCCCCTACACTGCCCGAACACCACTGCACTGCCCTAAACCCTGAAACACCAGCCCCAGCAAGACCCCCTACACTGCCCGAACACCACTGCACTGCCCTAAACCCTGAAACACCACCCCCAGCAGGACCCCCTACACTGCCCGAACACCACTGCGCTGCCCTAAACGCTGAAACATCAGCCCCAGCAAGACCCCTACACTGCCGCGAACACCATTGCACTGCCCTAAACCGTGAAACACCACCCCCAGCAAGACCCCCTACACTGCCCGAACACCACTGCACTCAAACTCGGAAACACCAGCCCCAGCAAGACCACCTACACTGCCCGAACACCACTGCACTGCCCAAAACCCTGAAACACCACCCCAGCACGACACCCTACACTGCCCGAACACCACTGCACTGCCCTAAACCCTGAAACACCACCCCCAGCACGACCCCTACACTGCCCAAACACCACTGCCCTGCCCTAAACCCTGAAACACCACCCCCCTGCACGACCCCCTACACTGCCCGAACACCACTGCACTGCCCTAAACCCTAAAACTCTACCCCCAGCATGACCCCCTACACTGCCCGAACACCACTGCACTGCCCTAAACCCTGAAACACCACCCCCAGCATGACCCCCTACACTGCCCAAACACCACTGCACTGCCCTAAACCCTGAAACACCACCCCCAGCACGACCCCCTACACTGCCCAAACACCACTGCACTGCCCTAAACCCTGAAACACCACCTCCAACACAACCCCCTACACTGCCTGAACACCATTGCTCTGCCCTAAACCCTAAAACACTCCCCCCAGCATGACCCCCTGCACGACCCAAACACCACTGCACTGCCCTAAACCCTGAAACACCACGCCCAGCACGACCCCCTACACTGCCCGGACACCACTGCACTGCCCTAAAGCCTGAAACACCACCTCCAACACAACCCCCTACACTGCCTGAACACCATTGCTCTGCCCTAAACCCTAACACACTCCCCCAGCATGACCCCCTGCACGACCCAAACACCACTGCACTGCCCTAAACCCTGAAACACCACCCCCAGCAAGACCCTCTACACTGCCCGAATACCACTGCACTGCCCTAAAGCCTGAAACACCACCTCCAACACAACCCCCTACACTGCCTGAACACCATTGCTCTGCCCTAAACCCTGAAACACTGCCCCCAGCAAGACCCCTACACTGCCCGAACACCACTGCACTGCCCTAAACCCTGAAACATCACCCCCAGCAATACCCCCTACACTGCCCGAACACCACTGCCCTAAACCCTGAAACACCACCCCCAGCACGACCCCCTACACTGCTCCGAACACCACTGCACTGCCCTAAACCCTGAAACACCACCCCCAGCACGACCCCCTACACTGCCCGAACACCACTGCTCTGCCCAAAACACTGAAACACCAGCCCTAGCATGACCCCCTACACTGCCCGAACACCACTGCACTGCCCTAAACCCTGAAACACCAGCCCCAGCACGAACCCCTACACTGCCCGAACACCACTGCACTGCCCTAAACCCAGAAACACCACCCCCAGCACGACCCCCTACACTGCCCGAGCACCACTGCCGGCACTGCCCTAAACCCTGAAACACCAGCCCCAGCACGACCCCCTACACTGCCTGAACACTACTGCACTGCCCTAAACCATGAAACACCATCCCCAGCACGACCCCCTACACTGCACGAACACCACTGCACTGCCCTAAACCCTGAAAAACTACCCCCAGCAAGACCCCCTACACTGCCCGAACACCACTGCACTGCCCTAAACCCTAAAACACCAGCCCCAGCACGACCCCCTACACTGCCCGAACACCACTGCACTGCCCTAAACCCTGAAACACCAGCCCCAGCACGACCCCCTACACTGCCCGAACACCACTGCACTACCCTAAACCCATAAACACCACCCCCAGCACGACCCCTACACTGCCTGAGCACCACTGCACTGCCCTAAACCCTGAAACACCAGCCCCAGCACGACCACCTACACTGCACGAACACCACTGCACTGCCCTAAACCCTGAAACACCAGCCCCAGCATGACCCCCTACACTGCCCGAACACCACTGCACTGCCCTAAACCGTGAAACACTAGCCCCAGCACGACCCCTACACTGCCAGAACACCATGGCACTGCCCTAAACCCTGAAACACCAGCCCCAGCACAACCCCCTACACTGCCCGAACACCACTGCACTGCCCTAAACCCTGAAACACCACCCCGTGCACGACCCCCTACACTGCCCGAACACCACTGCACTGCCCTAAACCCTGAAACACGACCCCCAGCACGACACCCTACACTGCCCGAACACCACTGCACTGCCTTAAACCCTGAAACATCACCCCCAGCAAGACCCCCTACACTGCCCGAACACCACTGCCCTAAACCCTGAAACACCACCCCCAGCAAGACCCCTACACTGCCCGAACACCACTGCACTGCCCTAAACCCTGAAACACCACCCCCAGCAAGACCCCCTACACTGCCCGAACACCACTGCGCTGCCCTAAACGCTGGAACATCAGCCCCAGCAAAACCCCCTACACTGCGCGAACACCATTGCACTGCCCTAAACACTGAAACACCACCCCCAGCAAGACCCCCAACACTGCCCGAACACCACTGCACTGAACCCGGAAACACCAGCCCCAGCAAGACCACCTACACTGCCCGAACACCACTGCACTGCCCAAAACCCTGAAACACCACCCCCAGCACGACACCCTACACTGCCCGAACACCACTGCACTGCCCTAAACCCTGAAACACCACCCCCAGCATGACCCCTACACTGCCCGAGCACCACTGCACTGCCCTAAACCCTGAAACACCACCCCCCTGCACGACCTCCTATACTGCCCGAACACCACTGCACTGCCCTAAACCCTAAAACTCTACCCCCAGCATGACCCCCTACACTGCCCGAACACCACTGCACTGCCCTAAACCCTGACTCACAACCCCCTGCATGACCCCCTACACTTCCCGAATACCACTACACTGCCCTAAACCCAGAAACACCACCCCCAGCACGACCCCCTACACTGCGCAAACACCACTGCACTGCCCTAAACCCTGAAACACCAGCCCCTGCACGACCCCCTACACTGCCCGAACACCATTGCACTGCCCTAAACCCTGAAACACCACCCCAGCACGACCCCCTACACTGCCTGAACACCACTGCCCTAAACCCTGAAACACCACCCCCAGCAAGACCCCTACACTGCCCGAATACCACTGCACTGCCCTAAAGCCTGAAACACCACCTCCAACACAGCCCCTACACTGCCTGAACACCATTGCTCTGCCCTAAACCCTGAAACACTGCCCCCAGCAAGACCCCTACACTGCCCGAACACCACTGCACTGCCCTAAACCCTGAAACATCACCCCCAGCAAGACCCCCTACACTGCCCGAACACCACTGCCCTAAACCCTGAAACACCACCCCCAGCACGACCCCCTACACTGCTCGAGACACCACTGCACTTCCCTAAACCCCGAAACACCACCCCCAGCACGACCCCCTACACTGCCCAAACACCACTGCTCTGCCCAAAACACTGAAACACCAGCCCCAGCATGACCCCCTACACTGCCTGAACACCACTGCACTGCCCTAAACCCTGAAACACCAGCCCCAGCACGAACCCCTACACTGCCCGAACACAACTGCACTACCCTAAACCCAGAAACACCACCCCCAGCACGACCCCCTACACTGCCCGAGCACCACTGCCTGCACTGCCCTAAACCCTAAAACACCAGCCCCAGCACGACCCCCTACACTGCCTGAACACTACTGCACTGCCCTAAACCATGAAACACCATCCCCAGCACGACCCCCTACACTGCCCGAACACCACTGCCCTAAACCCTGAAACACCACCCCCAGCAAGACCCCCTACACTGCCCGAACACCACTGCACTGCCCTAAACCCTGAAACACCAGCCCCAGCACGACCCCCTACACTGCCCGAACACCACTGCACTGCCCTAAACCCTGAAACACCACCCCGTGCACGACCCCCTACACTGCCCGAACACCACTGCACTGCCCTAAACCCTGAAACACCAGCCCCAGCATCGACCCCTACACTGCCCGAACACCACTGCACTGCCCTAAACCCTGAAACACAACCCCCAGCACGACCCCCTACACTACCCGAACACCACTGCACTACCCTAAACCCTAAAATACTCCCCCAGCACGACCCCCTACACTACCCGAACACAACTGCACTGCCCTAAACCCTCAAACACTCCCCCAGCACGACCCCCTACACTACCCGAACACCACTGCACTGCCCTAAACCCTAAAACACTCCCCCAGCACAACCCCCTACACTGCCCGAACACCACTGCACTGCCCTAAACCCTAAAACACTCCCCCAGCATGACCCCCTACACTACCCAAACACCACTGCACTGCCCTAAACCCTAAAACACTCCCCCCAGCATGACCCCCTGCACGACCCAAACACCACTGCCCTAAACCCTGAAACACCACCCCCAGCAAGACCCCCTACACTGCCCGAACACCACTGCACTGCCCTAAACCCTGAAACACCACCCCCAGCACGACCCCCTACACTGCCCAAACACCACTGCACTACCCTAAACCCTAAACACGACCTCCTACACTACACAAAGACCACTGCACTACCCTAAACCCTAAAACACTACCCCCAGCACGAGCCCCTACACTAACAAACACCACTGCACTGCCCTAAACCCTAAAACACTACCCCTACACTACACAAACACCACTGCACTACCTAAACCCTAAAACAATGCCCCAGCACGAACCCCTACACTACCCAAACACCACTGCACTACCCTAAACCCTAAAACACTACCCCCAGCAGTACCCCCTACACTACCCAAACACCATTGCACTACCCTAAACCCTAAAACACTACCCCAGCAGTACCCCTACACTACCCAAACACCACTGCACTACCCTAAACCCTAAACCACTACCCCAGCCACGAGCCCCCTACACTACCCAAACACCACTGCACTACCCTAAACCCTAAATCTACCCCCAGCATGACCCCCTACACTACACAAACACCACTGCACTACCCTAAACCCTAAAACACTACCCCCAGCACGACCCCTTCACTACCTAAACACAACTACACAATTTGTTACAGGCGTTGCAACGCAGGCCTGTGGTGCTTACTGGAAGTACTTGGTGGGCTAGTTGGGCCCCAGGGACCCTCAGGTTCAAGGTGACCTAATCCCCCAACTTAAAAGCGCGCCACGGGCGCGTTTGCACAGTGGTGGAGGGGGGCGGGGCCTCAGGTGACATGTGCGCAAACACGCCCCTTGAATCCTGAGGGACCCTGGGGGCCAACTAGCCCACCAGGTACCTTCAGTAAGCACAACAGAGTTGCGTTGCAGAGAGGTGAAAAAGGTGCGTGGCCTCGGAACGCCTCTCTGCAACTCAGCTCTGGGGTCCTAACTGTAGGTACCTGGGGGCTAGTTGGGCCCCAGGAACCCTCAGGATTCAAGGGGACTTAATCCCGCAACTTAAAACGCGCCACGGGGCGCGTTTGCACACGCGTTTTAAGAGGTAGTTTTAATCCCCTGCCCTATTATGTACTAGGGACTTACAGAGGAGGTCATGCTAATCACAGGGGTACCCCAACGCATAGTGTTCCCTAGTGTATGTAGGTGTTTTCACTGTATTCTAAGGGTCTTTTAGCATAGCACTGACTCTGGTTAGTCAGAGTCAGTTACCACCAGTACCTGTCTGAAAAAGTTGTGGGCACAGGATGATTTTGCAACATGGCCTCTTTCTGCTCCTCTGTTGGTTCTTTCTGCACATCTTTTGCTTCTTCCTGCACTTTTCTTTGTCTTTGTGGACTTCTGTTGCTTCGTTCTGCATTTCTTTTGCTTCTTTCTGCGCGTTTTTTCTTCTTTCTTCACATGTCCTACCTCTGTAGGCATAGTTAGAAACTAGCATTTAAAAAATCTTTGAAATTCACTTAAAAAATCATAGGTTTCAGGCACGTTATAGTTAGAAATTAGCATTTAAAAAACCTTTGAAATTCACTGAAAAAACCATAGGTTTCAGACACGTTATAGTTAGAAATTAGCATTTAAAAAACCTTAGAAATTCACCGAAAAAACCTTAGGTTTTAGGGACAGTTATAGTTAGTTGGACATTTCACTCGTACACAACCATAGAAATTCCCCCGTTATAGTTAGTTCAGCTAACTATAACTCGCTCTCCGCAATGCACTGCTGATGACATCACATATTACATCACTCATGACATGGTCAGTGACATCACTGATGACATCACTGATGACATCTCAAATGACATCACTGATGACATCATCCATGTGATAATTTCATGCATCTTCTCACACCCTAATATAGCTTTTGATACACCCACTCTAAATTACAGACTGCCATTCTCAAAACCATACACACTCCAATACCAATAACTACATACCCACTCACTGATTCTTAGGTCTACACACACACATCTACTCACTCACCCGTACAGTCACTCATACTTACAGTCACTCAGTACAGGACTATCATATGCACTCATACACCTATATAAACACTCACACACCGCCACTCATCCATAGAGGTACTCACACACCTAGTCAGTCATGCAAAAAATTAATCACACACCCATTTACTCACCTATACAGTTATACACACACCAGCTCACTTACTCATACAAATACTAGCACATTATTACGCTCTTATACAATAACTGATACAAGCACACACGCATCCATACAGCCACTCTCACAATCACACACTCTCACTTATAGCCATTTAAATACTCTAACACACATATATACTGCCTTTTACATATGTAGTTACTCGCACATGTACCACTGAGATATACATTCACTCACTAACACACCCATACACACACTCACCCACCCAAGCAGTCCATCACAGATGCACTCTTGAAATCATGCACCCAGTGAATCACCCACTCACACATCTATGTACAGAGTCACACACACCCCACCCACACAAACACTCAGGCAGCCATACAGATACTCAGAGAACCAATCAATAACCCATATAGACACTCATGTAGCTATTCGCAAATCCATGCATCCACTTACACACCAACAAACAGACGGATACAGACATTCACACAGTTTAGTCACTAACCCATGCATTCAGTAAGATACGTTTAATCACTCACTTGTAGAGTCAGTCACGCACGTACTAAATCATCCAGACACTTAAACACCCACTCATTCTTCAATACGCCTTTCCCTATATATATTAAACATATTTAAACTTTACAGAAACACACAGTCACTGGATGATGTCATCAGTGATTTCATTTGAGATGTCATCAGTGATGTCATCAGTGATGTCACTGACCATGTCATGAGTGATGTAATATGTGACGTCATCAGAAGTGCATTGCGGGCGCGAGTTATAGTTAGCTGAACTAACTATAACGGGGGAATTTCTATGGTTTTGTACGAGTGAAATGTCCAACTAACTATAACTGTCCCTAAAACCTATGGTTTTTTCAGTGAATATTTATATATATACATATATATATATATGCAACACAATCCTGACTTGCCACATCCCTTCGCACGGCAACAACAGGTACGGACCACCAAATGTAGGATGAATAATGCAGTGCTTTATTTCATGGATTCAAATTCATAGCAACCAGTGAATCCTTGGCCAGTGCCCAGCATGACGCATTTCGACCGTTACCTCACGGTCTTGCTCACATGACGCACTGTCGATTTGAATGTGTTTAAATAGTGACAATGTACCACACACGTGAGCAATTAAGCAACAAACCATAGCAATGAACATAGGCAACAGACTACTATGCGAATACATAGACCCATTCAGTACCAGTGAATGAATAAATACATCTACAAACCTACAGAATTAAAATTCAAGGTTAAAAAAATCATTATCATACTATCAGGATACCAGCAGCAATAAATACATAGTGCAATAAAATCATGTCATAATATTTAGATATGTGACTGGTCCTAAGCCTAGAAAACATTTTTTATATAATACATAGATGGATATGTAAACAAAACCCCACAGTACATAGGGTTAAAGTGCTAATGCTCTAATATTGCACGTTGTCAAAAAATGCTGTTGCTAAAGTGCTATTGATAAAGTGCTAGTGCAGTCTGTGTAAAAAATCCCTAACTAAACAAGTAAAAAATCCCGAAGCCACAGGAAAGCTCGCAACCTAGAGTGTTGATGTGCAAGTGCACTGCAGACATAGTCCAATATGAAATACATTGTGTAATAAAAAGATCAAGGTGTAGAAGGGATCAAGTGTAATTGACTGAGTTGCCACAAAATATGTCTTAATGGAACACCATGAGATGTCTAAAAACATCAACCATTTGGATAAAGAAACCTCATACATCCCAAGTAGTTAGCTACAACTAGGGTTCTATGCTGATGGCATAAATAAATGACTGAGAGGTTAAAACCACCGCAATACCACATATTTCAGAGTAGAAAAAAGTAGGCAGGAAGAGATGGATCAATTGTACTGACAATTATTGATGTACTAGAGAAAATTATGTAAATCTTCCCCAGTATTCAATCCATTGGGCATCCTCGTGTCAAGTTGTAAAATGAAATGTGACTCAAGTTGTTGCAATTGTCTTTCTGTGTTGCCCCCACGTATTGATTTAGGAACAGCCCCTATCACGAAGTACTTAAGATCGCTGAGATTGTTCTGATGGACTAATTTTAGATGTCTCGCCACTGGGTAATTCGGGTCAGAATTCACCACTGCACGCAGATGCTATAGTATTCTGTTGAATACTTGGAGCTTAGTGCTCCCCACATATTTGAGTCTGCACGTGCATTGGAGCACGTAAACAGCATAGTCAGTACGACATGTGTAGGACCCTTGGATCTTTATGGGTTTATCGTTCAATGCAGTGGTGTACTCAGTGGTATTGATGCCGAACTTACAAGCTCGGCAAGAGCTACACTTAAAAAATCTGCACTTAGTGGACAACCATTTGTTGGAAGGGCTGACTTCGGGGCTGCTCTTGACAAGTGCATCCCTCATAGAGGGTGCACGTCTGAAAGTCAGAGATGGCAATTCAGGTAAGATCTGAGATAGGGTCAAGTCAGTCAAGACGATGGGCCAATGGGTATAAATGATCTTCCTAATTTGCTTCTCCTTTCTACTATATGCGGTGATTAATCTAATCTCCTGAGGAGTCTCATTCCTCTCAGCCCAGGCTACAGAATCCCTAGCATTATCATCATTGTTAACACAAAGGCAGGTGTCTCTGGTGTGACTATTGGCTTTACTGAGAGCGGTGTTCAGGTCTTTGATCTTATAACCACGTGCTCTGAAATGCTGGAGTGCTTCATTTTGACAAGTTTCTAGATCCCTGTCAGTACTGCAAATGCGGCGGATTCTCAAGAATTCCCCGTAGGGAATGCCCCGAATCAAGTGTCTGGGATGGGAACTCTTAGCATGGAGAATAGAGTTCCCCGCCGTGCTCTTTCTATGAAGTTTAGTGTGCACTCGACCCTCCTCAATATACAACTGCACATCTAAAAATTCTACATTGGTGTTACTAATGGTCGCTGTAAATTTTAGATTGGATGCGTTGGTGTTGATAGAGCTGACAAACTCTTCAGCTGATGCTTTGGAACCTTTCCACACCACACACACATCATCTATAAATCTCCACCAATGTTGGACATGAGTATCATACATTAGTTTGTGTTGCCCTTTGAGGACATGCTCCTCCCGCCAACCCACATGTAAACATGCGTAGCTAGGTGAGAAGCATGCCCCCATAGCCTCTCCTCGTAGTTGCTGGTATACCTCTTTGTTAAATAGAAAGAAGTTATTCTTCAAACAAATGTCAATCATGGTTAAAATCATTCGGTTGTGCTCGTATGACTGTTTGTCGCTGACCCAAAAAATACTTTACTGCCTTGATACCATCACTGTGGTGAATACTGGTGTAAAGTGAAGTTATATCCATAACTATAAAAAACAATCAGTGTCCCACATGATAGATTGTGATTTCCTGAGAAAGTCACCAGTGTCTTTGATGAAAGATGGTAATCCTAATATAAACACCTGCAAAAAGAAGTCCACATACTTAGACATGGGTTCCAAAAGACTCCTCTACGCCAAGATGATAGGTCTGGCAGGGATAGGTGTAATGTTTTTGTGAACCTTAGGGATAAAATATAGTACAGGAGTCACAGGATGTTCATTCTTCAAAAAAGTAAATTCGTTTTTAGACAACAAACCCATTCGTTTCCACTGTGCTAACTCCTTAAACACCATGTCCTTCACTTGTCGTAGGTCTTGAAGAGAAGCTCTTCTGTAGCAAGCCGTATCATTACGATGGTGCATGGCTTCCTCCATATACTGATTTTTAGGCCAAAGTACAATATTGCCGCCTTTGTCGGCTTTGTTGATGATTAGGTTTTTATTTTCTCTTAATTTGCGTATGAGATTAGAATATTGTACTTCCATATGTCTGTTGCGATAACTGTGATGGTTGATGGATCTATTCAATTTCTTTAATTCATCCACGACCCGGTCACTAAAGACATCTATCGCATCCTTTGGCATAACAGGTACAAAAGTAGAGGTAGGGCGGAAGGGACTACATATAGGACTGCTGATATCGATACCAGTTGCCAGCAAGTCCTCCTGCATGGAATTAGTGTCCTCATCTCTGTCACTGGCCAACGAATGGAGGAGCCTAAGAGTATTTACATCAGTTACTTGTAGATTGGAACTCGTTTCGTTTACTGATGGTACATTAGTATTGCTTGACGATGAATTCTTTAATTGAAAGAATTTAAGGAGCTGGAGCCTCGAAACGCGTTGACAAATAAATACTTTTAACCTGGAACACAGATGCGGGTTTCCAATTTGAATTAATACCGGAAGGTGTTCATTGGCCGCCGAGTGCATTCTACAGTTTTCGGGAGTTTGTTTGAACAATTAATTACACGGCTGCCCTGCTGTGGAGGATCGCACCATCTCTGAAGACTAGAGGCTGCGCGGTTTGGAACTGTGTCAAAACCGACTTAGCAGCACAGCCAATGTGGAACAATGAACCTGCGCTGTATCCTGGGGCACACTGGATGAAATGCTGTAAAGATTAGATTGCAGCACAGAACCCACTGAGGTTATAATTGATCCAATGTGGACCACATGTCCCTGCATGCTTTACAAATCAATCGCACTAAGCGTAGCCCACTGGGGGCATATATATAAAGAAGTATGCAGCTATTTGGAATCGTTGTGCCGTATGTCTAAAGCTGCCTGTGAAGAAGAGGCTGGAGCCTCAAAACGCGTTGGCAAATAAATACTTTTAACCTGGAACACAGATGCGGGTTTCCAATTTGAATTAATACCGGAAGGTGTTCATTGGCCGTCGAGTGCATTCTCAAGCTTTCGGGCGTTTGTTTGAACAATTAATTACATGGCTACCCTGCCGTGGAGGATCGCACCATCTCTGAAGACGAGAGGCTGCGCGGTTTGGAACTGTGTCAAAACCGATTTAGCAGCACAGCCAATGTGGAACAATGAACCTGTGCTGTATCCTGGGGCCCACTGGATGAAATGCTGTAAAGATAAGATTGCGGCACAGAACCCACTGAGGGTAATAATTGATCCAATGTGGACCACATGTCCCAGCATGCTTTACAAATCAATCGCACTAAGCGTAGCCCACTGGGGGCGTATATATAAAGAAGTATCCAGCTATTTGGAATCATTGTGCCGTATGTCTAAAGCTGCCTGTGAAGAAGAGGCTGAGCCTCGAAACACGCTGGCAAATAAATACTTTTAACCTGGAACACAGATGCGGGTTTCCAATTTGAATTAATACCGGAAGGTGTTCATTGGCCGTCGAGTGCATTCTCAAGCTTTCGGGCGTTTGTTTGAACAATTAATTACACGGCTGCCCTGCCGTGGAGGATCGCACCATCTCTGAAGACGAGAGTGCGCGGTTTGGAACTGTGTCAAAACCGACATAGCAGCACAGCCAATGTGGAACAATGTACCTGCACTGTATCCTGGGGCCCACTGGATGAAATGCTGTAAAGATAAGATTGCGGCACAGAACCCACTGAGGGTAATAATTGATCCAATGTGGACCACATGTCCCAGCATGCTTTACAAATCAATCACACTATGCGTAGCCCACTGGGGGCGTATATATAAAGAAGTATGCAGCTATTTGGAATCGTTGTGCCATATGTCTAAAGCTGCCTGTGAAGAAGAGGCTGGAGCCTCGAAACGCGTTGGCAAAGAAATACTTTTAACCTGGAACACAGATGCGGGTTTCCAATTTGAATTAATACCGGAAGGTGTTCATTGGCCGAGGAGTGCATTCACAAGCTTTCGGGCGTTTGTTTGAACGATTAATTACACGGCTGCCCTGCCGTGGAGGATCGCACCATCTCTGAAGACGAGAGGCTGCGCGAGGTTTGGAACTGTGTCAAAACCGACTTAGCAGCACAGCCAATGTGGAACAATGAACCTGCGCTGTATCCTGGGGCCCACTGGATGAAATTCTGTAAAGATAAGATTGCGGCACAGAACCCACTGAGGGTAATAATTGATCCAATGTGGACCACATGTCCCAGCATGCTTTACAAATCAATTACACTAAGCATAGCCCACTGGGGGCGTATATATAAAGAAGTATGCAGCTATTTGGAATCGTTGTGCCGTATGTCTAAAGCTGCCTGTGAAGAAGAGGCTGGAGCCTCGAAACGCGTTGGCAAATAAATAATTTTAACCTGGAACACTGATGCGGGTTTCCAATTTGAATTAATACCGGAAGGTGTTCATTGGCCGTCCAGTGCATTCTCAAGCTTTCGGGCGTTTGAACAATTAATTACACGGCTGCCCTGCTGTGGAGGATCGCACCATCTCTGAAGACGAGAGGCTGCGCGGTTTGGAACTGTGTCTAAACCGACTTAGCAGCACAGCCAATGAGGAACAATGAACCTGCGCTGTATCCTGGGGCCCACTGGATGAAATGCTGTAAAGATAAGATTGCGGCACAGAACCCACTGAGGGTAATAATTGATCCAATGTGGACCACATGTCCCAGCATGCTTTACAAATCAATCACACTAAGCGTAGCCCACTGGGGGCATATATATAAAGAAGTATGCAGCTATTTGGAATCGTTGTGCCGTATGTCTAAAGCTGCCTGTAAAGAAGAGGCTGGAGCCTCGAAACGTGTTGGCACATAAATACTTTTAACCTGGAACACAGATGCGGATTTCCAATTTGAATTAATACAGGAAGGTGTTCATTGGCCGTCGAGTGCATTCTCAAGCTTTCGGGCGTTTGTTTGAACAATTAATTACACGGCTGCCCTGCCGTGGAGGATCGCACCATCTCTGAAGACAAGAGGCTGCGCGGTTTGGAACTGTGTCAAAACCGACTTAGCAGCACAGCCAATGTGGAACAATGAACCTGCGCTGTATCCTGGGGCCCACTGGATTAAATGCTATAAAGATAAGATTGCGGCACAGAACCCACTGAGGGTAATAATTGATCCAATGTGGACCACATGTCCCAGCATGCTTTACACATCAATCGCACTAAGCGTAGCCCACTGGGGGTGTATATATAAAGAAGTATGCAGCTATTTGGAATCGTTGTGCCGTATGTCTATAGCTGCCTGTGAAGAAGAGGCTGGAGCCTCGAAACGCGTTGGCAAATAAATACTTTTACCCTGGAACACAGATGCGGGTTTCCAATTTGAATTAATACCGGAAGGTGTTCATTGGCCGTCGAGTGCATTCTCAAGCTTTCGGGCTTTTGTTTGAACAATTAATTACACGACTGCCCTACCGTGGAGGATCGCACCATCTCTGAAGACGAGAGGCTGCGCGGTTTGGAACTGTGTCAAAACCGACTTAGCAGCACAGCCAATGTGGAACAATGTACCTGCGCTGTATCCTGGGGCCCACTGGATGAAATGCTGTAAAGATAAGATTGCGGCACAGAACCCACTGAGGGTAATAATTGATCCAATGTGGACCACATGTCCCAGCATGCTTTACAAATCAATCGCACTAAGCGTAGCCCACTGGGGGCGTATATATAAAGAAGTATGCAGCTATTTGGAATCGTTGTGCCGTATGTCTAAAGCTGCCTGTGAAGAAGAGGCTGGAGCCTCGAAATGCGTTGGCAAATAAATACTTTTAACCTGGAACACAGATGCGGGTTTCCAATTTGAATTAATACCGGAAGGTGTTCATTGGCCGTTGAGTGCATTCTCAAGCTTTCCGGCGTTTGTTTGAACATATATATATATAAATATATATATATATATATATATATATATATATATATATATATATATATATATATATATCCGAAGAACTCCACCCTTCCCTTGAACTCTCAGGAACAGGAGCACGGACCACGAATATGTGCAGATTCAAATTTTTATTCGATTCCAACAAACAACAGCAGCATTATATATATATATATAATATGCGAGGCAGAATGAAACCTGTTAAATTGTTCTATCATCATTACTTCATTTAGAGAGGCATCAGGGCAGTTATGCTGTACACAGGCTAATGTTTTCATTTATTGTTATCTTGGATCCTTGACATCACTAGTGGATTGATTATTCACATATTAACTCCTATATTTTACATTGTGAACACCGCAAGGAACCTTCTGTTCTTTTTAAGTACACAGACTAATGGTACTTTTCCACATTACACTTTTTCCCTCTGGCTCCTGTCAAGCTATTGTGACCGAATTTTCTGGTTTTCATCAGCCTCCCTTTTCAAATGTTTTGGGCATACACTGCATGTCATTAGGAAGCAGGCAGTGCTATGCAGTAATTTCCCTGCAGAGGCAACATCCCTGCATTATGTAAAAGTGAATTTCGTGAAAGCATCTGGCCTTCCCAAAGATGGCAAGCAGTATTGATTGCATTTATATAACGTTGTCATCATCATATGTATGACAAGGACAATGATAACAAGAGCTAGGAATGGCCTAATTGCTTACTGGTTAGCTCCATTACTGAGAACCCGCTCCTCCTCGTTACAGTCCTAAGCAAATTAAGGCAAATGACAGCCACAGAAGCAGGCAAAGAGGCTTGTGCCACTTAAATAAGATTATGTCAATGAGAGTAATTCTGTAGCCATGCTTCAGTTGCACTTTGTCTGGGAAAATTCATTTTTAATTGCTAAACGTTGGCACAGCTTTGTGAATTTGCAGAACCTGGGTTAAAGGTATATATGCGGATAGGCACGTTTATATGGTTTTGTGCAAATTGAGAATAGCTGATAATTTTAGCTTTACACGCATTTCATAGTTTAGCCCTGGGCATATGCGAAAAGGAGCATGTGCTACACCTGGAGATGGCAAATTACTTTCCTCTCTAAGAGGACGACATTAAAGACATGAAGATGTACCAAATAAAGAGATGAATCATAAAACATTTTGACTGGTGGATGTTTATGTCCCTGGTGGTAAATTAAGGTAGTACTTGCTCCAAATACCTTTTACCAACGAATTATGAAAATAGGGTTTTGGATGTGACAAAAATGTTTGTGCATATCTGTTTTGCAGTATTCTGTTGTGGTGGTGATGTATTCTGTTGTTTTTATGCTGTTGTTGTTGTGCTGCAATATTATAATGTGATGTTGTATTGTAGTTCTGTTGCATTGAGTTTTGACTGTTTTATTGTGATGTGCCCTCTTATGTTTTAAATGCGCTGTTATGTCGCATTGTGTATGTTATTGTGTTATGCTGTGGTGTTTCCTTTAGCTAAGTCAACAAATGCTGCTACAATTTCATCCAAAAGCTAGCACATGCCTTGAAAGTTCCTATGACAAACAATGACCACTATCTAAGGTGCTAAAACAATTCTTCAATTATGTAAGACATCAATATGTCCAAAGTTGTGGCAGAGACTGGGTCTAAAATTAGAGCTCAAAGTACTCCAATTATGTGATAAGGCCCAGAGTGAGCAATGGAAGTGCTAATTTAAGGCAAAATCTCTGCCTCAGTTTTAGTGTGACTGGTGCCTTATACAGTTGAAAAACTGGGACAGCAGTTTTTCTTAACACTTCGGATGCTGGCAAATTATTTTTTATCTCTGGAACATTAAAAGAACGTGCGATGTTTGTCTGAAAATATAGCAACAACTGATCACCTCTCTATATTAATTACACAGCAGAACAGAAGAACATACATTTATTTAAAGCAAAGCAAAATAACACCACAACGAAAGCGTAACAGCACAACACAAGAAAACATCCAAAACAGAATGCAACACACCAACTATATTATAATGCAACAGTAACACAGTGCAGTAATCCAGCACAAAACACAACAGCGTAAGAAAACAACAGAATGCACTATAAAAAAGCAACAAGTATGTATAATTATTCTTGCCTCATAGTAACACCTCCAAAAGTCTGCTTTCATAATAAAGCAGTAAAATATGAAGTTCACAAACTGAAGCAAGTTTTTAAACATCTTTGGAAAAGAGGAAAATGCCACGAACTTAGATAAGTTAAGGAGTAGTTTACACAGGGCATTGCCAAAGGAAATGCATAAATGGCCTCCACCATTTGAGTAATACTAGACACCTGGTGTGGCCAAAGGCCAGTCACAGGGCCCAGTACACACAGGGTATCACACGAGGTCATGCACAGTAGGTTCTGATGGAAGGGATACTGGGTAAGTGATGTGATTGGAGGTCATTGCATGTGCTCTGCAGCCATTGGGCACAGTTGCTGACCATGTCCACTGGTTTCTGGGGGTTGAGTATTGGACAAAGGCCAAAGGACATGCTCTGTACTCAATAATAGTGTAGTATCCTGCATTTGTATTGTAATGTATTTTACTCCACCTGCTCAGCCAGTGCCTGTGTTCTGATCACAATAGAATGTTGGAGTCTGATGAGCCTCGGAATGTTGGGACTCAGAGAGGTGAAGTGACAGTTAGGCATGGGCTGAGCAGCACACAGGCTGCTCCTGGTGGGGCTCTCCTTTAGAACATTACTACTTGTTTAACTACTTGTTACCTGCTTGAATAAATCATCGTGAAGTTAACCTACCTGCGTGGACCTTCGTTACTACATAATTTGGCGACGAGGATGGGATACGAACCCACGCGTGCAAAGCACAATGGATTAGGCAGGTTGTTAGGCTGTGTCCACGAGGCAATGAAGGCAAGACCACAGGTCACAGGGAATGGCTGATGTCCACAACCTATTCCTAGTGTATGCTGGTCTGCATTCCAAAGCCTTTGAGTACTGGGGGCACAGGACTGCACAAAGGGGATGGCCAAAGTTCACACCCTGCCCAGTGCCCACTTGGCATGGCCATAGGTGCCTAAAGAGGATACCAGACATTTGAATAAAAACTCCATGTCCAATGTGTGATTGACAGGGGTTAATGAAAGGAGAATGTGTCATAGGGCTGCCATGTACTAATACTATCATGGTACAGCAGCATACTTTACCTAGTGGGTATTCGGTGACTGTACACTAGGTACAGTTAATAGTTCATTTGTAGATGATGAAACACATACCAACTACCATCAGGGCTCAGATTCAATATTTGTCTCTTTGTTATAAGAGCCAGGTGTACTGGGCACTTGTTATGGCCAAAGAGATACAGGGTGGGACAAAGAAAATGGCCGTTATTCATTTCTTGCATCCACACAACCTCCCCTCAGACACTGCTGGAATGACCTTCAGTCATGCATAGCAAACTCCAGGTGCAAGCCTTGCATCTAGTCCCATGTCGGAAGGTCCTTTGGAAAGGCCACTTGGAGTGCAGGACATGACCCTTTGAGATGCCCTTCACACAGTGACACCTGCATCAATCCACAAAGGGCACTATTAATCTGCTCTGTGGGCATGGTGACTTTTGACAACACCCTCTGGCCAGCCCTCCTGTCCTGAAGTCCTTCTGACTCAAACCCCTGTGCCCCCATGCTCATGGCTCATATGTCGGCATAGCTGACCCACGAATTGACATGAAGTTTTGGTCACACTATGTAACTTGTGCTGGAACAAAATTTTCTTAAGACCTTTTGAGTTTTTGGAGTTGGCTCTCTCACTTAATAAATCACCACCATTTTGGTGAACATTTTTCCAAAACTGAGGAAAGCCAACTCTGATCAATTATCACCTGCCTATGAGTGCTTGTGTGTTATGTGTGTGTGTGTGTGTGCATGTGTGTATGCCCGCATGTGTGTGGGTGCGTGTGTGTGAGTGTGTGTGTGTGTGAGAAAGAGAGAGAGTGGCAATTAGAGTGTGTGATAGAGACATACAAGTCACCAATTGGATTGGATTATTCAGTTTGGAAATCTGATTTGTCAATCATGCAGTAAGATATGTATTTTTACCTTTTCCTTTGGGCATTTTTCAAAACCTGATGAATGGATTTACATAAAATGGCAAAATATCTACAGAATTCAGCGATCTCATCTTCAGGCTAAGCTTCTATTCATTCAGAGTTTTGGCATCCCCTGGGATTTAAATAGGAAATACAACTTTTGAGATACCTCTTAGAAAGTTTATTTGCCTTAACCAATCTATACAGAATTTTGCCAAATTAAACTGAAATGCATGTATCTTTTTGGAAAGGTTTGAAGAGATGTGTCAAATTTGGTGCAGGAAGGTGGAGTATTTTGTAGTGATGCTGGTTAGGCTTCACTATGCAATACTCTCACAATACCCTAAAGATGGTCCATGGATTCACAATAATAAATCCTTCGCTCAGTCCTGATAGAGTGGCAAGGAGCTGTCAGGCTTAACTAGAGGAACATGTGTTAAGCATTTTAGAGTACCAACATGGATGATAAGTAATTGACACAACTTAAAAGAAATCAGACACAAATTTGTAAAACATAAAGCAGATTTTTATATAAATTTAGACACCAAAATGAAGTCAATCGGATAAGTAGAACCGGAGTTATGGATTTTAGAAGCAAAAATAAACCAGTGCAAATCAATACTGCAAAACTTTAGCATTGTGGTCAATGGTAAAAAAACACTAGTGACAATCAGTCACTTGAAGGTCGAGTTGCGTGGAACCCACAGAGGGTTAAGATGTTCTGGCTGTCCTTGTTGATGAAGCGGAAGCCGCAGGGGAGCTGGGTTTAGCCGATTACATGCTTCTGGTGCGAAACCGGTGCAAAAAGTCGACAACTGGGCCACTGCTCCATTCAGCTAAAGGTGTTGCAGAGTTCCCTCGGGTTGCAGCGTCGAGTAAAGGTGGTGGTTGCCTGAGTGGCCACCAACAAGCCTTAACAGCAGGAAGGTCAGCAAGAAGTTATTTCGCTGTCCGGAGATCCGGGGGAAAACAGTAGCCGTCTGAAACATGCTGGAGGTCAGGACCATGTTTCCCACAATACACTGGACCATCTACTTTTGGGCGATCCCTCAGAGGTACATTGTTTTTACCGGCAGAGATCTAGTGCCACTAGTCCAAGGGAGTCTGGAGTTGCTTTTGGCTCTCAAAGGGGTCCCTCTGTCTGGGGGAACGGGTCTTTGGTCCAGGACGAGTCGCAGTCCTGCAGTGTATTAGAAACAACATCATTATGTACTGTAGTTAGTTTAACTTCTGTGAAGGCATATCCCACAGGTGAAAGGAGGTACAACAATAAACCAACTAAAATTATTAGTTTCATTATCTAGGACATTAGGCCAATAATTTTGCAGTATCTGCTACATATCAGTTTCTATTGAGATCAAAACAAAAAGGAAACGTGAAACTCTCTTTAATCTTTTTTCTTCCCTTTCTTTCAAAGTATTAAGCAAAAATCCAAATCAAAACAGTGTTCAAATGTTTTTTTTAATCAGCCCTTTTGATTCATATTCTCAAACTCTTTTCTTCAGGATTGTTTTAATGTTCAAACTGGCTTCAAAATTGTCAGTTCTCTAAGAGTTCATGGTGGTTCTTCTTCTTCCAGCTCCTTTTTGAAAATCAATTGGCAACAGTTAATTGGACTATAGATTTCTGTATTTGACTATTTTTCTTCTTCAGACAGAGGTGCTAGAGACACCCATTCTGGTAAACATACTTTTTGTTTGAAATTCTCATTCTTGTTGGTCTTTTAGCAGCTGGTAACTCACCTTCACTGTTCTCTGTATAGATTTCAATTACTTCAGGTTCTTCTTTGATTAACTTTAGTCTTTCATTCTGCCAGTGCTTTCTTTTGCAAGTTCTTTTTACTGCCTTTTGTTATTCATATATTATTATTGTTATTAATATTATTGTTATTCATATATAACTCCTGTGTTTTCACTTTTGACTACTGCTAAATATTCTCCACTCACAGAGGGACTTGAACTTTGATCAACATCAGCAGCTTGACTCCCTGGGAACCGCTTTCTTCCTCTAGGTGTTCTTAAGACTTGAATTTTCAACTGGAGTCTTTCACTGGTCGGATCAGAGACTACTTCTTGCTTCCACTTGTGACTTTGCAACAGCTCTTCACTCTGACCCTTAATTTGAAACAGGCCACTGCTACTGGTACCTTCACCAGGATATTCTCTTTCGTAAGCAGGAGAAATTACAATGTCTTCAACAGTTTCAACATTTTCTTCAAGCCCCCTCTGGATCCATGTTGTGAACTGTGAATTAGTGATTGACGTCACCATTTCTTCATCCACTACCTTCACTCTTCTCATGTAAGCAGATTGAATCGACTGTGGGACTCTGACACACTTCACAGCAGTGTTAGTCATAAGCACAACTTGATAGTGGCTTTTCCAGCACTCTTCAAAACAATTTTTGTGGACGTGTTTTTTTCTTATTCTTTTTAGTCCTCATCACTTCGATTTTTTAATGCTCAATTTATACTGCTGGTTCCAACACAGATTGGTCGGCCCATCCATAATGGTAGCATCTCCATCCAAGTCGCCGGGCAAAGTAGTTCTTTCAGAGCCCCAGGCCCAAACCACAGTTAGACCCACAACCGGATGAGTGGCTGAATCATTGGACTATATTTACTAATTCTAGCCATGTTATCATTGGTTACCAAAAGTATGTGTTTTTTATGACTGAAGAAGAGTGGATCTCTCATACTAATTTATACACTATACTAATCCAGTTGTCCACCCGTAGTAAGCTCCTATCTATCCAGTGTTTACAAATCTCTTTTCTTGCTATCAAGACTGAATAGAAAACTAATTTAGTTCCATTCTTATGCAACTGTTCAATACTCTCCAAGGAAAAACCAAACATGATTAAAGAGGGGCAGACCTCTATGTTGCATTTAATGGCAGCTGAAACAACTGTACTTAGGCCATCCCAGAATAATTGTATAGGGTCGGGCATTTTGCAAATATATATTCATCCTTCTCCTTCGGCGTATCTCATTTCTTGCAGATGCTTTGTCCATTTTGCCATCTTATAAGGGGCTAGCATGACCTGTGTAAAGTAAGAAGGTGGTTCCTTTTCAGAGAGGCTACAGTGGAATAAAGCATGTTAAAAGATATTTGCCATAACTCCATCAATACCTTGATTGGCAAGTATGTATTCCAAACTTTCTGCATTCGTGGCCTCTACTTATCCTTGGCATCACATATATAACCATACAATTTAGCCACCTCTTTTTTCAGATTATGAGAAAAGTGTATTCTTTCCACAAATCCTTCCTCATAGTTTCTTTCTCGCATTTGTGCTGCAAGCCATGAGGTGAGTTGCATATACTTAAATATAGACAGATTGCTATTTTTCTTAATTTTCAGTTTGTCTCATGATTCCATATGTTCCCCAGATAACAGGGCACCCCAGTAGTTGATATCTGCGTTCTTTAATGGGAAGTTCTACTCATCCCTTAAACACTCCAGGGTACCAGGAGAGTCCAATATAGGTAGGAAGGTGTTATAGTATAAAATCCCACACCTGACCCTAGCCTAAAACCATAATCATGCTCCAGTCACAAAATCCTTCAGTCTATCTTTTTACAAAACTTAGGGGACCCAAATTTATGCAGGAATCCCACCTTAACTCCAAGAGTTTGCGTCATGACATGGAACATAATACCCCTATCTGACATGTCAAGCACACCTAGCAGCATCCTACAAACTTGAATGGCCCAGCAATAAATCTGTAAGTCAGGAAGGTCCATCCCTCCTGTCTGAATCTTATTTATATGCTTTTCCAGGCTATCCTTGAACCTTTGGAATACCAAATAAAACTATTGATGGTACAGTCCCCAGAACCCTTAAAGTATCTGCAGATTCAAACCAGAGAGCTATATTATTGAATAAAAAGGTAAGTTTACGTAGGGTACAGATCTTCATCAAATTTACTCTACCATATATTGGTAAAGGGAGATTTTGCCATTTTTTAACAACTTATTGATCTCCCTAGCCACTCTTGCTAGATTCTCTTTTGGGATATTGTTTAGGTCATGAAAGATATCTATCCCAGATATTTCATACATTTGTGCTCCACCTCAAAACTGGTATTTATATTCCACGTCATACTGTCTGTCTTACACTGAGGACGTGTTCCTGATGAGAACTCATTCTCCTGGGTTCAGTGGGTGGTACTGAGTTTCTTTTGTCAATGCTGTTGCCAAGTTATCCTGATGAAACAGATTTCACCATATCAGCCAGAACTTTGCAGTACTCCAGTACAATGTCATCAGTCGCTGAAAAAAATGTAGCGGATGGAATACAGGCCAATCTTATTGCTCTGCCCATGGCCCCTTAATGGGGTGAGAAGCAAATCTTTTTATCTGGGGTACTTCAAATACTCAATCAGACAAGAAGATTGCATCAGGCCATTTCAGAGTAGTGGATGCACAAACTTTGTTTTCCATTCATCTTCTCAACAATGACAGATGATTGTGAACAATAGCTACAATGGATCGTTTGATCAATCTGAAGTACTATACAAATCAGTTTCAAAATCCCATTTTCAACTTGGAAGTCACGATCCATCTCAATAGAGATTGGCAGGCCGAAATAGGATATTATCTTCCTCAACAAAAACATGCCAACTGTCATACTATCCGAACTCTGGGTGGGATAGAGTTCAAACCATTTAGAGAATAATCAGGCAATCATGCAATCATGAGAATGTACTACTTAATGCCATTGTAAACTGGCATCTCAATGAAGTTGTTAGACCTGGCATCCTTGACATGGGTTCGCCTGACTTACTGCCTTTTGACCTCCTGTGTTTGACTGCATTGCTGAACTCGTTTTTGCTGGCTTTAGGAATCTGTGCACTTTTTCACAGCTAACCAGTGCTAAAGTGCTTGTGCTCTGTACCTAAAATGTGGTAACATTGGCTTATCCCCAATTGGCATATTTAATTTACTTATAAGTCCCTAGTAAAGTGCACTTCATGTGCCAGGGCCTGTAAATTAAATGCTACCAGTGGGCCTGCAGCACTAATTGTGCCACCCACTTAAGTAGCACTTTAAAAATGTCTCAGGTCTACCACTGCAGAGCCTATGTGTGCAATTTTAAACTGCCATTTCGACCTGGCAAGTTAACCTACTTTTCAGACCCAAACCTTCCTTTTTATTATATGTAGGACACCCCTAAGGTAGGCCCTGGATAGGCCATAGGCAGGGTGCAGTGTATTTAAAAAGTAGGGTATATACTTTTAAGTTTTACATGTCCTGGTAGCAAAATATTCTAAAATTTGTTTTTCATTACTGCAAGGCTTATCTCGCCCCTAGATTAACATTGGGACTGCCTTATTATAGTTTATAAGTGTAGTTTCCAATTGGGAAAAGATGGGAAAACCAAATTTGATGTCTCTGGACTCACAATTTAAAAACGCAACTTATAGTGAAGTTGGTTTTTAAATTTCAGTTCTGAAAATGCAACTATTAGAAAGTTGGCATTTTCTTACTTAAACCATTTGTGCCTTCAGCCTGTCTCTAGAATATACGTCTGGGGAGGGTAACAGCTGGCTTCCCTCATTTCCTCTAGACATCCAGACATAAAGGAAAGGTAGGTGTGACTGAGTAGTCATCTGCATGTTGATGGGTCATCCTGAGCAGGATGGGAGGGAGAAGCTGACACTTTACACCTGAAACGACTGTGTCCTGTCCCCACACAAGGGGTTGCATACCCCCCTGTAGTGAGTCTGGAGCCAGGGTAGGAAAGGCAGGGTCTTGTTCACTTCAAAGCATCTTTTTGAAGTCACCCTACTTCAAAGGCCCAACTGGGTATAAGCACTGGACCTCTGGCATTATGAACTCAGAACACTTCTGCAACTGAGTACATTATACCAGAAAGAAGGACTGCTGTGCTGCCAAGGGGAACTGCTGCTTTGTTGAACTGCTTTGCTGTGTTGGCTTGCAACCTGCTGCTTCTTGCCTGGTAGTGAGAAGGTCAGGGCCTGACTCTCTACATCCCATAACATAAGTATCTCCAAGGGCTTGTTGCCTTGCCTTCTGTTTTGAAGTCTCAGGTATATTAAAGACTTCACCCTGCAAGTTGCAACCAGCACCAGGACTCTGTCAGCTGTGAGTCCTGTTCTGCCAAGTGGTGACAATCCAGTCCTGGGCCCTTGGGTTGCAGACAGATACTAACGAGGTATCTGTCTGCAACCCAAGAAAATCATCACATTGATAATGGTGCGCAGATCAGAACCGCCACATTTTCTTAGGCAACTGATGCATTGCCGCCTGAACCATGACCACCACATCGCCGACTACGCGACGCATCGTCACCTGGTTCTGGCACATTTACGGCTCTGCACGGCTTGGCGCCATGCATTGCTGTGTGCTGCTCGCATGACCTACAGTCCAGCAATTTGACGATGACGCATTGTCTCAATGTCCATCGCCTTTTGACTCTAGGGGAATCCCTGACTCTGCTCAGCTCGGAACCGACACATCGGCTACATCGCTACAATTGACAGCATTGTCCTCGATGTCGACGCACCCAAGGTACAGTTCAGTGGGCCTGCATGGCTCTTGTATCTGGCCCGCGCTTCATCGCAGTCAGCCTGAACTTTTGGATTTGCCCTGGTCAAGCGCGACCAGATAGCCCCAGTTAGCGCTATCTGTTCTAAGCACTACAGAACTGTTTTTTCTTTACAAATTTATATCTTGACTTATGCTTATTGGATGTTTGTCATTTTGGACTTGTTTTACTCATACAAATATTGGCTATTGTTCTAAACTGTTGTAGAATCCTTTTGTGGTATTTTCACTGTGTTTTAGTGTGTGTTGGGCACACATACTTTACATTTTGCCTCATAGTTAAGCATGGCGGCTCTGTGTCAAGCTACCAGAGGGTGAGCGCAAGTTAATTAAGAGAGTATTACTGACCTACCCTGACTAGGATTATGGTTCCTGCTTGGGCAGGGTGACTACCTCTGCCAATCAGAAACCCAATTTCTAACAGAAGTCTGCTTGCAGTCTCGTAAATGATTTGCGAATATGATTTGCCAATATGATTCAAGAGAATAGTGGTCCTCTTCTCTTGATAATGTCTTTGACAAATTAGGTATTATTGGCTCAAATCTTCTGCAACATTTCTGAATTTGGAATTTGACAAGTATTTATTGAATGTTTGTGTTATTGAGTTTCTCCCTGCATGGTACTGATTATGTAAATACCTAGCAAAACAATTCAGCACAGAATCAGGCAAAACATATTTGTATTCAGGAGTGATCCAAAGATCCTGATAATTTATTTTGTAACCCAACTTTTACTATGTTCTTTTCTCATGCTCTGGTGCTTCCTCCTGGAGGTCTCAATTTATCCATAGAAGTCTGAATTGGATCCAACAAGAAACAACTGACATTTTCTGTACCTTCCTCAAGAGTTTCATTTGATTCATTTAGTTCAGTTCCTTGAATTGTAATTTGTTCATTTGATCTCAAAGTTTAATTTTCAAGTGCACAATTATCTGGACACCTGGTCTGCAATTTATTTTCAAGCTTTACCATATCTTTTCCAGCCTTATCGGCAGCACATTTCACTACAGCAATTTCCGCTGGCTGCTGTACTGCTGCCAACAAATCAAGTATGTAGAAACTATTCCTAATTGGAGTTCCAGAGCATGTCATAAATCCCCTCTGTGACCGCAGCTGACCAAAGTTGTGGACCACTCCAAAACCATATAGGCTGTTTGTATAGATCTTCACATTCACATTTTCTGCAAGGCAACAAGCTCTTGTCAATGCAATGAACTCTGCCACTTATGCTGAGATTACATTCAGCATTTGTAATGCTTCAAGAATTTCAGAAATGGAACATACTGCATAGGCAGTGTTCAGTGCTCCATGTTGGTCTCCTAAACAAGAACCATCAACAAACAAAATCAGATCATTAATTTCAAGGGGTATTTCTTCAATATCTGGTCTTGGTTTGGTACATAACTCTGTGCCATTGATGCAGTATTGTTCTGGTTCACCTTTGTCATCATCATCACCATCACTTCTGTCCTTGTCCTCATTATTATCTGGAAGTGGAAGCAGCATTGCAGGACTTAAGAAATTACATCTTCTGATTTAAATATTTTCTGCTGCTAGTATGACTTGTTCATATCTGGTCAAGCGACTGTTTGTCTGTGTGCTGAGTCCATGTACAGGTCAGCAAGATCGCAACAAAATTTGAAACAAACACAATCAATGTATGTCCCATCACAATCCCTTCACTTTGCTCAATTGCAACGCAAATAGCTGCAACCACTTTCAGACAACCAGGAAGACTTACAGCTACTGGATATACCACCACTTGCAGATAAGCAACTGGCCTCATGAGTCCACTATGTTTCTGTGTAAGTAGGGGAGAGGATGTAGCCTTACGGCTAGAGCGCTCGACCTCGAAGCTGGGGAACCGGGTTTGAGTCTCGGCAAGGTCGCTCAACATCCTGTGATTCTGGGCAAGTCACTTAATCTCCCCGTGCCTAACAAAAATGAATGTGTCCTCATGTAACGCAACTGGTGCTCATGTAAAGCGCTCTGATACCCGATTTCTCGGGTCTAGTTCGCGCTATATAAAACTCTAAAAAAAAGTACAGAAAGTACACCCCCGCCTCCCTCATGGCAGTAAACTCAAAAACTTCATATTATAGTCATTTCAAGGGTGAATATATTACACAATTTTTCCCTCAACACCCGGAAATCTTCTAAGCATTCGTCATCAAATGGTACCGGATCCTTGAAGTCATTGTGGGTCAATCTTACTAAAGGCTTTGCAATCAAGGAAAAGTCTGGAATCCAATGACGACAGTAACCAAGAATTCCCAAAAACATCCTCACCTCCCTCTGGGTGATCGGAGGACCCATCTTCAGAATGGCAGAAACGTGTTCTTTGAAGATTTTCTTTGCTATTTTTTCAATATGATGACCAAGATTAATCACTTCTTCTTTACAGTACTGCATCTTTGTAGGGGAAACCTTGTGACCATTGTCAAAGGGAGAAACAGGGGTATGCCCAAATGACCCTCCTATACCTGGGCAAAGGACATCAAATAGATGAATAACAAGGAAGTACGGAGGGATGAATCTCAGATTTAATCACAGTTAGGGCACAATTAATTACCCCAACATTGCCATTTCATTTTACACAAATATTACCAATGATTTAATTTCACACACATGCCATTGGACCAGTCTCTGACCCACAAATCATTTCAAAATAAATTGATCACAAAACATACAACGATATGTACACTGATCGACATAGAACATACAAATATGTATATATATACAAAACGCAGTTTCTCCAATACCCTAAAAAGAAATTAGAAACACTAGTGTTCACCCATAATATCTGGGTGATACACTTAGAGGTAGTCCTTCTAGCACACGAGGTACCACACCTCTCTCTCTTTTCAATAATGTGCTATAAATGAATTCAACAAATTTGCATTAATGATGACTCCTCTATCAAAAAGCTGTCGACGCGGACGCGTTTCAGCCATCAATTTCTTCAGGCCTCCTCAGGACAAGGGTAAAGCAATATCTATGTGCTTGCATCACAACAATGGATCTGTTGGGTATCTCAAAGTCGGTACCGATCCTCGAGTTTGGACCCCCTCAACATTCTGGCGCTAGCACTCTTGATGGTGCTACCTTAAACAATGCATGTCAACTGGTCCACCCGGGCCTCCGTTTCCCATTTACACCAAGAAATAAATTGTTGTCTGTCCACCCTCCGGTTGAACAGTATGCCACTTCAATAGCTCTGTGTGCTCTCCGCCTCGGGATCCACATATGCCATTGTCAGCTAAATGATTTAACAGTGCACTTGTATCAAGTTTACAGTCTTTCATCTTCAATGCCCTCAGTAGGTCATCTACATACTGAAACAGAGTTGAATTACATGGGGACTGCAAATTTTCCAAATCGTTCTTTAGGATCGGACTAAAAATTGAAGGTCTTTCAGTCTACCCTTGTGGAACTCAAAAGCAAACAAGAACTTTATTTTTGGAACTGAAGTACAAAGCTATATTGACTGTCCTCAATGTGCAGAGGAATAGAGAAGAACGCTTGGCATAAGTCAATTACTGAATACCATTCTGTATCTGTTGGAATCTGAATCAAAAATATTGCAGGTTTAGGTACGAATGGAAAATATGGAATCACTATTTTATTTATTGTTCCTAGATCCTGTCAGTTCTCCATTTACCATTCAGTATTTTAAAGCCCATCATGGGAGAATTGCAAGGACTACCAATCACTTCCCGTAGAATTCCTTGTTCCATTATTTTTTCAATGATGGGCTTCATTCCTTCTTCTGCCTCTTTGAAAGAATCCATTATTTAATCCTAAGAAAAACTGCATTTGGTTTCCCATTTATCCTGACAGGCTTTGCACTTTTTACCAATCCCATCTCCTTTCCTGTGAAATCAAATACCTCTTCTTTGACGGTATGTTTTAAATCCAGAGGCATATTGTCTTTTGTTAGACTGAATTCTTGAATCCTGTCATTTCATTTTAAAAACTGAGGACCTGCTTATGATCTTTGCGGATGGGATACTCCATCACAAAGATGACGAATATCCCGTCTGCCAAATTACAAATTAGGTAGAATATAATTGAATTGTAATTTGGCAGATGGGACATCCGTTTGTGACGGAGTAACCCTGTCCGCCAAGATCGCAATTAGGCCCTGAGTCTCCATCTTGGGTCTCAATTGCAACACCATCCAGTGTAAAATAAATCACACAATTCATCTTACCAGGCAAGTCTCTGCCCAACAAACTGACATGATTCGAATCACACAATATGAACTAATGATTATTCTACAAAAGTCCATTTTTAAGTGGGACATCTGCTGTAATCTGGTAAACATTATGTTTATTGCTAATGCCTACAACTAGGACTTCTCTACCCAAGAGGGGTAGGTTTGGAACCTCCACAGAATGAACTGTAAGCGAGTAGGTCCCATATCTATTAAAAAAGAAACAGGGTGGTCATTGACTTCACCATCAATGTATGGGCCACTTTGGCCTACTTTCAGGACTGCTCCAAGTAAGATATCCTCCTTTCCCTCAGGCGCTATCATTGGGACTTGGACTCTGAAGAAAATGAGAGAAATCATTTTTCAGAATAAATGGATTCTATAGGTATCCTAAACTAAAAAACATTTTGTTTCTCATATTTTGCTGCAACACTGGAGCGGTGAGCGTATTCAATGCCCTTGATTTTGCGCATTCTGCACAGAAGTTTAGTTGGGCTGAGGCTACTGATTATGTCTGCACCTGATTTGCATACTGCTCCATCTGGGGAACAAAATCACTGTGAGTTCGATCTGGATTCTGTCTGCATTCCGGCTTCCAGTGGCCAACTCTGCCACAGAAACGACAAGCAGTGGTCTCTTCAACAAATCATTACTTACATTAATTGCAGAATTACTCACAACCCCTCTTCCGTGACCCTCTATTTTCTCCATCTCATTTCCAGATTTCACTCCATGCATCAAATGCACTCCATTCATTCCAACATTGTCAGGCAATACAAATACTGCATCCCAACCCATCATCTGATTCCTGACATTGTTCTGAAATTACTTAGTCTGGGTAAGCATCAACTTCTCCTTGATATTTTTTCTGCTTCGTATCACACCAATCACTACTGTACTGAACATATTTTAAGATTTCATCAATATCCTTAGTCTGCCAGCACATAACACTGTGTTGAATACGAGAACTCAACTCTTTTGACTTTTGTGTGGATTTCAAAATCTGACCAATTAATTTCTTTCTCCTGAACCTTCTTTTCATATGCTCTATCACTGCTGTGCACTTATCAGTAAGCACCTCAGAAGGACCGTTACTTGGCATATCTCTAGCTGTTTCCTCTGTTGGCCAAGCAACAGCAACCTTACATTCAGACCACAAGTCACTAGGAACCATAATCCCAAACAGTGCATCCAAATCAGTTGAAAGCATTTTTGAAATTATTGTCAGTCTATGAAACGTCTTGTACCACTTCTCTGTTTCTTCTCAGAGTTTTTATCATAAATGCATAAAGATCACCTCTCTTCTAAGGCACATGCACATAGTTTCCTCCATGGACTTCTCTCGGGGGAAATTCTGTAAATGCCTCTAACTCAGAATTACTAACAGAACCCTTCACGTTTTTTCCTGCCTCTGAAGCTTTCTTTTTAGTAGTAACCTTTTTTTCCACCTTCTGCTGTATCTTTTCAAATCCGTCCTGCCCTTTATTTTCTCAGCCAGGTCCTTAACATGAGCTTGTGAAGTTATTAAACCCAACTCTTTTATTTTGTCATGGGGCAGATCCATTTTGTAATTTCTCTGTACATTTTTCATTCTACTGATGACAACATCAAACTCATTAGCAAATTCCTCAAGCCTATCATGTGCTTAATTTGCACACCACGCTGTTTCTTTGATCAAACACCTCATTTCGTCCACATTGTGTGACATTAATCTGTTTGTGTCAGTTGTTCCCTGTAAGATTTCTGCAAATTCAGTCTTTAAAAGCCCAAAATGTATGTCTCTCCCTTGAGCAGATTCTTCAGTAACAGTAGTAGTAGTAACCGGCATGCCATTTAAGGCCAGAAAAACAACAGTAGTATTTCTGCTGGTACTCAGAAAAACTGTCAATGTACTATCAGATGGGGCACTCGCTGATGCTCCTGCAACTGCAAGTGAAGTCAACCCCTGTGACTGTATTGTTGTACAATTTCCCGCTGCACCTGCATCAGGTACTATGGAACTCTGCACATGTTTTTGGGTTCCATCAGTATATGGAGGAGGTTTGGAAATCAAAAGATCATTTAAAACTGTATCCTCCTTATCTGAATCTCATGCCCGACTCTGCATCTTTCAGTCTGCCTCATCAGCTTTCTTTTTGTCTATCGTCTCTTTGACTATTGTAGAGAACAACTCTCACTCCCTTAATCATATCCTTCCTCCAGCATTTCTCCTGATGATCCCATTTGCCTTCTAGCCATTGTCTAAATGTATCCTTCATCTGCTTCTTCATTTTCTTTCTCTCCTTCTTTGTAGCCATTCAATCCGATTTATTCAATGCCTTGAACTGTGCAGATCTAGGTAATGGCTTTCTTTCATTCATAGTTGGTCTCAAGAAATCTATCTTTCTATTGTTAAAGGTACCCTTTAAAGGAAATTTCAAGTCTTTGTCAGAAGAAGTGTATTCATGCCAGTCACGATTCCAGGTACACGTATAAAACCAAAGTTCATCATCATTTCTTATGCAGGAGAACACTCTGCTGGCATTTTCTGTCCCTATGTAGTAGGTAAGCTATTAGTTTTAGGTTTATTCAACACAGCACTAAATATTTGCACTCAAAATAATCCAAAAAACTGAACAAAATAAACTAGTGATTGGAACAAGCAATGCCAGCACAGCTATGCCAAAAGTCAAACAATCACAGTGAGACTTTGACAGCAACTAACCAATGACAGCACGACTCTGTGGTGAAGTCTCACTAATCCCACCATGACTCCTTGGCTGACTAACCAATTGCAGTTCGACTTCTTCGTGAATGAGAAAACAATTTCACAGCCTTTCTCAATGACAACACACTACATAAACAAAATAAAATCTTGTCTCTCAACCTAAATAGGAAGAAAATCAGCAGGATAGAATAGGAAAGATCTCACAAACAAGAGAAATAAGACCAGTACCTTTGTGGCACATGTCAACTTCAATTCACACCAAAGCAGACTCCCGCCCAGCGGCAATCCACCTCTGGCCAGTGTATTTACTCCCATACACCAAGGAGCAAAGAACACCAACCTAGGTTATCCACGTCAACTCCTGGAAAGGAAGCTTGTTAATTCAGAACACCCTATGTGTGTACGGCGTGCCTCGCAAAACACACTACCTTAATGCAGACAAGTTCAACAATAACATCTTGACATCTATGATCTTGATGAATCCAATAACAACACCAAACAATATTCACAACCATAACTTCTTCAACGCAAATCACAAACAAGAATAGTACATCAAAATCACAGTGATCAAACCACCAATTGAACCCAAAATCAACAGAGCAAAAACAAAAGCCTCACATACAGGGTAGCAACCCATCACACAACACAAATCTCAACACTCTCATACACTCAAAATTATTCCACCCTAGTCTTACTTACACTCCAAATCATTCAGCAACAGCACTGCAAAATCCACCTGGAGGATCCATATCAGAAAATCCACTACCACTAGAAACTAAGCAAAAGGGAACATTTCTAAAGCTGAAAGGAGAGGCTCTTAACTCACAACCATCATATGCTACCAAAATTTGTAGGCACGGGGAATCCCACAATTTTGACACCCCAAAATTTACCTGTACAGACACTCCCAATTTGTTGAATCAGAAACAATGTTAAACCTCAATTTCATGCAACAATGTATCCCCAAGGTATGGCAACTCCCAGCTCATCAAAATTAGCAGTAAACAGTCAATTAAGTAAAAGGAAACACTTCAATACTGAGTTCTAGATCAGCGGATTAGTTAAAAACCTTTATTACAAAATTCAAAAGTACGTTGAAACAGAGTTAATGCCATGGAGGCTCTCAGAAAACAGGGCAATACAGCAAAGTGCAAAATAAAAAATTATTCAGTCCAAAGTGGGCATCAAAATCAAGACAGAAACAGGCAGCATCCCCAGCAGCATCCAAGTCCCCAGGACAGTCTTCTGGCTCACCCACAAAATCGAGGGTTTTTATACATTATTTTTGACTATGAAATTACCAAAACTGCAGAATCACTTCAGTGTTAGCAAATGTACCATTTCATTATCTAATCAGAACACAGGAATATTAAACGTCACATTGTCTTAACATATAAGCTCTATCCCACTACATGAATAATTATTCTGCCCTTTCTATGCTAATGCCATCAGTAGAGATGGCAGAACAAACTATATACATGAACAGCTATTATGAATGTATAAGGTGCAGTGAACTAACAGAAGAATCTTGAAAGGTAGTTACAGTTTGTGACTGAGAAGGGGAAGGTGCTTTGAAAACAACATGAACAATGATAAAGGAAATAAACTGGCATAAATTTGCTTCATATAGTGCAGAAATGATAAACAGTGCAACATGCAGGGGGAAGACAAGGGTGAAATCCATTTTGAAAATCATGACCGCTAAGCCCAAATTGAGGCCTAGTTAACAAAGGTTAGAAAAATGTTCTTCTGCACAACAGAGGAAACTCATTTTAAAGGCATCTGTACAATATCCTTGTGTACATGTTTAATTGAGTGTGAAACTACATTCTGCACGGTGATAATGATGCAAAAAATATAATTGCTAAAATAAATCTCTAACATCTCCATGAACAGTTCCATCTATGACTGAATTTCTGAAGTCACAAAATCTGTTCTCTCCATGCTGAAATAACCCACTCACAACCTCACAAATGACGTCACAAATAACATGATTGAGAACATCACACATTGCGTCACAATTGACTTAATTGACAACATAACTTAAACTGTGGCTTAATTTTATGACCTGCATCCAGAGTCTACTAGATATACCAAAGGACCAAGCCAAAGGGCAATAGGCAAGGCCACTGGGAATAAGTGAAAAAGGACAACCAAAGTATGCAGCAGGGCTGGCTAAATTGTGTAGCAAGAAAAAAACACTCAACAGGAATAATGGAGCACATTCTGTGTGAGTATTATTTCACTATTTTGCATTTCAACAAATATACATGCTGTCTGGACAAGGAACTCACATATTTTTTTACCAGTTTAACAACTTAGTACAGCAATTAGGAAATGAAAGGTGACCGGTGTACATTTGCAAACAATGTACAACTGAATGCCAACAAAACTGACACTTTTTTAAAGTATCATTTGAACTGCTTGAGCTAGAATCACTTTTATTGGTAAAATCTGCCAAGTATCCCACAAATGGTGGATTATGTGGCAAGTGAGATAAAACCATAGTTATGTGGAATACACCAGGGTCGCAGATTCACATGGAGTGCAGAGCACAAGACCATCTTGACAGTCAGGGTGTGCACCTAGAGCACTAAAGGCATGTATGAACCTGGGTCCAAGATTTGCAAATATTTTGTATTGTGTTTGCGTTACTTTTTTAAACAGACCCAACTCAAAATCCAGGTTGATATTTACAAACCAACGCAAATGGCGATTTGAATTGGTTAGTAAATCAAATCAATAAACAGCTTTATTCGATTGCTATTTCAGACAATCATAAAAGCACATAAAAGCATACAGTTTGTTACACAAGATAGCAATAAAAAAACATATTATATATAAAACATTATAAAATTCAAAGTTAATAATGATATGCTCTTGCATCTTTATGACCTCGGTACTTAGATTACAATGCATTTCCTGTGACTAAATACTTTCTTTAGGAACATTCCTATCCTCCACACTCTATGTACATTATCCAAAAGCTGTAATACAATGAACGCCTGGGCGACATTGTCTAAACCCCAGAGATTTTAAAATTGGAACAATCCAGACTTTCCTTAATTCGCTATAAAATCTACAAAATAGGACAACATGTATAGTGGATTGATCTGAGTGATTATCACAAGGACACAGTTGCATTTCTCGGGCCCAGTCGTTCATTTTTGGAAAACTTACAAGTCTGTGGAAGATCCCAAACCTAAATCTAGTCAATAAAAAACCTATCATGGCCACCAGGTACAATTGTTAAGTATGGTTGTATACTAAAAGTAGTTAAAATCAACTGGTTATACTGGACACTAGGCTTTATAATCTCTACCGACGTTCTTAATGTGTCCAGTAACAGAAGGCCCTCTTTTTTTAGGTCCTTTCTCGTGACCGTCTGCATGGTGCTCGGGTCAGTAAAGTATTCTATGTGACCTAGGTCACACATAAAATCTCGGACATACCTTACCCAGGGGATCTTTAGGACCCCTTCCAATTTCAAGCTGTACATTAAAATATCCCAATTTAACTGTGTCTCTGTTTTTGTCCAGATCCTGTGCCATAAAAGAATAGGCTCCATTTTTATAAGATCAGAGATGTATGGTAAGCCCAACTCAGCATGACAGACATACGAGGATGTACTACTCGGAACAGACAGAATGTATCTTAAAAAGGTATTTTCCACCATTTGTAACGGGCGCGTATCAGCAAAACCCCACACCCATGCCCCATACATAGCTGTGGAGATACATTTCACTTTGTAAATCTGAATAAGGTCTACTGGCGGTCTCCTGCCCAGTTTTCTCGAAAAATTAGCAAGTGCGGTTGTAGTCCTCAAGAACGCTAGTTGTTTTGCTAATACGGCTTGGACCCATGAATCATTTTGATCAAAGAGTATTCCGAGATATGAAAATCTCTTTGTGGGCCCTATCTTCTGTCCTTCCACAAACAGTTCCATGCACCTCCGACTACCACGGCCACACCTCGTTATAAAGGTCTTTGAGGTGTTCACCCTGAGACCAAGATTACTCATGAAATTAGAAAAACGATCTAAAACCCTCTGCAGACCTACTTGCGTGCGTGACATTAGGACCGCGTCGTCCGCATAAAGAAGGGCAGGTATTGGGCGTCCAGCTATTTGGGGGAAATCTTGACTATCTTTGAGCAACGCCTCTCCCAGGCCGTTAATATAGAGGTTAAAAAGAAAGGGGGCTAGGACACATCCTTGCCTAACCCCCCTCCTTATTGGGAATGAGGCAGAGCGATCACCGCTTTGGCCGAATCGAACTCGAGCCTTAGCATCGCTATATAGGTGCCTAAGAAAGTGGATAATTTGAGTATCCACCCCAATATCCTCATGGATCTCCCAGAGCTTACCATGCCTCACAGAATCGAAGGCTGCAGTGAGATCCACAAAGGCTAAAAACAGCTTAACTTCCTTCACCCGTGTATACTTCCCAACAAAAAATCCCAACAAAAATAGCTAAGGTTAAACTCTGTTCAATCGTCCCTAGGCCCTCACGAAAACTGTATTGAATATCAGATAGGACTTTGCTGTCCTCAGCCCATACGTGTAAACGTTCTAAAATTATTCGACCAACTACTTTAGTCAGAGAATCCAATAATGAAATGGGCCTATAGCATCCAGGATCCTGACGGTTCCCCTTTTTGAAGATTGACACAATAATAGATTCAACCCAAGTTGTCAAAAAAGGGGCGAGGCAGCTAGCAGTAATTACCTGGGTGATAATTGGCCCCTATAAAGTCATATTTGACTTAAACAAGTCTACTAGGACCCCATACGGCCCAGGAGCCTTACCACCCAGACTTGCAGAGATAGCCCGATTCACTTCCTCCAGTGTAAACTGGAGATCGGAATGTTGGGTCAAAAATCCGGGGAAATTTCCCCCCCTTGGTTGTTATTTACTTGCACGTCAAGATTACCCTCACCGTTATATACCCTTGAGAAGTGCTCGATCCATTGGTCCTCAGTTATAGCAATTTCGATTGTCGGACCACCTCCGGAGGTCAGGAAAGGTGCTTTTACAGCTTTCCAGAAAGCTGAGCTGTCTCCCCTTAGAGAGGCCTTGTGCAAGGATTCCCAAACTTCATTTCTCAGGGCAGTTTTTCTTTCCTTGAGTGCTAACCTGTACTCCCCTCTTGCCTGCCTCACATCATTTGAATTTCTAGGGATCTTATGTAATTCATATTTTAAGTTGGTATAAGCTCGCGTACAATTTGAATCGAATCATCCCTGAGGTTTTCCTTTTATTTGGTTCTGAACAAATAATGCTTCCCTTATAGCATCTGATATTGATTGAAAGGAGGATAAGATACTGTCTGGGGCAGCTGTTTCACTCAGGCAAGTCTCAAAAGCCGGTTTGCATTTAGCTACCACTATTTGGTTAGTAACCAAAAGTAACACAAGGCAGCACAATGTGTTACTTTGCATCAAGCAGGCATTTCTTGGGTGGTACATGGGTGTTCCCATGCATCACTCATGGATTTTGACGTAAATCCATTTCTATAAAAATTGCAGAGATGGATTTGAGCCAAAATCCTGCACCTCCCTGAGTCTGCCATAACTAGGAAAAATATTTTTTCTTCTCCTATATTTTTCCCCCTTTGCATGTGCTAGAATTCTGCAGCACACATACAAAGGGAAACTTGCCTTAAAGCATAGAAAGGACCCCTTCCTGCGCAAGACCTATGCTGACAACCGTGCAGACACCCTTGCATTATGGTGCAAACCTTCCATTATTGTGCAAGGGTGCCTGCATTGGTGCATGGCTGCTGAAAGTGCACCAGTGAAGAGATAGGTTAGAACTGCCTGCTCGAGGGTTTGGGCTTGCACCTCCTGACTGATGATCATGGGAGTAAGGTTGCAGATTCCAGGACTGAGGTGCAGGGTTTGGCAGCTAGCTTGGTGGTCTCTGCTCTCAATACCACCAGCTGCGGCTCCTCTGCTAAGGCGGAGAAGCGTCGCCCAACTGCTATGTGAGCAGGTCAAAAAGGAAAAATAAAATGATAATAATGCAAGTTATTATCATTTTATTTTTCCATACTGGCTTAGGTGCGGGGTGGGGCTGGGCTGGCCCGAGCAGGGGTAGGAGTAGTTGGCACTCTCTAAGTGCGTATGGTGGTTTGGCCAGCCGTCTTGGACTAGCCAAAAAGTCATGCACACTTAGCATGTTCTCCACCTGGCTGTATTGCACTGTCTGGGTGGAGAACATGCACAGGCTCCCAGTCCCTGTCAGAGCCCCGCACCATGGTGCTCAGACCAACCACGATGCTGCTGTCATGCTGGTGACTTGAAAGACAAGGGGGCCCAATTACTATTGGTCAGGGACCTTGGGTAGTTTACTAGTTTCAAATACAGTGGTCCCTAAACAGAAGATTAAACAAACAATGAATATAGACTCAATCAGTACTATATTTGAAGCTGTCCAGCCGGACAGATACTTTAATATTCAATTAGTTTCCAAAAATGAACGAAATACATTTGAAGTGGGACACTAGCCTGCGTCCAACTCAGCAAAATAGGACGAACAACATGTAACAGAAAAGGCTCAGACAGAGTAAGTTGTTTGCATGTAGCACATACTGATGTTACAAACAAAATATAGTGGGACACCATTACACATGAGCGATATTTAGTTGAGAAGTGTATATGGTGTGCATTAAGTCGACAGCGTTTCGAGATGGCGCCGCATGCACGGTCACTATATCAATTAGAAGGGTTAGGTCTGAATCGACCTAGTAATGAGGACACTGCTGCATGGGCGTGCTTCCTGCCGGCATCAATCGCGGGGGGCTTCTAATTGATATAGTGACCACGCACGCGGCACCATCTCCACCAACCTCTTGCAGCTCTGACCGCACCAGGTCCGGACGCTGAATCTGCCCCAGCCCGGATCGCTCCCGCCCCCGTGGCATATCCATGCTGCTCTCTTCTGGACATTAGGCAAATGTACCCAGGCATGCTTATGTAATGTCCAAAATATGTTTTGTAAGGATCGAAACGCCGTCGACTTAATGCACACCATATACACTTCTCAACTAAATATCGCTCATGTGTAATGGTGTCCCACTATATTTTGTTTGTAACATCAGTATGTGCTACATACAAACAACTTACTCTGCCTGAGCCTTTTCTGTTACACGTTGTTTGTCCTATTTTGCTGAGTTGGATGCAGGCTTGTGTCCCACTTCAAATGTATTTCGTTAATTTTTTGGAAACTAATTGAATATTAAAGTATCTGTCCGGCTGGACAGCTTCAAATATAGTACTTATTGAGTCTATATTCATTGTTTGTTTAATCTTCTGTTTAGGGACCACTGTGTTTGAAACTAGTCATGCTGGTGACAGCAGCGTCGTGATTGTCTAGGGGAGCCTGTGTACTTCCTGCTTATGGGAGTCGACGGCCAAAGAGGTCTGAGAAGCGGTGGCTTGCTTGCAGATAAGTGATTTTTTGATTTTTGATTTTTCAGCTCCCTCTTCTCCCCAGCCCACCACCCCCATTAAATAGAAGCCACCACCTAGCACCACTTCTTCTGACCTAAAGGCAAAGAGCCCATGCAAAGGATGTGGGTAGAGGCCCAAGTTCTGCCCAATTGACTGAGTTCTGTGGTGACTTGAATAGCAGGAGTGATAGCGTTGATTAATTCACTTATTATGTTACATGTGATATCAATGGTAATGCAGTGTCACCCTGTGCACAATCATAGTGCCTACAGGAAGTCTTCACTTCAAGTAACACAGTCTGTGTTGATTAATAGTGAATAGGTGATCAATTTAAACAGTTGTGATCAAACTAAAAAAGATCATTAATTATAATTATTCATGTATCATCATATTATTTAATTTTGCTTTGCTGTTCATATTCCTTTAACATCATAAGTAATTTGTTCCAGTGCACAGTTCACAGTCAAATTAGGTTGAGAACGCCCTAGTGCAGTGCAGGGAGAGCTTACATCATTACAGATAAACATCTAACAATAATAAGCCACAGACAAGCAAATATCAAAGAATCTACAGATAGAAATATCACACCAAAAGAATAAACACATGGATGTACCTTGCTACATTCATAATAAGGGGCCAGGGCACTTGATGTTTGAACCCTGATAACTGAAATGTAGAACAGTTATAAATAATTGTAATGCTGATAAGAAAACCTTAGGCTGTAAACAGTCAATTGAAGCTATTGAAATAAAAAGACTGGAAAAATATCTGTGATGGTTGAACAAGCTCAACAGTACATACTTACTTCAGGCAACATAATGTAAAATCATACCATCATTAATTATCTTTGTTTCATGTTCACATAAACCTTGAGCTGAAACCTTTATTTTTTCCACCAGCTCTGAGTACTTCTGAGGATAAGGGAACAGTGGAAACATGTTATGCTCTCTTGTAACTAAACATGATATCAAAGTTGACTCTGTACCTCTGGTGGGTATATGGCTGTGGTGAGTCCTCCATACTTGAAGGAAACACCTTGCAATGCTCAGGAGTCCTCTGCTATGGTTGTGTTAGACATCCATTTGGAACAATTTTGAAATGATCCTGATCATTTTACACTGCCATTAAGCATAAATAACAGGGCAATCTGCTAGGAAATCTGGATAGATGCACCTATAGAAAAATGGATCCTCGAGGGTAAATCTCCAAATAAACAATCAATGGTGTTTCAGGTACTTACGATAGGTTATGCAACCCCTACTATGTTAAACCTAATCACAAACAATTCAACTAATATTAACATCCAGCCTAAGTGATTTAACAAATTCAAGAGTTTAGAGCACAAAAGTAATGATTGTTTATTTACAGACCTTTTCACATTTTTTAAAACAGAAATTGGAATACATACAAAATAATATAGACTGATGTTGAAGGAGTTGCCAAGCACACTGTGTGAGTGATGGGTTAACAAATCATATACAATTCTCAGAGAATCTTAATCTAGGATTGAACGAAATGGAAAATATATACACAATTTCAGCATTTTAGTTCATGACAAGACACACACTTTTTCTTTTCATCAAAAAAGTTGACATTTCAATACAAAGACATTCAATGAGGGTGATCATCCTCGGGTCAATAGCATATAATTAAGACACCCATGTGTCTAAGAATAGTAGTCATCCTAATTATTAATTCAGGAAACACACAAAACATATATTTGAGCCAAATGACATCATTATCAATTGCAATGTACCTGGTCAATCGAGAGTGTGTATGTTCAAACATGTAGTGGGTGTTGCTTTCCACACTAAACTAAGAAGAAAATCACCTGTAAGGTGCGCGACAAAGCTACTGAGTTGTAAGGTGATGACATTTCAAAAGATCCCATACATATTCAAAATGGGAAGATGAAAGAGGAGAGCTGTGGTATGTGGGATACTCAACAGCAACCAAACGTTGAAGATGACTCCACAAATCAATTGAAGAAGGAGTCCATTAGTTAAATAGATGGAATGAATCAATGGTAGAAAATGGGATGGAGCTGGAGAGGTGTACCATTAGTCATGAGCAGAGATTACTAATCAGAATGCACAGCTTGTAATATGGTGACGTTTCACTTTAATATTGACTCCAGAATATTGTGCATTCACAAGACCATGGACAAAATTATTGAGCACCAAAATATAACAAATTGAGTATGAATAGGTAAGTTTACGCTTACTTGAATTAACTCCACATATCTGTACCTTGACAATATATATTTAAGGCATGTAGATGTGGAGTTGGGAGTAGTAAATCTATACCTACCTAAATGCTTACTTTCACAGTATTTTGGTTCTCAATATCTTGAGCATTATATTTTGGTAGCACAATTTCTGTAGTTGATGTTTTGATGTATAACTGTTATGGGAGCACAATTTTCCTGTAGAAAAGAAGATATTTGTTTATACTGAAGGAAATTATTTTGGTTATTCTCTCAGGCTTTCTGCTAAGTGATTTATACTTACTGGGTACTTCACGGTATCTATGTATCACTGGAAAACGATGGATGCACAAGAATGGGGGGCATCGGAAGGGCCTTATTCTGAAATGTGCATGCTCTGCATTGAAACCAAGAAGGCACTAGTAAGTTTGCACCTGGAGGCTGAAAGAAATTGCTATTTGACTGTGCTCAATTGTACTTTGTGCACAATTGCACGTTTCTCAAATAGCAGCACCTATGACAAAAATTAAATTAGCAAACCTTTCCCAGAAGTATACCTGGAAACCTGCAACTGGTGCAACTTATAACGAGTAATCTTGGAAAGATTTGTACATTCCTAAAAAATGTAAAAGTAGCTCTAGAAGGAGAGGAAATCTCCAAGAGTACTTTCGCACTTTTGCTGGAGAATTCTGTCCTCTGAGTCCATTTTAAACCTATAAATGAGCGAGTGGATTAAAATGATGGTTTTCCACCAAGTACATTTTTTACATGCTATTTCCAACATATGCTTTTGGCAAGTCCATAAAAAGGTTTGACGAAAATATCAACATATCTGAATAAAGTTTCTAGTAAAGACTGACACCCGGACACTCTGCAGGTTTGAGGTGTTCTCCTGCACCTGCAGAAGTGTGTTAGAAGATGGAATATTCATATCTGAGTTATTCAGGAAGTGGGAGTGTGAATCCTTCATGTTAAGACAACCCACCAATAGCAATTCGTGGGTAAGCTCCTGTATCATTGAATGCAACTGTTGAGATGGATCTCGCATTAGGGGGCGGTGGTGTTCAGGGCTGCTTAGCTGCCAAAGTATTTCCTTATCATACTTCGTAAAATTTGCATCATATTGCCACTACCCTTATCTGCAGGCTGAATAACAATATCATTGTGTTAGAAATGGGGGTCTCTAGTTGGCAGAGGTAGGTACCTTTGTCCAAATAGGGACCCTTGCTTCTAGTCAGGGTAAGGGGGATACACACTTTAGATAACCCCTGCTCACCCCCTTGGTAGCTTGGCACGAGCAGACAGGCTTATCCCAAAGGCAATGTGTAAAGTATTTGTACCAACACTCACAGTAACACAGTGATAACACCACAAATGGACACCACACCAGTTTAGAAAAATAAAGTTTCTTTATCTAAGCTCAACAAGACAAAAATCCAACATACAAGTATTAAGAAAAATGACTTTCAAAAGGTTTTAGCAACTGAGTCCATAGAAAACTATGGATGCATGATTTCTTGCAAAGTACCTGTGGTTGCGTCAAAATTCACCAAGCCAAACAGCCGCAGCGATGGGAAGCATAAAAAAAAACAAAGAGATGCTTCGGTTCCTGAGACCTTTGTGGATGCGATGTGACAGTTCCGCTGGACACAGGGGAGCGGTGCATCAGGTCCGGTCTGTAGGGGGAAGCGATGCGTTGATTCTGAGATGACTCCGATCCACGGGTGATGCGACGGGGAAAACTTGCCGCACAGGGGCGATGCGTGGAAATCTGGGATGCGTTGGCGAACGATGTGGCGGCATCGAGCGGCGCTGCATCAGTTTCTTCAGCCGCGATCCCTCGATGCGTCGATTCTTGCAGCGGCGACAGGCGCTGCGTTGGTTTCAGCAGCGGCGCGGCAGTGCGGGGAGATTCTTCAGCTCTCCAGCTCCCAGTAACAGAAACAACCTCCAGAAGCCACACACAGCCACAGGCACTCCTGGCAGGTCAAAACTCCCAGCAAGGAAGTTCAGGGGAGCTGGGGTTGAAGTCTTTGTGTTCCTGAGACTTCAAAACAGGAGGCAAGCTCTACTCAAGCCCTTGGAGACTTTCCTCAAGCAGGGGACACAGCACACAGCAAAGTCCTTCTTCTTTCCTTGGCAGAAACAGCAACTGCAGGCCAATCCCAGACACACAGCAAGGGCAGTACTTCTTCTCAGTTTCTCCAGCTTTTCTCCTTGGCAAAGGTTCCTCTTGATTCCAGAAGTAGTCTAAAGTTCAGGGGTTTTAGGTCTAATACTTATACGTCAAAATGTCTTTGTTCTCTTTGTGCAAGGGGCCCTGAGCCCAGTTCAAACCAGTTCTAGGGGGCACTCTGCAAGTGCACAACAACATCCATTGTCAGTGTGAGCCTTGGCTCCAGACACACCACAGGGGGGCGGAGCCAGCATTGTGGAAGGCTGGCACAGTCCTATTCAGGTACAGGTACTCCTCCCACCACTCCAAATGCAGTACAGGCATATTCAGCCTAGTGCTGACTCATCCAGACTCCTGGAGCCACTGCACCTCCCCAGCCCCTGTCACTCCAAAGCCAGACAGTCAATCCACAAACAGGCAGAGGCACACAGGATGGTTGAACAAGAAAATAGCCACTTTCTAAAAGTGGTATTTTCAAACTCAGAATGTAAAATTCACCTTTCCTAAAAGATGCATCTTTAGATTCTGAGTTCAGGCATACTAAACTTTATTTTCCTATCTGGTCCCAATGGTAAGCTATATTTATAAGATGTTATAAATGAACTCCCATGCTTTCCTATGGGGGCAGATAGCCTTACAATAGTGAAAAACGAAATTGGCAGTAATTCACTATCAGGACATGCCACACACATCAGGGCATGTCCTACCTTTCACATACACTGCACCCTGCCCACAGGGGTACCTTGGGCCTACCTTATGAGTGACTGGCATGCAAGAAAAGGGAAGGTTAGGGCCTGGCAAGTGGGTGCACTTGCCCAGTCGACATGGCAGTTGACAACTGCGCACAGACACTGCGGTGGCAAGTCTGAGTTACCGTTTCAGGACTACTCGTGTGGGTGGCACAATCAGTGCTGCAAGCCCACTAGTAGTATTTGATTTACCAGCCCTGGCACACTCAGTGCACTCTACTAGGGACTGACCAGTAAATCAAATATGCCAATCAGGGAGAACCAATCACAATAACAATTTACACTGGGAGCACTTGCACGTTGACACTGATCAGCAGTGGCAAAGTGCCCAAAGCATCTAAGCCAGCAAAAACGAAATCCAGCACAGCATCAAAAATACAGGCCGTAGAGGCAAAAATTCGGGGGAAACCACGCCAAAGATGCCAAGTCTAACACGTGTCCCCTCCAGCTGAAAGATGGGGAGAACTACCCACCCTCTTGGGAGTTCTCATCACTAAGGCAGAAGAATCTGGACAGACCATCAGCATTGGCGTGTTCTGTACCAGGGCGGTGTTCCACCGTAAAGTCCATTCCCTTTAGGGAGATGGACCACCTCAACAGTTTTGGGTTCTCACCCCTCATTTGCATCAACCATCTGAGGGGGCCTGTGGTCTGTCTGAACCCGGAAGTGAGTCCCAAACAAGTAAGGTCTTAGCTTCTTCAGCACCCAGACCACAGCAAAAGCTTCTCTTTCAATTGCACTCCACATCTGTTCCCTGGGCAGTAGCCTCCTACTAATAAAAGCTACGGGTTGGTCCAAGCCCTCGTCGTTCAATTGTGAGAGTACTGCTCCCACACCATGCTCTGAAGCATCTGTCTGCACAACAAATTCTTGGGAGAAGTTGGGTGCCTTGAGCACGGGCGCCGTGCACATGGCAGATTTCAGGGCATCAAAAGCGGTCTGACAGGCATCGGTCCAGATCACTTTCCTTGGCTGCTTCTTAGAAGTCAGCTCTGTCAAGGGGGCAACAATGGTGCCATATCCCTTGACAAACCGTCTGTAGTACCCGGTGAGTCCTAGGAAGACTCTCACCTCTGTCTTGGTCTTGGGGGGCTCCCAAGCCAGAATGGTGTCGATCTTAGGTTGTAGGGGTGCCACCTGGCCGCTTCCTACCTGGTGCCCTAAGTACACCACAGAACCCTGCCCTATCTGGCACTTACTGGCCTTGATAGTGAGGCCTGCCTTCTGCAGAGCCTTCAACACTTCACAGAGGTGTTGCAAGTGTTCCTCCCAGCTGGAGCTGAACACAGCAATGTCATCCAGGTAAGCAGCGCTGAATTCCTCCAGCCCGGACAATACCTGTTTGACCAGTCTCTGGAACATGGCAGGGGTGTTCTTCAACCCAAAGGGCATGACACGGAACTGGTAGTGCCCCTCTGGCGTTGGAAATGCAGACCTCTCTCTTGCCCCATCAGTCAAGGCAATCTGCCAGTACCCAGACGTTAGATCAAACGTGCTAAGGTACTGGGCAGCTCCAAGCCGATCAATGAGCTCCTCAGCTCTGGGGATGGGTTGCGATTCAGTCCTGGTGATGGCATTGAGCCCACGGTAGTCCATGCAGAACCGGAGCTCAGGAGTGGCACCGGGCGCAGCAGCTTTTGGAACCAAGACCACTGGGCTAGCCCAGGGGCTGCTGGAGGGCTCTATCACCCCTAACGCCAACATTTTGGAAACCTCTTCCTTAATGCTGGCCCTGACTCTGTCAGTTACCCTGTAAATCCTTTGCTTCACAGGTAAACTGTCCCCAGTGTCTACATCATGGACGCGCCAATTGGTGACTCCTGGAGTCAGGGAGAACAGGGAGGCAAACTGTCCCAGCACCTGGCGACAGTCCATCTGCTGCTCTGGGGTCAGGATGGGAAAGAGGTTCACTCCATCCACTGACCCATCATGTTCCTTGGCTGACAGGAGGTCAGGAAGAGGCTCACTGTCCTCTTCCATTCCATCGTCTGTAGCCAGAAGCATTGTGACTTCAGACCTCTCAAAGTGAGGTTTTAGGCGGTTCACGTGCAGGACCCTCAAAGGGTTCCTAGGAGTCTGCAAGTTAACCAGGTAGGTTACATCACTCTTGCGCTCCACCACCTCAAATGGACCAGTCCACCTGTCTTGGAGCGCACAAGGCTCCACTGGTGCCATCACCCACACTTTTTGGCCAGGCTGAAACTCAACCAGAGTGGTATTCTGGTCGTACCATCATTTCATCTCCTCCTGGCTGGCTTCCAGGTTCGCCTGAGCGAGTTTCCTGAAGCAATGAGTCTGGTTTCTGAAGGCCAGCATGTAGCTGAACACATCTTGGGGGGTCTTACCAGGAGTTTTCTCCCAGACCTCCTTTGCCAGACTCAGAGGTCCTCTCACAGGGTGCCCATACAGCAATTCAAAGGGACTGAACCCTAAGGATTTCTGGGGGACCTCCCTGTAGGCAAACAACAGGCATGGCAAAAAGACGTCCCACTTACGTCTCATGGGTTCTGCAAGACCCTTTATCATGCCTTTCAGGGTTCGGTTGAATCTCTCAACCAACCCATTCCCTTGGGGATTGTAAGGAGTGGTGAATTTGTACATTACACCACACTCCTCCCACAGTGATTTCATATACCTGGAAACGAAGTTTGTACCACGGTCAGAGACCACCTCTCTGGCAAACCCCACATGGGTAAAGATCCCCATCAATGCACAGCTCACCACAGGGGCCGTGATTGTCCTGAGAGGGACAGCTTCCGGGTACTGGGTGGCATGGTCCACCAAGAGCAAGATAAACTTGTTGCCTAAGGCTGTCTTGGGTTCCATGGGCCCCACAATGTCGATGCCCACCCACTCGAAAGGGGTGCTCACCACAGGAAAGGGTTGAAGGGGAGCCTTACACTTCCGTCCTGTCTTGCCACTTGCCTGGCAAGTCTGACAAGACCTACAGTGTGTGCCAACGTTCCTCTGCCTTTGGGGCCAGTAGAAGTGGCACCCCAAATGGCCTGCCAGAGATACTTCATGAGCCAGACACAGTAGGAAGGTCTCGTAGCACGCGGGAACCACCAGCACACGGGCTGCCCCGGGCTCAGCAACCTTAGGCTCACTGTAAAGGAGACCATTCTCCCAATAAATCAAATGTGATCCGGACGGACCACCTGCTGCCTGGTCTGCAGCCTGCTGCTGCATACCAACCAGAGTAGGGCATTCCATCTGCGCCTTGCAGAAATCCTCCCTGGAGGGACCCCCTTCCTGCTGCCAATGGGTCAGCTCAGGCAGGTCTCCCAGTTCGGCCACTTGTTCCCCTGAAGGTTCCAGGGCATCCCCCTCAGGTTCTGCCTCCTCCTAGACCGTGGGAACTTCGGGGGCTGGTTTCCCACGTCCCCTGCCCTTCCTCCTTCTGGCTGGCACTTGTGCCACTCTTTCAGGCTCCAGGTCCTCTTGATCACCCTTACTGGCTGCCATTGACCGAGTGGCTACACAGGCCCACTCGGGCAGTCCCAACATCTTTAAATGAGCCTGGCGCTCCACCTCCTTCCACTGTGAGCTCTCCAGGTCATTGCCAAGCAGACAGTCAACAGGCATGGACGGACTTACAACGACCTTCAAGGAACCTGAGACCCCCCCACTCAAAGGGAACCTGCGCCACCTTACACAGGCGCTCAGAGTTGTCCGCAGCAACTACAGGGTGAAGTACATTGGGGATGACCTGCTCTTCAGACACCCATTGACACCTGACAGATGTCACACTGGCTCCTGTGTCTCTCAGAGCCTCCACCCTCCTCCCATTGATGGTCACCAACTGCAGGTACTTTTTAGTGTTATCCGGCAGGCAGATTTCCTGGACCATCTCTCTGTCTCCTAACGAGACTAAGGTCATCACAGCTGGCTCCCCACCCTCACTAGGAACCAACTCCTCCCCCAGCACTACACTAACTAACCCTGGTGACGGTGCACCAGTGGGTGCTAGTGGTGCCTTGGGGTACTTGGGATCCCTTACAATGTGGCCCTCCTGACCACATTGATAACACCTGCGGGGACCCTGGTTGTCTTGCCTTCCCTTATGGGGCCATGACTTCTTAGAACTGGGGGGCAGGGGATCCTTACCCTGGGAACTGTTTTGGGGTCCTTTAGAGATCTCCTTTTGGTTACCCTTGTCCCCCCCATTCTTCTGCTAGGGACCCTGCCCACCTTTGGCTGGGTTTCCCACAATCCCTTGTGGACCCTGGTGCTCGTCCAGCGGTCCGCCTCCTTAGCAAGCTCCCTGGGATCAGTGAGCTTACTATCCAATAGATGCTGGCGCAGCTCTGGAACACACAGACTACTCAAGTGCTCCAAACCAATCAAGTTGTACAACCCCTGGTAATCAGTTACCTGCTGCCCTTTATCCAACCATCCAGTGCATGGCTACACATGTTCACACATTCAACCCAAGTATGAGATTCAAACTTTTTAAAGGTCCTAAACTTTTCCCTGTACTGCTCAGGTGTGAGCCCAAACCCAAGGCATAAAGCATCCTTCATCTTGGGATAGGTCAGGGTACCGGCCTCCTCCAGGGGTGTCAGGGTGTCTCTCCCCATGGCCTCAAAGTGCTTCCACAGGCCCGCCCCCCAATACTTCTCAGGGACCTCATGCATACGCAATACAACTTCATAAGCCGCAAACCAAGCATACACATCCTCCCCCTTCTGGAAATTCTGTACCACATCCTTGGGTATGTAAACCTTTTGGCCTTGTACTGGCTGCACGCTGCCACCATTTGTACTGGACTCTACCTGCTTAGCTTTAATGTCCAGTTCCCTCAAGCTTAACTCATGGGCCAAGAGCAACTTTTTCTCTTCTAAAGCAAGAGCATTCTTACTCTCCTCTGCCTTTAGTCTCAAGAACTCTAACTCATGATCTCTGGCCCTGCGCCTTTCCTCTATTTCTTCTGGCGCCCAATTTCTAGAAGAATGACTGCTGCTAGCCCTAGAGGCTGCTCTCCCAACAGGCAAATCTTGTGATATGAAGCCATTCTCTGGTGTACCCCCCTCCATTTCTGCATCATCAGTCTCCCCAGATTTTCTGGCTTCCCACCAGCCCCCTAAGGCCTTCCGTAGCTCCTCTTTTCTAAATCGGCTTTTTATGGGTCAACCAAAGTTTTTGCAGAATTTCCTGAGTTGCTCTACCTTGTAACTGCTAAACAATTCAAAGTCAAACTCCAAATCTGCAACCTCACTTGCTGCTTTACTATTCTGAGACATGTTGCGTGGATAACTCAAGGGTCAGATCAAAAATAGAACCAAAAAAAAAACCACAGTATGGGGTTGCGTAGTGGTCTGCACTAAACTAGGGATGTACACCAATCACTGTGGGTCAAGTACAAATACAAGTTCAAATCCTCACCGCTGACCACCAATGTTAGAAATGGGGGTCTCTAGTTGGCAGAGGTAGGTACCTTTGTCCAAATAGGGACCCTTGCTTCTAGTCAGGGTAAGGGGGATACACACTTTAGATAACCCCTGCTCACCCCCTTGGTAGCTTGGCATGAGCAGACAGGCTTATCCCAAAGGCAATGTGTAAAGTATTTGTACCAACACTCACAGTAACACAGTGATAACACCACAAAGGGACACCACACCAGTTTAGAAAAATAAAGTATCTTTATCTAAGCTCAACAAGACCAAAACAACAAAAATCCAACATACAAGTATTAAGACTTTCAAAAGGTTTTAGCAACTGAGTCCATAGAAAACTATGGATGCGTGATTTCTTGCAAAGTACCTGTGGTTGCGACAAAATTCACCAAGCCAAACATCCGCAGCGATGGGAAGCATCAAAAAAACAAAGAAATGCGTTGGTTCCTGAGACCTTCGTGGATGCGATGCGACAATTCCGCTGGACAAAGGGGAGCGGTGCGGCGGGTCCGGTCTGTAAGGGGAATCGATGCATTGATTCTGAGACAACTCCGATCCGCGGGTGATGCGTCGGGGAAAACTTGCCGCACAGGGACGATGCGTGGAAATCCGGGATGCGTTGGCGAACGATGCGGCGGCGTTGAGCGGCGCTGCATCGGTTTCTTCAGCCGCGATCCCTCGATGCGCCGATTCTTGCAGTGGCGACAGGCGCTGCGTTGGTTTCAGCAGCGACGCGGCAGTGCGGGGAGATTCTTCTTGCACCACGGCGTTGCGTCTGAAAAACTGTAGCAAGAAGAGCGATGCGTCGATTTTTTTGTTGTTGCTTTCCAGCTCCCAGTAGCAGAAACAACCTCCAGAGTCCACACACAGCCACAGGCGCTCCTGGCAGGTCAGAACTCCCAGCAAGGAAGTTAAGGGGAGCTGGGGCTGAAGTCTTTGTGTTTCTGAGACTTCAAAACAGGAGGCAAGCTCTACTCAAGCCCTTGGAGACTTTCCTCAAGCAGGGGACACAGCACACAGCAAAGTCCTTCTCCTTTCCTTGGCAGAAACAGCAACTGCAGGCCAACCCCAGACACACAGCAAGGGCAGTACTTCTCTTCAGTTTCTCCAGCTCTTCTCCTTGGCAAAGGTTCCTCTTGATTCCAGAAGTAGTCTAAAGTTCAGGGGTTTTAGGTCTAATACTTATACCCCAAAATGTCTTTTTTCTCTTTGTGCAAGGGGCTCTGAGCCCATTTCAAACCAGTTCTGGGGGGCACTCTGCAAGTGCACAACAACATACATTTTCATGTGAGCCTTGGCTCCAGACACACCCCAGAGGGGTGGAGCCAGCATTATGGAAGGCAGGCACAGTCCTATTCAGGTACAGGTGCTACTCCTCCCACCACTCCAAATGCAGTCAGGCCTATTCAGCCTAGTGCTGACTCATCCAGACTCCTGGAGCCACTGCACCTCCCCAGCCCCTGTCACTCCAAAGTCAGACAGTCAATCCACAAACAGGCTGAGGCACACAGGATGGCTGAACAAGAAAAAAGCCACTTTCTAAAACTGGTATTTTCAAACTCAGTATGTCAAAATCACCTTTCCTGAAAGCTGCATCTTTAGTTTCTGAGTTCAGGCTTACTAAACTTTATTTTCCTATCTGGTCCCAATGGTAAGTTATATTTATAAGATGTTATAAATGAACTCCCATGCTTTCCTATGGGGACAGATAGCCTTATAATAGTGAAAAACGAAATTGGCAGTAATTCACTATCAGGACAAGCTACACACATCAGGGCATGTCCTACCTTTCACATACACTGCACCCTGCCCACAGGGGTACCTTGGGCCTACCTTAGGGGTGACTGACATGTAAGAAAAGGGAAGGTTAGGGCCTGGCAAGTGGGTGCACTTGCCAAGTCGACATGGCAGTTAACAACTGCTCACAGACACTGAGGTGGCAAGTCTGAGTTACCGTTTCAGGACTACTCGTGTGGGTGGCACAATCAGTGCTGCAGGTCCACTTTTAGTAATTGATTTACCAGCCCTGGCACACTCAGTGTACTCTACTAGGGACTGACCAGTAAATCAAATATGCCAATCAGGGAGAACCAATCACAATAACTATTTACACTGGGAGCACTTGCACGTTGACACTGATCAGCAGTGGCAAAGTGCCCAAAGCAACTAAGCCAGCAAAAATGAAATCCAGCACAGCATCAAAAATACAGGAGGTAGAGGCAAAAAGTCAGTGGAAACCACGCCAAAGATGCCAAGTCTAACACATTGGTGGTAGGAAAGTTCTTGAGGGAAACTTTTTTCCACACTGGTGAAGTTAAAATGGACATTTCTATTTGTTGAATGAGATTGTCTACACCAGGTCCTACTATACTCTTTAAGCTCAATAATTCATTACTCATTAGAGTCGTAGGAGAAGGAAATGAGGATGATAAATGTAGGTTATCTGCATTGTGAACAGTATGAAATTCTTTACTCTTGACCAAATATTGTAATCAAATGATTCTGAAAATTTTTAACAATTCGGCATTAGTATCAAAGTGGCCGTCGATGTGAACGGGCATGAATGAGATTCTTCTAATAAGCAAGTTAATCTCAACTTCAGAGAATGAATGTGTTATGACCTGTTCTCATTTTCTTGTGTTATATCACCTTAAGTGATGTAATGCCTTGGAGCCTTGTGTAGATCATCCTTGGAATATGGTGGCACTCGTTAAGGGGTAGAACCACTGGTGAGTTGAGTGGTGCTGGATGTACTGTCCTTGTGGTGGACGAATTAAAGAGAACTTAAGCTAAACCTGTGCCTGAGCTTTTTCTTAACAGAATGAGTACGAAGATTTAACATGAGCATGATCTCCATCGTGAAGGATTTGGTTTTCTGCTTGTGGTACCTAATTCTTGTCAGTGGCCTGCAACTTCTCTTCTTCTTAGATCTCTGTGCCTGAATATAAAAAAGTGGTTCTAGGTGGTTGAGAGTAACTAGTGGGAGGAGTTTCCATCACAAGATGATTGATTTCTGTCCTCTCACTCATAGAGTCATCAGATGTTTTAGAAAATTTGACAATCCGAGCGTTTGTTCGCACTCTCTTTCTGTGTGATGTTTTGTGGGAGTGATAATCCACAGACAACTCTGAGTTTGCATTTCTTTGCTATAAAATCTAATTTCGTTCTGTATTTTGTCACTTTTTTGAATAAGAGAGAGATATCATGAGACATTTTTGCGGTTGCATTGACTTGTTGAAGTAAGGTTTTTTATTTGTGATTCCAATATTTTTCAAAATTTGTTTTGTAATTCAAGGGGTCAGCTTGAGTTGTTTTTGGAATTGTAAGAGGGTGATTTGTATACCTAGAAACATTGAATTGTGAGAACATAGCAACACCAGTTTTATACTTTCAAACATCATTGAAAATGATGGGCACATTACGTACCTCCAGGCCAACTCGAATTATGCTACCATTCAGAAAATCAGTTATAAGTTCAGCATGTTCCAGGATGCTTGTTTTCGGTCCAGGGAGGACATGGCCTGGCAGTTTTGGCTGGACTGTTCCATTGGGAGCAGGGTCAAGGCTGATTTGCATATGGCTGGGTCCAAACTGGGGTGAGGTGGCGAGTAAAAGAACTATGGATTTAACCCAGATCTGTGACACGGGGTGAATGCTTGACAATGTTCAGCATTCTGTCCATCAAGCTTTTGTGTTGCTATAAGTCACCCCTAAGGGGAAGGGTATGCCCAGACGTGGGTCTCATACTCACCATGCCACTAGATTCAAGATAGCCTGGTTGATGAGGGGTGATACTCCGAAACCGGTCCCAGAATGCTTGTTTTCCTGTCCTGGGAGGACCTGGCCTGGCAGTTCGGGCTGGACTGTTCCCATGGGGAGCATGGTCAAGGCTGATTTGCATATGGCTGAGTCCAAACTGGGGTGCGTGGCGAGCAAAAGAACAATGGCTTTAACCAAGATCTGTGACTGGGGTGAATGCTTGACAATGTTCAACTTTCCATCCATCATCTAGATTCAAGCTAGCCTGGTTGATGAGGGGTGATACCTCGAAACCGGTCCCAGAATGCTTGTTTTCCTGTCCTGGGAGGACCTGGCCTGGCAGTTCAGGCTGGACTGTTCCCATGGGGAACATGGTCAAGGCTGATTTGCATATGGCTGAGTCCAAACTGGGGTGGCGTGGCAAGCAAAAGAACAATGGCTTTAACCAAGATCTGTGACTGGGGGTGAATGCTTGACAATGTTCAACTTTCCATCCATCATCTTTTTGAGTTGCTATAAGTTCAGCATGTACCTATGTGCAACAAAACCTTGGTTTGAGTGTAATTAAATTATAATATATGCTTGGCAGGATGGTGGGGACACTTTGTGTCCCTAATATAGAGAGGCCACTGTTGAGTTTGTTTATAATGTCCTCATAATAACTCAAAATGCCATTGTTAGACATACCTTTGTCAGTAATAGAACTTGTCAAACATAAAATTGGGAACACCAATCAGGTGCATGATGGTATATGCTACCTTGGACTCCTCTATCTTGAATAACAATAAATGACAAAAGAACTACAACTTTAGTTGTGTCATGAATATGTGGTACTAGTAGAGATCCCCGAAAGGTGGGTGAGAGGAGATGCCACTGGAGAATGAACAACCACCAGCTGGACTGTGGGAGGTGATGCAGGATGGGGCATAGCTGGCCCTTAATTTGAGACAGAGGTTCATGACCTCCTGGTTGAGTCTCGGCTTGCATCAGGTCTAGCACTCCTGGGCAATCTAGTCAATTGACTTTGATTTGTTAGCCACGTACAATTGAGACCAATGGGCCCGATTCACAGAACTAATCTGAGACAAAATCCTAAACTTACTACTTTTGGTATTCACAGAAGGCATTTAGTGGTAGTAAAGTTAGGATTTTGTCTTAAGTTTGTCTTAAGTCTGTCTTAAGTCTGTCTTAAGTCTGTCTTAAGTCTGTCTTAAGACTGTCTTAAGTCTGTCTTAAGTCTGTCTTAAGTTTGTCTTAAGTCAAACTTAAGGCAAAATCCTAACTTTTCTACTACTAAATGCCTTCTGTGAATACCGAAAGTAGTAAGTTTAGGATTTTGTCTCAGATTAGTTCTGTGAATCAGGCCCAATGAGATTTTCTCTGAATCCATGCTACCCAGGAAGTATCTTGACACAATTAGGTGTTAAAAGGTACATTGTTTACAGAAGTGAGAATGGATTATGATAAGAACAGGAGGAATGGGATAAGCAAATAAGTTCAGATGTTGTATCAATATCTGTTAAGGATGCATAAAACCTACTGAGGCAGTACACATGTGAGAGGTAAGAAAGAATGCAGGCCCTAAAAGTAGTAAAAAATACATGTTTCCTAGGGTGACCCCTGGATTGCTTTTTGTGAGGCAACAGGGGCATCCACCAACTGCATTGTCTCTTTGCTTTAGAGGTGATTGCAGCACTCTTAAGATTCCGCACAAGACAGGAGGGATACCAACCCATGCACACTACAAGAATGCTTGCAACGTAAATAGAGAATTACCATTCTTCACACTAGTTTTTGTGAACAAGGACAGATGAAGGAATGTTTCTAAACTGCCTCTACTAAAGTCCCACTATGTGCCCAATTTTTTTGTGGTCTGATTGCAGTCTCTAAAGACATCGCTTAACCCAAGCTAATCGTCACCCTTTCTTCTCACTTCTCGCAAGCAAAGTCTCTTTTGCGGTTTTGCGGAAGAGATTGGTCCCCTGTTTACCTGTTATATATATAAATATGGTCAATTGGTCCCAAGGCCACTGTCCCAGCCGTGCTAGGACCTATAAAAGTGGGGAAGGCAGGTGAAACACTAGTGCAGACGTCAGTATGCTAGTGACTTGCCTAATGTCCTTGAAGGAGCCTTTGTGTGGTCTCTCACTGAGCGTGGCAGGAGTCAGGCCCAGTTAATGCTGTAACTCGCATTCTCCAGCTCCCCCATTAAATATGACATGAATGCTGAAAAGATCTTTAACTAAATTAATTTCAGATTAATTTGAAAACGTTCAACTAACCTTAGAAAAGGAATGACATTCATAAGTCTGATATGATCAGCCTGCCAACAAAAAGCACCTCTATTATTAATGAGAATAACTATTTAACCAATTGGGGCAAAGGGTGAGAAGGAATGCCCCTTTACCCTAGCGTTATTCTACATGTACATAAAGAAACTACGAAAGAGGGTCAGAGAGAATTAAAACATTAAAACATTTGGACTGACACCATTCGTTAATTTGCACGAAACTAACAAAAGCTGTATTGCTGAACTGGGGACTATCAAGATTCAAAAATGAACCATCATAACATGGACATATTGTTTTGGCATGGTAGAGACTAAAACACCTAACAATAGAAAAATTATGATAATTATAGGTTTTAGTTATCGGAAAAGAAAAAGATCGGATGGGGCACATTAGAATAAAATCATGGATCTCACAAAGCAGGACAGCAAAACGTGTTCAAGTCTCGAGTTAGTGATTGTTGTAAAAATGGTTATACTTCAAGACATGTTTTCTGTTTCAGTCTGTACCATGTTATATCAAAAACAGTGAAATCATGAATTCAAGAAAGATCAAAGCTTAGTAAATAATTATATGCGATAAACCAGAACTCACAGAATAAGCTAAAATGACCTGAGGGGACTTATACAAAAAGATGGTTCCCCAGCTAAATTGATGGATTATCAAACTAGTTATATTTAAAAGCAATAATTAAAACAACGATCTGTGAAGGGTGATTTGTTGAAGTTTTCCAGTTCAAAACATAATAAATTAAATCCAAGAAATTACAGCACTGTACAAGAAACCTCCATGACATAGGCAAGTATGCTGGATTGACACCCTTTCCGAGGCAGCAAAATCTATGTGAATCACCTATGGGGAAAAGCTACTCTTGAATGACAAACTTTCCGACTCTTTGACAAAAGCATGGACAATTGAAAGGTAAACACTTTTAGGCGATGAGATAATTATAGAGTGTGATGAATTTAGAAGACATGTGGGACTAGATCTGAGTGGGTATGTGAATGTTGAAATTAAGAGCCACTTAAATTCGGTCAGAATGGCACACAAAAGTAGAGACTATGGGTCACATGATGAAAGGCAATGAAAGACAACCTAGGGAAGAATGTAAAAATAAAATGGAATAGACAGCTGGTGGAAATGGTTGAATTAGGCAAGTTGGCTGAAACATAAACCAGGATGATATGACAGAAAACTTCTCGTATAAAGAGTCACCTAGAGGCATTTAGCAAAATTTAGACGGTCCTACAGGAACATTTTAATCAGACTAACTGACCCTCACAAAATATGCACTTTTCACAGTGTTTATTATGCAAGACTTAGCATTGTAATTCTGATCCACACCTAGTATACACACTTTCTCAAATTTTAGTGGGACTGCAGTTAGACTAGTAAGTCTGGCACGCTTAATTTATGACTTTTCCATAATGCTTTTCAGACGCGAGTAGAATAAGAATATTACAACTGACCCCTCTCCCTAACATTTGTATGTTCCCAAATGTAACTCAGACTGGAGTTAGAGTTACCACCTAAATATATGCATTATCTGCTATGTTAGTAGTTCTGGAGTTAGAATAGTAAATCTGATACACCCAAATATATGCATCTTCACTAATGTTTTTGGGACTGGAGTTAGTAAATCTGACAAGTCTTGGTCCAAATATATTCACTTTTGATATTGTTTGAAAGACTAAAGAAAGATAATTCTGACTTCACCCAATCTAAGTAATCATCAGTATGCACTATCTCTGAAGTCTGGCTTTAATAGGAGCAAGAATATTTTCCACACTTCGCCAAACCCACAGACAACTCCATAACTCTATGGTGGAGTTATACAGTAGGCCTCAGGACAAGGGAATGGGACAAAAGAATGAAACAGAGACACTGGATATCATCACTCAGGATGATAGCACAGCTTAATCTGCAGTACTGGAGCACTAATATCTGGAGGACAAAGGAAAGTGTTAGTATACTATAGTTTGAACATTGAGGTTTTTACTGAAAGCGGTGTCTCTGATATACTGTCACACACTCTCTGTATTGTCACTCCCCATTACAATTCGAAACTCAGCCTTTCTTCTGAGCTGAAACACAGGTACATTTTGATAGAATGACTGAAAAACAATCTGGATTGCAATAAGCTTGTTTACAAATGAAAGTTACCCTCAAAATGAGAAAACAACTTTTCCTGCTTGGTTTGCGTTCAAGGTGACAAGTGGATAACTGTAACATAAAAGAATTTGCCAGTACTGCATGAGTAATTTCTAACCCTGGGCATATATTCATTAATTATCTCTGATATTAGCATACCATGCAACTAGAACGCTGAGCTAATATACTGCAATTGGAGTTTGCAATAGTTTATAATCCATACTAGTGATTCCTTGCAGAGCAGAAATGCAATAGAGTTCATAATCCTAAGAATGACCTTATGAAACAAAGAAGTGCTATAGCAGGCTTCTCCAAGGAATAGATTGTGAGCTACTGGTAGCTCTTCAGCTACCTGTAAGAAGTTCTCATGTGCGCAACCCAGCCCACTAAATTAGAAGTTTTTGCTTGATAGAACTAACCTATGTATGGAGAAAATTGAAATGTTTGTATTTTCAGAACTCATAAGCTAATGTTTGGAGAAAAATTGTTGCATTTCCCAAAATATATTTAAAGCTGATATTCGAGTGACAAACCATGTCTTGTTGAGGAAACTTATTACTAAAAGTATTTCTTTGGTGCTAAGGGCATCACAGCTATAGCTATTATGTATTTCCCATGAACCACTATGGTGACCAATGCTGGTAATCTTGCATATGGTGGCCCTTAATGTAATCTTATTTGATGTGGTTACGATTACAACTCTAACATATTGGTAGCTTGGGATGATTTTCACTGAATATAAGTAGCTCTTATTACATAAAAGTTTGGAGACCCCTGTGGTATAGAGTATGTAATCCCTATGGCCATCTCTTTATGAAACAAACATGTGCAAGTATATTCTTGCAAGATACTTCTCTGGTTATCAGATATCTGTGTTGACTTCACCAACAGCAACAACAAGTTCCGGCTGAAGAAATACATATTGCGTATGCCTAACAAGGATGCTATGGACCACAGGGAATTTAAACTCTGTGCTTCAAAATTGCAGCCACTTTCAGCAAGCCTTGTGAGAGGCTCATGGGACATATAGATCTTTTTGTCTTTACTCAGGTGTTTCAGGAAGCACATCCTTCTAAGACATGAGGCTTCTGTCCAGTCAGTGCCCAGAAACTATGCACCCTTCTGTCCTCCTATGCATATGAAGACATGAGCCTCCAAGTAGAGCATCACCCTTAATCAGTGTGGAATGGTAAGTGCCGTAAGCGCATCCAACACTGCAGCTTGACTAATTCCGCCAATGTTTGTGGAACTGGAATTAGAATAGTAAATCTAACCAACCTACACACATGCATTTTCCTTTAAGCGTAGGATTTGAATTAGAATATTAATTAAAAATCCTTTAAATGCTTGGGGCAGTGTAATGATATTGGTTTTAAAAATATAGTTTTTGTACTATAATTTGTAATAACAGGTTTCTATCACTGGAAAATAAAAAAGCCTCCATTTTTAGTTATCATAAACATAAATTGAATATACTGCAGAAATAATTTTATAATATATCTATTTAAAAATAATGAGGACATGTTTGATTACAGAAAGCATTTAACACCATAGTTAATATATCAATCATTTCATAAATTAATTTTAAAATATGACATTATTTTGCTCACATATAATATATTCATTATTTAATTGAGTATTTCTTATCATCAATAATAATAATAATATTCATTATAATACAGTATTCATTAATTTTTACCTTAAATAAGAGGAGAACATATATATTGATATGTATATGATTCACAAATTACATAATGCCCGATACACAAAGGAAATCTATGTACAGAGTTCTCTGCACACATAGATTTCCCCTATGCCAGGTATTAACCAAATCCAAGCTGAAAGCACTACCTAATAGATGATTTACATGTCTGCATCCATTTACGCCAAGGTGTGGTAGATTCTTATGGCTGAAATTAGGACCGTGAACGTACTGCCAGTAACTACCAGTAGATTTACAAACAGATTTCAGATCTGTAGGCAGAGATCTTCATATGGGAAGGAAAGATCTCTGTAACCACTATTGAAAACATGAAATGGGAAGTATAGGCAAATAACATTTACCTGACCACTATCACACACAACTAATTTTCCTTTAACTGATTACATGTACATTAAGCCCACACCCTGGGCTCTGCCTTCTTCCCCTTGGACCAGTGACCATGTGGACACTGAGAACACCAGAAATAAGATTCATCCTCCAGGTGTTGCATAAACTAAGACTCTGGCTTAGCTCTACAAGGATTGACTTTCCCACTCAGGGATGCCTGAACTTAATTCACTGCACAGAGCCCATATCAATACATAGTTAATGTGGTATCTGTGCTTCTGGATTACTAACAGCCCCTTAAAAAGGGGTCAGGGGCACAGTAATTCAAATCCAATTTCGTTCTTTATCCTTTCACTCAGAGGTACTGTACTATGAGAAAGAAACTTTAAATTACAAAGTGTTTTATTTCAACAGTCTCATCCTGTTGCTCAGCACATGTAAAATAACCACACAGAATATTATTAGAACAGCACTGATGCATTTGTATTAGTCGAAATGTCATTTTGCAATCTAGCGCCCAAAGGGCTACTTCTATGCGCTATTCTATGAGAGCATGGAGTAGCTTTCCTTGCACCTACAGTTACGTAGGATTCAACGCACTGCATACATGTTTACAGCAAGAAGCTGTAATTATCAGCAACCGGGAGAGAGTGTTCCCTCAAAAGGAAAGCACACAACAGCTGGGATCAGGTCCTCTCACACTTGCTCAGTTACAGCTCTCAGCATTGGCCTGATGCTGCGGCAGTACGGCAATCTAGTGGTCTCTATCAGGATCCCTGGCAGTATCTTAAGCGGTAACATGGGCAAAGGATCTCTCTGCCTCAGTGACCCCTTGATGAGCCTTTATATTGTTGGCTACTGATCTTATCTCACATGAGGAATTTTTGAGGATTTTCTGACTTCATCTGTATGAATCAATATGCTAGACTTATGACGCACTAGTATGAACAAGTATGGTAAAAATATGTCGATTCAAACTACATTTCTAATGCTATTTTCTTTATCTGACCTTGATAAATAGCTGGCAAGGCACTTGTCTCAGACTGATGTTGCATTAGGTGTCTTATTAATGTCATTTTCCGGATGATTTGACACCTTCAAAGATTCTTCAAAGGAAAAGGTTAGCTGGTGTCTAGGTCAAAGATAGACATGCTGATGATCAGGCATAAAATGGAGTCTTGGCCTGCTCAAAATGGAGTCTGGCCTTAGGGTCTTTATATCACAGTATGCTGATCACCACACTCAGGAGGAAGTTGAACCTCATGGAGGAGAAGACAGACCTATCTTGTAGTTACCATTGCTTTTGATCATTACAGGGAGTTTCTAGTTTTACCTCCATGCACTCTCAAAGGAGTTAGAGAAGATTGACATGTAGCAGGGGTCAGCAGACTCTATCAAAACATTGACGGTGGAGGTAGGCAACAGTGGGACCTCAAGAAAAAGTGACAGGTCAAGAAGAGGCAGGTGAAGGGCCAATTCTTCAAGATACAGGTGGCAAAGGCTCATCCTGTAGTGGACCTGAATCTCGCCTCTGTTTCATCTCGCTCTATGAACATATCTTCTCTACCATGCACCATGACTTGCTAAATAGCCTGCCTGTTCAGGGAAACCCATTGAAAGGCCAGTTAACAAACCATACCCCTATTTTAATTGTATTTTCGTAATCCGCACTCAAGCACTCCCCCCTCATAGATAGTTACATATCTTACACTTCCCACTCACACACAGTTTTTTCCAACCCAATTATGATTTAAGTGGTTAATGATTAGGCTAATCTTTATGGACTTTTTTAAACAGTTCCTTCTTGAACTGCCTTGGTTGCCATCTACTGTGGAAGGATAACAACTAGGGCATGTGCTTAAACAAATTTCTGTCGCATACACAGGCTTATGCCTATGATATTTCCACAATCTAAAGTTTTGTATATCTTGGCTTTATATCCATAAACACCATTAACATATATGTTTAAGTCACATGTACTGAACATATACTTACATTGTTAATCCATATACTTTAAATGTACTTATTGACATCATGTCATATTACTTTGTGAAGGTCCTCTGTTGTGTGTCCATCTGCCAAATACCAACCACCTTCTAATTTGCTTCAGCCAGTCCAACGACTTAAAGACTGGCCACGGACAACCAACGAATGGTATAAACTGGTACGCCTTAAACAATATCATTTGCAATATGTATACCATATTTCTCTCTCCATAAGCATCTGATATGTTTTAAATAAAGATAGACATGGCCTGAATTCATTGACCTGCAGATATTAAATGTGCAATTTGAAGAGTAAGTTTAAATGGCTAATCATTATTTTAATACGTTGCTAAATACATTCTTTCATTTTCAGTTCAAATTGTAAATAATATTGGCTGCCCTTATTACCCTTTTAGCCAACAATGTCCCCATTGTTTACATTTTATTAATATATTTTTATATTTCATATTACCATAACAGTTCTGGTCTCTTGTCAGGTGTTTCCACTAAGAACAACATCTTCCCACTAACTTTGATCCTGCAGATCTTTATATTCTTATTTGTGCCATGGATATGATAGATTTCATAATACACAATTATACTATTTATTTTTCCGATATACTTTTATCAACACAGCTTCAGTGGACCAACAGGCCCTAGTGTCAACTCTACATACCACCTCTCAGACATTAGTGGACATCCTAAAAGCAGCAATTTGGCCATATGCTATCCATCCATCATGTAAGACCAAGACAGCATTACATCTATTAGTATCTGAATATTTTTTACTTCATTTTTATACTATGGGCCGTCTGACCGGCATCACTGCGGTAAAGGGACCGGCCGACAGGTAGTCAGCGGTCCCGACCTTCAAATTAGGATCCAACCGCATTGGAGGCAGTCAGAAATATGCCTCTTTGCATTGAGGTTTGTGCTGCGGCCCGCTAAAGGGCCGCAGCACAAGCCCCAATTCCAAAAGGCATGTTATTTAAACATCCCTGCACTCTGTGGCAGGCACCTGCCACACGATGCAGGGATGTTTAGGGGGGCACCTGCCCATAGCGGAGGGCCACGGGGGACAGGGGCCCCAAAAAAGCCTTTCCGCCAGCCTTTTCACGTCGGAAGAACCAACATGAAATGGCTGGCGCAAAGGTGGATCGTAATCCTGACAGCGGTGCCTGAGAAGGCACTGCCTCCATTGTGGGAATGCGATCCGACCAACAGGCTCCTGTTGGAAGCTGTTGGTCGGTCCCTGGAGCAATGTGGTCTGACCGACTGCATCAAAATGCGGCAGTCTTACCACGGACATAGATGTCGGTGGGGCTGTCACTGACGGCACGTTGGTGTCGGTCCCACCGAGATCGTAATGAGGCCCTTTGTCTTTTCTAACAAATATATGTACACACATCATTGTGTCTTTGACAATAGTAATGTGTATGTGTTTGTGTGTGTGGGTAGGTGGGGGAGTATGCTAAAAATCTTCTTGCTTTTAAAAAATCTGATTGCTTCTAGAACATTAGTCTAAAAATTAAACATTAATTCCATTAACACTAATATAAATTAACATTTGGTTTTTGAGAGATCCTGGATAGAGGTACACTTGTCCACTTCTAACTTCCAGCAGCTGACTGCTAAGGGTCTGTCCACAAAGCAAGCATCCATGGAAGGGTAAGTGAAATATGTAGTACTTTAAGTCCATAAAATAATTCAACTCTCACTAAAACAGTTGACATTTTTCTTTTCTGTATTTAAAGTGTCATCTATATATCACGAATATGATATAATAATTCATTGTTATGAATACGCACATTCTCTAATATGTATGGTAATATTTAAAATTCACTTTGACTTTAACTTGTGGCACAAAGAACCTGATCATGAAGCTTTGCTAACCAAAGACGGAGGATGGTGTGCATTCCTGGGAAGAAAGCCTATTCTCCTCCATGCTGCCATGTCTGTTGTCATCATTGCTCCAGAAGAAGAGGCTGAGGAGAAGGAGGGGAATGTTAAGAAGTAGATCATTGGTCCTGGACAGGAAAACAACTCAAAGAAGACCTCTAGGCTGGTCAGCAATCTTTCTCATAGGCAACTCCTACAGGTTGCCAGGCAACAGCTGTTAAAGTGTAAATGCTTGCACCGGCCAAACAGAACTCTCGCCAACCCACCTCACAGACCACAGGCACCCCACTTGACTCACCTGCTTCTTTCTCCACTGCATCTCTTTATCAACTGAGGGAGAAGAAAACTCTGGTGAGGAGGGCCCATCCTCATTAGGAACTCTCCATCTCAAAAACCTCCCAAGCGTTAACACTCAATGTAATGGACAGCCTGCTGACATTGTTAGATGGTCACACGTGGGGCTGTTTAGCATGGTCTAATCATGTCCTCTGGGAAGGATCAGTATTTCTCTGTGAGGAGAGATATTAAACAAATTGGGCAGACACTATGCAACATCAAAGCTCACCAGAAAGATGTGCCATAAATGCTGAAGAGAGTGACTCATGCCTTCGATAAGATGAAAACATCCATCCAAGACATGACAAAGTTATGCTGGAAACTTTTCCATTTGTCGAGGGAAGAGGTTCCAAGATGACATGCCTTGGCTGTGTAGCTGATACAAACCATACCAGACAGGCTCCTGCATCAATTTGTAGGGCCTATGCAACCAGGGCACAACACCAATAAGAAAGGCCCACCCCCCTCAAAACCCTACCAACCAAACATTTCTCAATCCACAATCCCAAACTCAACATTCCATTGGCCCTCTATTGGGTAGCCAAAGACATAGACCACCCTGTTGCGATACATGGATGAGAACAACCACCAAACCATGAACATTTAACTCAATCCCTCACCTACTCATTTTCGCACAAACATAAAACTTTTATATCTACCCATTCCAAAGCTTTGATTGTATAAGTTTTTTTTTGCACCTTTGTAAAAAAAAACATCATGTATAGCTACCATTCATTGGCATGTCTTTACATGTGTTCCTAGCCATAAACCGTTCAAGTTCAAGAACTCCCGTGTGAATCCGATAGCCATGCCAACTCGATGGCATCAAAATTGGCCTGCAGGTTTGAGGGGGTAGTCGGCTGGGAAGCAGAGTAGAGGCGGGCGAAGAAATCGACCATGATTTGTGTCAGGTCTGGGGTAGAGGGGTGGTGTCGGCCTTCGGAGTCGATTAGGTCGGAGATGTAGGATGCGGCGTGCGGTTTCTGGAGAAACCTGGCTAATGTTTTGCAAGGGCGATCTCCCTCCCCATATCTGCGCGCCTGGGTCTCCTTACCCAGAAAGAGGACCTCTCTCAGCTCCTCCTCCTGATATGCCAACATCTTGCCGCATATATTGGCCAAAGTATTGGGGTCATTAGAGCGGTGGAACTGAGTTTCAAGTGCCGAAATGTTGGTTTCCAGTGCCGAGATCGTCCAGCGGATAGATTTAAGAATACTGTCCTGCTTGGCTATGCAAACGCCGTGGATGACCACTTTGAAAGCATCCCAGAGTACGGTGGGGGAGCTGACCGAGCCAGTATTGTGCTCGAAGTAGTCCTGAATGGCTGCCCGTACTTCTTGCCTGAAGACCTGGTCTCTAAGGGTGCTCAGGGGTAGCCGCCACGAGAACGCGATCGGTAGCGCGTGGGGAGGCCGAATGACCAATTGAACCGGGGCGTGATCCGAGAGAGTGTGCGGCAAGTGGGTGAATGTTAGCCGCCAGGGCAGCACATCCCTGGATGCCAGCCAGTAGTCTATTCCGGACCACGCTCCGTGTTGCAAGGAGAAGCATGTGCCTTCGCGCGCGCTGTGGTGTGTGTCTCGCCAAACGTCTGCGAGATGGTTGTCTGTGATGATCAAGGCGAGAGTCGAGGCAGCCTGTGGGTGGGGACGTCTGGAGCTGCCTGCCCTGTCCAGTGCGTCCACCAGTGGGACATTAAAGTCGCCGCACCAGAGTACTGTCCATAGTTCAGAGACGGCAATCAAATGCAAGACCCTAGCGAAGAAGGCCGGATTGTCCACGTTGGGACCATAGACAGTGGCCAGGGTCATGGGGTGATTGTGGAGTGTGCCAGTCAGAATAATATATCACCCTTCATCATCACAAATGCAGTGGTTGGTGGTCCAGGCCAGACCTCTCCAAATAAGAACACAGACCCCCCCTTGCGTAGTTGGAGTATGTGGATGAATAGGATAATCCCCACCCTCTAGTGAGCAGGGGAGGGAGAGTGTTACCGATGAGATGGGTTTCTTGAAGTAAGCAGATGTCGATCATGTGTCTGTTAAGGTAGGCGTGCACTAGGCGGATCTTGCTGCCATCGTTTAGCCCCCTTATGTTCCACGTGATGAGTTTTACCGAGGCTACCTTGTCCATCTATATCTTGGGGGGCGGCAATGATGCGCTGGGGAGAGCTGCTGTGCTGTGCGAGTGGTAATATGTGCCGTGCCTCGGTCTGCGCGTTCAGTGGAGGGGGAGATACATGTGTATGCCATTACGCAAACATTCTTTTTATGCATTGAACAATACTCAAAGAACTGAACCTCAACAAATCCAACCCTCCCGTCCCTCCCCCCACCCACTCCAACCCCCAATTAGGATGAGATATCCCTACCCATGACGGTAACATCCGGACTCCAACCCCCCAATTAGGTTGAGATATCCCTACCCATGACAGTAACATCCGGGAATTAGCCATGGGGGCAGTGGAGTCTCCACGTGAACTACCCGCGGTGAGGCTGGGTGGCCGAGCATAAACATAGAGAGTGGAAACCTGGCAGTGGTGCTGCTGCTGCGGCCCCGCAGGCAATGTCCAGTATTGCGCTACAACATAGCATGACATAAACGAAGAACATCATAGTGGAGACAGACAGAATCGATCATGTGCACAGGGGCAACGGCCCCTCCTCAGAAAACCAGTACTTGAGTTCTTACATCCTGGGGTGGGTGATATCGGGTAGTGGCTAGTCGTTGTCACTGAGCTGTGCCTCTGACAAGGATCCCGCCAGGGTTCTCTGAGAGTGGCTAGATTTGACCTGTTGTTTGGTGAACTTGAGGGCCTGCTTCAGATCGGTAAAGTGGTGTGTTTTGCCGTTCTGGGTTACTTTGAGCTTGGCGGGATATAGCATGGTGTACTTTATGTTGACTTGCTGTAGAAGGTGTTTGGTTGGTAGGAAATCACGACGGGACGCCTGCACCGCCATGGTGAAATCCGGGAAGAAAGACAGAGTGTCGCCTTTGTATTGGATTTGGCCCCGCTCTCTGGCCAGCCGGAGGACCATATCACAATCCTTGTAATTCAGCAAAAGGGCCACGATTGGGCGAGGCGGGCCCCCGGAGGGGGTTTTGGGCCAAGAGATCTATGAGCTCTCTCAACAATAAAGACAGGTGATAGCTTTGAGCCGAAGAGGTCCCAAAGCATGGTTTCCATGAAGTCCTCCATCCTGGTGATCGCAGCAGATTCAGGAACGCCCACGACGCGGAGATTGTTGCGCCTCGATCGGGCCTCGAGTCTTCATTTTTTTTTTAATGAGGTCTAGCACTTTGTCCATGCTTAGGAGGCGTTCAGAGGTGGCAGATTGATTGTCATCTGCTTCAGACACCCGAGATTCCAGATGATCGAGCCGAGAGTCGTGAACATCGACCCTGTTCTTGACCTTGTCCAGGCGGGAGGTAAGTAGATCTAGTTTGGTGTCAATGTTTTTCAAGCTGGACTTCACCTCCTTCAGGATTTCTCTCAGGTCCAGGTCTTGCTCTTCGGTATCGTCTGTGGGGTGTGAGACAATGTCTTTCTCCGCCTCGGGGTCTGCTTGCCTGGCACTGCATTTCTTTTCAAAGGAGAGTTTGGGTTGCCTGCCCTCTGGCTTGCCCATGGTCGTAGGTGGGCGGGGGTCGGCGGCCCTGCGGGGCCCAAAAGGGTGAGTTCTATGTCCCGTAGACAGCGAGCCAGCAAGCCCGGGTCCGCGGGGGGAGAACCGCTTAGTGGGAGTGCCCGCAGCAGCCCCCACCACCTCCAAGTGTCGGGCCCCCCTCACAGGCACTGCAGATTCAGATCCACCCCCAGCGGCAGCTAAGAGTCTTGAAGAGGCACAACCACAGTGGGCCCCCAACTTGGGCCAGCGGAGCAAGTGGTAGCAGCAGCCGGCGGAGCCGCCGAGCGCGGCCCACAGTCCAGACCAGGCCAGAGGTATGCGGGGTCTGCCGTCCTCTCCACCCACAGGCGCGGCCCAGGAGGCTCCAAACCGGGGCGCAGATGGCGCGAGCAGCAGCAGGGTAGAGCTGCCGAACGTGGCACACAGTCCAGGCCGGGCCAGTGGTGTATGGAGTACCCCCCAGTGAGATTGCGGCAGCGTGGATGTCAGTTGAGTAACTGGGGTGGTGCGGCTTTGCCCCACGCGCCGCACCAGCTAGATTGAAGCCGCCCGCGGCACAATCGCTGTCACTCACCACGTGTTCTAGCTGGGGTGATCCAGTGAGTCCCTGGGCGCTCCTTCGCATGGCAGCGGTCTCGATTACAGCCGGCACGCCTCGCTTCCGGCGCCAGAACAGCCACCCAGCGTGCCAGGCCAGCTAGCTCTGTGCCAGCCACAAGGCCCCGATGCAGGCTCAGCCATCTCCAATGTGGCGCGGACACCCACCTGGCGCCACACCAGGTACGCCTCAGCACTGCAGCAGCCGGAGCCCTCCCCCTCTCAATCCGTCCCAGCAGTCTGACTTCGCAGTGTCAGCGCCACCGCGCCAGCCAGGCGGCCCGAGTAGGCCGCAGCCGCCACCCAGCTGCACTGGTCGGATATTTATGCCCAGAATAGCATCGGCACAGGACCTGCGCCACCTCCGCTGCACCGCTAATATCGGCAGGATGTCATGCCCTCGGAGTAGTGGCCGGATGGGTCCTGCAGCGGATGAGTTATGCCGGATTAAGAGCTCGGCCGGCAGAGCTTGCTTACAATGCGGCCATCTTGCGCCGCGGTGAAACCACGCCCCCAACCAACTCCTCCTTGGGCGCAGAAAGTTGGCCTCCAAAGGCAGGACCAGACAACCTGTACTGGGCACACTGGGGTAGGAAGAGAAACGGCTGAGGCAAATTGACTTGGAAATACTAAAACAGTGGTTGGGAAGGTATTGATTTGAAGACAAGGCAATGTCTGCATGCCAGGAGGTCGCTAAGCTGAAAAAGTTCTTGATGCTGGTCAGCTTGGACCTTTCACATTGTCTGCAACTACCCACTCATATCTTTCACACACTGAGAGAGCACGGGCTCATCAGCAATCATCTGCCTAATTGCCTTCTAGAAACCAGCCATGGTTACATACTCTGGGGCTAGGAGATTGCAACATGTAAGGCTAGGGGTCCCTGTGGCAAATGTTTCTCATAGTGGGCACTTGTACGAGGAGAAGGCATAACAGGGGGTAAGCTGCAGGCCCTATTGCTGTGGGGGCCTCTAAACGGATAGAGAAGGAGGTTGCAGTCCATAGGGAATGCACTTAGGACAGCACTTAGGTTTCAACTTCTTGGTCAGGTGGAATCCTATCATCTCATCTGACTCCTCCTAGTATGTGGTATCTGGCTCATCCACTCTCTTTAGTGCGTTCTGCATCATCAGTAAAGAGTGTTTTTAATTAAGAGCAAGTGACGGTCTGGGTCGATGCACTCTCCCTGCTGGCGGTAGGTTCCAATTCCACACTAGTGGTGATCAATTCTCCACAAGCCCGCCTAGTGGCCGAGGTCCTTTTTGTTGTTTGCCTCCAGTCCCGCTCTTCTCTTGATTCGGCAACACTGCTGTTTGAAAAGGATGCTGACAAATGAAAGAAATGATGAGTGCACATGTCCAATATGCAATGTGAATTCAAATTCAACGATCAATGAGGCAACGAGTGTCATTTTGTTTACACGTACCACTCCCCTTTAGCATGCAAGGTTTTTCCATATTCAAATTTCGACAGCGATTGTATATGCCTAAAGGTATTAATATGGCTGAGAACTGTGTTGCACAGTATCTTACATCTGAATCTGACAAGATGTAAACAGAGTAAATCATAAGGGTATTGTACAAATATGATGTCATCCATTTTTAAACTAAGGCCCTATAACACGGGTGACGGTAATAGTTCTATTAATAACTCATGCTTTCTCATTACAAAACTCCTTTGTGTCAATATATTCTTGCTACACAATATGTAAAAAAAAAAATACTTAACACGAAGAAAAAAAAAAGAAAGACTTTCATTCAACATCACCTTTTACAGGACAATGTATGGTACAGGCAAAATGGACATATCCAAAGCACAGAAATCTGAGTCATGACCTGAGATCACTTTCAAAACATATGTGCACTTACGTTTTCTGGCAAAAATCAGATCTTTCTGTCTAGTGGTGTAAGCCTGGGGTACCACAATGAGGCTAGGAGGATACCCCAGGCACAACCTGAACTTATAGGGTTACCCAGTAAGTGTTCTCGCAGAGCTTGCAGCAGTCCCTGGCTTTCCGGGTGTGTACACCCACTGTACTGCAGCATGTGGCAAAGTCAGTACAGATTTGGCTCCTCGCTGCATTACTCAGCTGGAGTCAAGGAACTGGTGGAATGCTACTTGATCTGAAGCCAATCCCTACCTCTGAGATGACCCAGAGCGCTATGGTGTTAGCAGTGAATAAGAGGGAAGAGAACAGGGGAGAGAGAGAAACACTGGTTCAGAGTTGCAGATGGGGTACTGAGATTAGACGAGATGGCATACAGTGCATCAAAACAACGACATATGGCACCTTTTTAAAACTAAGGTATATTGTAAAAAATGCTGAACTCATAAGTGATTTGATTGTCAATGAAGTCTTTGTATAATATAAGTGTGTGCAAATGGTTCATTTTGTATTTTTTCAATATTTAAATAACTAACATTTTTATACTTCCTAAATGCATTAAATGTGCCAGTCATTAACCCAATGGGTGATTGTGTTATGGTGAGGAAATTATTTGCTGAGGCGAAAATAACTATTCTTTTATCATTGTTTAAGTTGTCATGCAAAATAAACTCTTCATTGATGTAGGTGGAAGAGAATATCAATTTTGTCCTATGATTTTTGAGCAGTTGTTACCTACTTCTCTGCTTTCCCTTTTGTTTATGTGTTTGTTTCCGGTAAGGCACTGGTGGTAGTTGGCCTATTACTTGGGTATGTATCATGTGGGAGTATTATGTGACAATGCTGGCACTGGGAGCTGTTGGGCTTCTTTGAGTACTCTTTAAGTTCCTGAATTAAATTTGCATACTTCAATCTCTGCCATAAAGAGGGGATGGTTATGGTCACTAACATTTTCGTTTGAACTGCCAATAATTGGGCTCTTTTGTGGTGTTTCCCTTACTATAAGTGTATCCAGACTGATGGGCTTTCCTGAGCTAGAGTGGTGGGAGGCGTTGACCCTGACACCTGAATAGGGCTGTGCCTGTCCTCACATAAAGAAGTCTCCACATCCTGTAGTGTGTCTGGAGCCAGGGCAAGGATTAGACAGGGTCTTGTGCACTAGAAAGACTTTTCTTTGAAGTTTGCCTACTTCAAAGGTTGAAATTTGTATAAGTTCTGGACCTGTGACACAATATAGTCATAACACTTCTGGATTGAAGACATTCTGCCAGGAAGAAGAGCAGTGTTGCTGTCAGGAGGGACTACCACTTTGCTCTTTGCTGTGCTGTGCTGCCCTGCTGCTTGCTGCAACTGTCTTGGGAGTGGAAAGACTGGACTTTGCTTTCTACATCCTGCTTTCTAAGGTTCTCCAAGGGCTTGAGTTGAGCTTGCCTCCTATTGGAAGTTTCAGGGCCATCAAAGATTTCATCTGCCAGCACCTGGGCTCCTCTGCTGAGAGCCCTACTCTGCCAAGTGGTGTCAAATCCAGTTCCTGGGTCCATGGAAGTGAGTTCTGGTGCAACAAGAAAAAAAATCGACGCATCAACTCCATGTGTCGTTCAGAACCTGCGCATCATCGCCAAAACTCGATGCATCTCCACAGCCTGCACCACAGCGTGGTCCCCGCTTGACGCAATGACCACAACTTACAACGCAGACCCCGACTTTTTGCTGCAGCACCATCTGCAGAATAGTCGCTGCGCATCACCAAAGTCGTTGACACACCGCTCCAACTCTGATGCAGGGCCAGCTACGACACTGGAATCAATGCAACAGGGCTTGACTTTGACGCAGCACCGACTTCATCATTGACACCGCACCACAGTAGGGAATCAAGGTATCGTGCCCGCAAACGACACATCACCTACCCTGCACCATGTATCATCCCTGCACATGGATGGCTCAACAGCCCAGCACCGCCTGAAGGAAGTGACGCATCCCTTGCTACAAGCGATGCATCACCTCCTCTGCGTAAAGCACTGTCCCCGAGCGTCACCATGCCAACAACCTGGATAGCAGTAAGGAACCGACACAACAACTGTTTTTTCAACACCTCACCTCCCCTGCACCATGCATCGTCTTTGATTTTTAATGCATCTAAGGTACTTTGTCCAGGGCACTCACAACCATTGATTTCTAAGAGCTATAACTTTATTAAATCTTTGAAAATTAGTATCTCGATTTGTGTGTTTTGGGTGTTTGTCGTTTTGGTCTTGTTTTAATCAGAAAAATATTGGCTGTTTTTCTAAACTGGTGTGGAGTCCATTTGTGGTGTTTTCACTGTGTTACTGTGTGTGTGTACAAATACTTTGCACATTGCCTCTGAGAGAAGCCTGACTGTTCTTGCCAAGCTACCAAGGGGGTGAGCATGGGTTATTCTGAGGGTGTAACTTGCCCTGACTAGAGTGAGGGTCTCTACTTGGACAGGGTGCAAACCACTGTCAACTAGAGACCCCATTTTTAACGGTAGGGATAGACTGTAATACAGAATACAGATTACAATCTATCCCCACTATATAACACATTGTTATTACTACTCTTCCACATGCTCATATGGTAGCGAAGGCACATACTATACTGTCTTGATGACTAAAGCCCACCATACTTAGAGATATCTGTGTGCCTGGAGGAGGTCTCTATGCCTTCAGAGGAGCCGATGCCAGGGCATCTCCTATTAAGGCACTGTAAGTTTGCTGAGCGGCCACCATGTTTTAATGCAGCCGCTGAGCAATGATTTTGTTTTAAAAAATATCATCACAAAATTCAAATGTAGCAGCTTGAAATGTTATTATTTCTCTGCTTTTCATGCTGTTCATCACTCCACAATCATGCAGTGACTTGCCAAAAGGGAATACAAGGAACTGTCTAAAATTGGATTGCCTTGTACCTCACTGACAGATCCCACCAGTTAACTCCTTTGCAGGTGTCCGTCAATTCTGGATCATTGTCCCGTTTTCACCAATGTTTACCTTAGTGCTTTACCTGACCTCATTTCTTTGTTAAATCTCAACTTCTACAACTATGCAACCGACATGAAAAAATTTCTAAAGCTGGAATTCTATCAGATTCGAACTCTCGTTCCATTGGACAATGCCTGCAAGCAGTTCAATGCTGGATGTTATTGAACCACTTTTAGATAAACAGGTTGAAATCTGAAGCATTTGTATGTGCACAAATGGACTAAATATCACTGTTTAAAAAAACTGGCCACAACATGAGGTTAACCACCATTCCAGTCAGCATAAGGAACCTAGGGATCACTCTGGACTCTAATCTTTCCCTTATATCACAAATTCGAACGAACATCACTTTAGTGCTTTCCCACCTTCACTATGCTAACAGATCATACCACGGATTCCTTCTCTTCCTACTCTGCTAGCTTCAGAGAATTCAGAATAAAGCAGTCATACAGCTTTTCAGTCTGCTCATCCTTTTATACTCCCGTCCCCAGAACTCATATCCTTACACAGGCTGCCCGGGGGTAGACATTTCACATTTAAAGCAACACGCAGTTCACTGAATTGGACCTCTTTTCGCTTAACACCTATTGTTAAACAACACCACTCTGCTTTAGGCTGGCCCCCTCCTGCCCAAGCCTCATTCCATAAAGTTTCAAACTGGTGGAAGCTTCTTCTCTGTTCAAATGCTTGTGATCTGGAACTCAATTCATGCAGTATTTTGGTGAATTGAAAATCGCCTAGAATTACGGAAAAAACTAAAAACTTGAATTTTCGCACCCTCATAAATTCACGGTGCCAATGGACAAAAATAAAATATTAGGTAGGTGCATCTGTGACTGATCTCGCATTCTCTGCAAGCTTATGTGAAACAACGTTAATCATACATTTGCGAGCAACTACTGTCCGATCCCCCTCCTGCCTTTCCCAGCTTAGATCCTTGAAAAGCGTTCAAAACTCAACTTCCCCATTTCCTGGAAGATAACTGAGCCCGTGCTGATCGTCTGTTTGTTTGCCTGCCACATCACCAGCCCGCATATCGAGGTGGGGACTCCAACCCCCATAGTTCAACGCGCCAGGGGAGGCGCCGACGCATTTTCCAAGCGCCAGGAGGCGCATAAGAGGCGGCCGGGGCTCCCGCAGCACAGGACGTGCGCGGGCGTGCCCGGGCCGCGCCCAGGCCAAGGGCAGACCCGTCCACGCCCGTCGGAGCCCGGAAGAGGCTGGGCCCCCTCTCTGACATCTGGCTACCTGCATAAGACTACATTTCCCTGCTCAGGTACTGTTGTGTATAGTCCCATCCTTGTCATCAGTATCAGTGTCACATTTGTATTATTGTATTTGGCCACTGATTATACAAGATTTGCGGATCCACTATGAGCAAGCGAAAAGGAGTAGCGGGGACCCTAGATGCATTTATTGTTAGGGCAGAATCATTGCTGACCCACGAAATTGAAATGACAGAGCGACGACTCTCCTTAGACCCCTCCACACTACAGAGTCGCCCATTGCCAGGTATCCCCAACCCGGGTGGCACCCCACTAATGTGCTTGTCCACCACGCCTCATAATTTGTCTCCGACTTCCCCCTTGGCAACTCTGGATGTACCCCCCACGGCTATTCCCAACGGGCCTAGCATAACCACCAGAGCACAGGTTGCTAAACCTCGAGATGAGAACAAGGTGAGAGTTCCACCGACTAAACGGAAGCGGGGTGTTGGCACCCAAAAACCCATAAGCATAAAAGGTCCTAGATCTGCCAAAAATGCAACTAATCACGTAGCATCAATAACCAATTCTGTTAGCACACAGACTGATGTCGTTTCCTCATCAACAACGAACGATATTATTATGGGGGATGTTGCTCTTATCACCGCTGTGGAGACTGCACTGGAAACCGCATTAGCCCCCTTCAAAGAACTGATTGACAGGAATTTTACCCTTTTTTGGCGGAAGTTAGAACGTGTGGTTACTGCCATGGACAATTTAAGTAGCAGTGGTAGTAAAGCGACTTTATATCCAGATGCTAACGCGGGGGAGGGCTTGCTATTGCCAGTAGACGCCAATCTAAGACCCAACTCGCTAATTCCAAGCGCCACCACGTTAAAAGAGTCCTCTTCTGCTAACTCCTGTATAACTAGCCGCAAATCTAAAGAACCCCCTGCGCTGAAATCCAATACTGAGCGGGGGAATATTCAGGATCCACCTCGGGAGCTCAACACGAAAACTGTGGGTCTACGTAGGAGTCAGCCTGAACGCTTAGACCCTGGTGCCACACCAACTGACCCGAGCGGGAAAACAATAGACAGCACGAGGAGTAACTGTTTGAGACCTAACACCGATGTTCTGAGTTTACCTCCGGCCACCTGCCCTTATGTACTAGTTTTGGCCGGCGTCCCCACTCTTTTAGGGGACCAGAGGGAGTCTTGGGTTGACCTTCGCAACAAGACTGTGGACTGGTTAATAAAACACAAAAGGTTTCATCCATCCGACATGAACGAGATCCTTACGGTCCGCAGAGTTGGGTGGGTTGGTCAATCCCCTAAAAATATTGATGGTGACTGTATCGTGGTTAACTTTCGCAGGCCCCATATGGTTCGTTGCTTGTTAAGATTCTGTGAGCAAACATTTACCCAAAGCTCCAGCATTTGTGCGCTCCCTCTGGGTTATTTTTACAAATTGCAATTTAGGCCCATTGTAAACATGCCTGCCCCCATCCTTGTATCTAACAGGTTTCAGATCTTATCAGATTTGGATACACAGGATTGACAACCATCCTTACCGGAACATCGACTATACCCCTCGGAAAATCTTCAGGCTTCTGTATCACCCCCTCTTACTGATATGTTGATGATCAGCAAGCCATACCCAAAGTTAAGGGTGACACAGACTTGAGTATCTTGAGCTGGAATGTAGCAGTCCTCCAGTCGAGGCTTGGTGAGCAGGACTGGCTACGTGTAATAAAGGAACAGGACATAGTTATGTTCCAGGAGACCTGGCCTACCCAAGAATTATATATCGACGGGTTCCTTTGCTATAATATTGTAGCCCCCACTCCTAAATTTGGTCGCCCCTCGGGGGGCTTATTTATTGGGATTAACATTACTGCCGGCGGCGGCGGCATCAAGGTTATCCCAACCAACAGTCGTAATTTTCAAATTTTATTGTATAAAAGGAGAGTCTCTTTTTACTTGTTTTATTTTTACAATAATGATTTTAACTACATCCCTAACGAGAATTTCATTAAGCTTTTTGATTTTATTTCCAATCTTGATTGCCAGCAAGAATCAGCTAAAACTATTGGTATCCTTTTGGGTGGTGACTTCAATGCGAAATTAATAGATACACCATACAACTCAGGGGCTTTTAATTCCTCTCTACCTGTCGCAGGGGCGCAGAGCTGGCTATGTTTTTGAGCATGCATAACCTCACCAACGCTATGGATATCATGGGCGCAACATATGCAAATAATCATTCTGTGCCAACATTCAGAGGAAGGGGTGCGTCTCCACCATAGAGTTTGTTTTTATTTCTCCTCTTCTTGCAGACCACCTAATGGAAGCAGAAGTCATCGCTATGAGCCAAGGGGACCATAACCCAATTAGAACAGTGTTGAGACTAGCCCCCCGGCCCATGTTTACCTCTGAATGTGGGGCCAGGAACTTAATGCCCTCAACCGACAATCTGAGACTGGTATGGAGGGGTATTGATAATAACGACCTGTTTCAGACAGTGGTAAAGGACAATATGCATCTCATAAATTCATGTCTATCAGCCCAAGATCCATCCCCTGAGGCTGTCCATGATTTTAACAAACTCTGCCTAGCTATTAAAACTCTTCTGTCAAAACCTATTTCCGCAGTGAAATTAGGGCCCAGATGGTTTAATCATGAGTGCTCTGAGGCAAATAGACAATTGCGCAGAGCCCTATCATCTAATCCTAGGAGCAACCTCAAAGTGAAACTGGCCAGGCTGAGGTACAAAACCGCGATTTCTAATCGGAAAGGGGAAATCCTAAAAAATCGCTGGGAGGCACTAGCAATAGCCGCAAATACAAAAAAGGGCGATACATTTTGGTCAGCCGTGAGGGATCTACGATCTATGGGGCAGCTTCTCACTCCCATTAGCTGCACCATTGCGAGTGAGTCGTGGGAAAACCACTTCACAAAAATGTATGCAGCTCCGGCACAAGAGGCGGACTACTTCAAGCCTGGGCCACTAACCAGATACAGATAACCCTGCCTGAGGTGGAAGAAGCGATTCAGTAGAGTGTGGGCAACAAAGCTCCTGGCCCAGACGGGCTACCTATTGATCTTATCAAATGCAAACCAGATTTTTGGGCGCCTCTTCTTTTAAATGTGTTTAACAACTTAATTCATGCTCCGTTACCCAGTTCCTGGTCCACAAGTATTATTGTCCCGATTTTTAAAAAGGGGGATCATTCCCAACCCAATTGTTATAGGCCCATCTCCCTAATTGACAATACTTTAAAAATTCTGGGCAGAGTCCTATATAACAAGATACTAGAGTGGTCTGAGGAAAGTGGTATTTTAGAGCCCTGTCAATTGGGTTTTCGAAGCAAGGTTGGCACCAATGAACAATGCCTAAATCTTAACCTAATTATGGGCAAATACACCATTGCGCGGGCCTCGCCAATCTATTTGGCCTTTATGGATTTGACCTCTGCTTTTGACCTTGTCAATAGGTCAAAGCTCTCATCTATCCTCTTGGCCTATGGATTGGACGAGCCCTTGGTGCATTTCTTGGCGCACCTACACAAAGACCTTAAAGCCCGGGTCAGGATTGGCAGTGGGGGCGAGGTTACCGAAGCTATTAAGGTAGGCAGGGGGGTTAGACAGGGCTGTGTGCTAGCCCCCCTCCTTTTCATTATCTACATTAATGGATTGAATAAAACATTAAAATCACTGACTCAAGATGTCCCAAAAATCAATGGAGAAATACTCCCCGTACTACTCTATGCGGATGACGCGGTCCTTATGGGCCGCACTCCGAATTCCTTACGCACCTTAGTGCAGGGTTTTGTCAACCACATGGATAGTTTGGACCTATGTACTAACTTTAAAAAGTCTTTTATAATGTCGTGTGGTCCCAGGAAACGCCAACTTAGTTTTATATCTGTGGGCAATCAGAAGTTGATGAGCACTAGCACCTTTCCTTATCTTGGGGTGGGCTTTGCTGCGAACGGCTCCTGGACTGAGCACATCGCTCACTCCAGGAGCAAGTTCTCAAAGGCCACCAACTCGATTCTCAGTCTCCCACGCCCAAAGAGAATAGGTGCCATTTCAGCTATTTTAAATTTTTTTAAAGCGCAATGCGTGCCAACAGCCACGTATGGCGCTGAGGTTTGGGGTATCGCCAAGAGTCCCTGTATCCAACAGGAAGAGAATAGATTCTGGAGGAAGCTACTAGGCATCCCAATTTCTACACCCCAATATATTTGCCACAGGGAACTCAACCTAAATTTTATAGAAGATTTTATTAAGGCCCGTCCTGCCCTTTTTTGGTTATCCGTTTGGAAAAACCCGGCTGCATCCCTAACGAGCGAGATCATTAGTGATTGCATTGGATGTGAGAAAGGGAAGTACATCCCCTGGCTAGCAGGGGTGTATCAGAGCCTATGTAGCATTAACAAGGGAAGTATTTTCCTAAATCCTAGCACAGTAGTGATTATGAACAAAAATGAGCTCAGGAGTGCCCTCTATTCGTTATATAGAGTGGAAAGGATTGAAAAGGAATCCAAAAAATCCCTTGTTCATAGCTACATGGCCACTGAACATCCTGTGCATCCGCTGGCTAATTACCTTACCCTGTCTATGAGCCACTTGGAGAGGAGCCTTCTGTTTCGCCTAAGGCCAGGCACTATTAAATTTGTTTTATGTTTTCCCCTTGGTCACCACTCTGTCCTTGATCACTTTCCATGCCCGTGTGACGGTCAGAGTGGCCAATCCATTTTTCATTTTTTGTTTTTCTGTAAATACTATTTAAAGTATATCAAGTGGCTTTTAACCCCGTATTTTAAAAAGTTTACGCCCATTAGTCTGGAAAATGCTTACCTGAGGTTACTTACCCTGGATGACGAAGAGCTGGTCTTTCGCACAGGCACTTTTTTGAGAATTGCTGTTCTAGCACGTCAGATGATGTCCAATCTTTGAGCTTTTACATTATTTATTCATGTATTTTTGCACGAATCCAAAAGATTAATGTATACTGTATGTTGCTAATGGATTTTACTATGACTCTCCTATTTGTAAATTTTAACTTGCTGTGTTGCTGTGCTTTTATGGATACGATGTTATCCGAATAAAGTTTCTTTGAACTTTGAACTTGATAACTGCCTGCTTGTCAATCAGTCTTTGGAACATTTCATAGTATGGAAACAGCCATAGTGTCCATGACTGATGAGCTCACAACACTTGACCAAGTTTGCCCTGTCTCTATTCAGCGTCTTCCAACACCATCTCCCACTCTATATTGCTCAAAGTCTCAAACATGGCTCTTAAATGGCTTGTTTCTCTCTCATAGAACCTGGTCTATTATTCTCTCCGCTTCAAGATATCCGAATCTCACCTGACATGTGGTGTTTTCCAGGGAGCATCCCTGAGCTCTTCTCTGTGTAACATGTGTATGTCCCCTGTTGCTAAGCTCATCATTTGGTCTTTTGTTCTATACACTTTACCTTATGCCGCTCAAATTATCATCTGAATTACGAATAACCTTGAGGTTGTTCAATCTAATTTCTGTTCTTACATGAGTGCAGTTGTGGTCTGGATACTGCCTCAATCTCAGCAGAACAAGGTGAGATTCATCTTCAGTCTACATCTTTTATTCTCCAATCACATAATGGTCATGCTTCATTCACTTTGCATGGCCCAGGAAGATTGTACCTCTTCTTCCTCTATCTGTTCAGAAAATGGTTGTTCAAACTTTGATCACCTTATACCTAGACTATGGCAACTCCATCGACCTGGGCGTACCTGACCACTTTTACACTGCCTTCAGGTGATCCAGAAGTTTGCAGCTAAGTTAATTTTACATTTTCTGGCCACAACTAAGGCTGGGCAGAACTTGCAGAGTTTCACTCCACAGAGTTACATGAAAACTGTGAGAATCTGCGGAATTCCACAAGTGGACTGAAATCGGAATGTTACACTGCTCGTGCTGAGTTTTAGCACTGGGAGCATGATCCGCACTGCAAAGTCAGCACAAACAGCACCACACAGTGTGCCAGAGGGCGCTGCTTCTTTGCTGCCACTGGAGTAGATTTTCTACTCGAGCAGCAGTTTTCTCTCTGCGAACGGTCGCGACCGCTCGCATTGAGAAAATCTCTCTGGTGCCCTTCTAGTGCCCGAAAATGGTGTTAAGTGATGCCAATTCAAGCTCACCAATTTACCATTGTCGAGACATGCACAAAAAAAGCTCTGCCATGCAGGGGTTTGGCAGGAAGTTTGCGTTACAAATGTTACATGGAGTGGCCAATACTCAGTGAATTCCGCCGGTAGAACGGAAATTAGAACCCACCACTAATCACAACTTCCATCTCTCCCCATCTGAAAGACCTCCATTGGCTGCCCATCAAAAAGAGATCCACGTACAATGCTGGTCCCAGTTACCTCGGGAACAAATTCGGACCCTAGTTCCACCTTGCCCTCTCTGTTCTCTCTCTGCAAAACAGGTTACAGTCCCCCACATCAACACGGCTCGTATGGGGGGGGGGTGCGATCTTTCTTGCTCCTGACATCTAATCTTTGGAACGTTCTTCATTAGCTCTTACACTGATCCCTTTTCTGTTGCTTTCAGGAAAAAGCTTAAAACTTTCAATAGTTAGAAACTAGACATGCTTCTCATGTGGTTTTATTGTGCTCTCATTTCCCTCCTTCCTCCTCCCTCAGTGCCAAGATGCCCTTCATGGTATTTGCTAAGCTATACAAAACATTAACATAACATAACAAGAGGATCTTTTGCTTTCTGCTAGTTTGTTACTCATCTCATTTGGTTTGGAAAAACATTTAAGATGTGTATCACTAGAGTAATCTAAATTCAATGAAGAAAAAAACTTCGGAGCTATCAACCTTGTTTCCGACTGGGCTGGAGTACAGCAATGTCCGCACTCAAAGAGCTTGCCAAGATGTATTTCAATGTAGTTAATGGTAAATTCTGTCTTTTCTTCCTTCTCGATCTCTCAGTGGTATTTGCTGTGATTGATTATGGGAAAATGATGCACATCTAAAGCTATGCATCGGTATTCGAGGAAAGCTTCTGGAATCCTGAGAGACAAACAGCAATTGGTCAGGATCGAAAATACCAGCTCTGAGCCGTACAGTGTTACGTGCTGTGTACCTCTAAGTCAATAATAGCTTCTCCACTGTTGAATCTATAGATGGAGATCTTGAAAATTTCTGATGGAGACCCTGATGGAGAAGTCAGACTTCAGCTTTCACGAACATGTGGATGATACTCAAGTGTATATTAAAATATTATCCTTTGAAATCTTTCATCCTCCATGTGCTTGCCTGGAGAAGGTGCAAGCGTGAATATCTACAAATTGCTATCAAGATGCACAGGATGTGCTTTGCTCTGTGCAGCGGTCCTAAACGGAGATGCATGACTCTGAATCTCCTAAACATGGCATCTTCAGGAGCAGAAGTGAATGGTGGGATGCAATGAATGTATGTGTTGCTTGGACAGATACCTCATATCTCAGATGGATGTGCAAAACTAAAAACCTAAGGGCAGACAAGAAGGAGTATGTGTCCCATTGAGCGACAGGACTCTAACATGGTGGATGGTGGTGGCCATCTTGATGCTTAGAGTATAAGTTACCTATTGTGCATAGCTTTCTTGCTAGATAGTCATGATACATACTTGCTACAGCTGGACCGTGCTGTTTAGAAATTTGGAATCCTGGTAATCTCTTTTTCTTGGAAGTCGATGAAAAACATTTCTAAAGGAAGAAAAGTATTCTAGTGGAACACGCGCATAAAAGAAATACACTTCCACTTGAGTATTATTTCAGGAATCCTTTATTAAGAATTGTTCATTCTTATATTACACTTATTTATTTTTTCACAGGGAGTCGTTCATTAGGATTACCAACTCTTATTTTGCACTTTGTTTATTTACACCAAGAGTAATCCATCAGGATTATGAACTCTATATTGCACTTGCTTTTTTCTACAAAAGGAGTCATTGGAACTTCATTCTGCACAGACTTTATATAGTTATTAGTACATGTATTGCATTAAGGTATTGATTTCAGCGAGTATACAATTATTGGTTGTTCAGGTGAACTATATGATATCAATGTACGCTTTTCATATTACAGATATCAACCAGTTACGTTGAATGTCAACAGAGCAACAGAATTGTATCACCTGATCTTGAAAGTAGCTCCCTTTAGCAAACAACTTATGATAACTCAGAGCTTGATTTAGATCTTGGCGAAGGGCTACTCCATCACAACGATGATAGATATCCTGTCCGCCGAAATATATATCCCATTATATCCTACGGCGAAGTAGCTCGTTCGCCAAGATCTAAATCAGGCCCTCAGAGTTTTGTTCATAGTTATTATATCATCTATAATTGCATTTCAGCTCTGGGAATATATTGTCTTCTATTCCACACTAAAAAGCTGTAAATACAAAGAACGTCGGCTGGTATATCGTAGACAATATCAGAAGGTTGATACCAAAGCTCATAATACATACATACTAAAAGTCTTTTCTTTTCCTTGGATATCAATTTTCTTGTAGGACACATCAAGCCCAGCTGTGCAACCAGACAGTGTGACAATATCAAGTGTCTTTGTTTCTCTCTCTTGCCCCATTCCTCTTTCCCCAGGTTTGCTCTTAACCTACATTCTCTCAAGAAACTGAAACATCTTTAGCACCCTACTGATGCTTACATAGTGTGTAATGCTCTGATGAAATCAAGGATTGGCTATAAAAACACTGTCCTCCGTGGTTTTCTGTAATTATTTCTGGTTGCGAACCCTAAACACTGGTTCAAGTTAGTGGCATTAATCCACTCTAGAAAGAAGAAGCAACTGAAAATGTGCTTATTTAGCATTCATATCCCTTAATCTGAATACGCTTAAGTGTTCTATTCAACCCCCTCATCTACAGATGACAAAAACTGAACATAGAAGGGGGAGTATGGATTTATTTGTTTATCCATACTATAAATTTGTACTGTATACATAATACCTCAGGTTCAATTGTCTTTTTGAAATAATAATTTGGAAAGTAAGTAAAATTGCCAATACGATAAAAAACACATATTAAGTAGCATGGCTGCGAAGGCTTCAGGGCTGTTATCTATTGGTAAACGTGGGTGTGGATCACAGTACTTGAACAATAACACTGACCTGAATGAAAGATGCTTGGGAGAACTGCCTCATGCTAGCAGTAGAATAGCCATGGCTACTGCAAGAAAAAGGTGAGTTGTATTTCCAAAGATTTATGTAAGCAGCTGGTCTGAAATCTCAGATTGAACTGTCTGAATATTGGCTTTAAAGAGCCTGTTACCCTCTTCCACTGACGTGGACTGATACACCTGATAATGTACTTCAGTTACCCTACTACATAATGTGCAAGGGGCACAGACCACTGGCAACACATTAGTAAAGCACCTACTGTAGAACAACATGTGACAGTAGAGATCCCAATCCAGCAATTTCATGGGATGGTGTTAGCACATTTGAAATTTGGAATTTCCTATGGGAAAGATGGAATCCCAGGATTTCCTTTCACATGTTACATTACAGATCTAGCAAGGTGACTTGGTGAGGCAGATTGTACAGCATCCAGGTGGCTTCCTGCTGTATGGAACCTTTAAAAATGAGAGCAAAACCATCCGGTGACTCTAGAACCATGATAGATGGGTGAGGATGGAAGTGAGATGTGGTCCTTATAAAGGCATGGCTGAGGTACTCTGTAGCACACTCATCCAGCATGATCTCAATCTCTGCCACAGCACCGCACCCTGGGGTACTTGTGAGGAAGTCTGAGAGCAGGACTAGACGGTTGTATGACAGAGTTTGGACCACCAAAATATCATAATATAAAAATATTGCATAACAAAATATTAAGGTTCAATATATCGACTTTATATACATATAATGTAAAATACCAGCATCATCACTACAAAAATACAAAAGAATGGACATTACATTGGTAAATATATACCATGGGTGTGGTACTTTTTTGGCACAGCCACGACGCAAAATGTGTTTTGGGATTAACAAATTTATGAAAAGCCTGATTTGCATGGCTTTGTAAAAATAAAAAAAACATGCATAGCGCTGTGTCACATTACTTTGGGTCTGGAATGTGTTAAATGGGTGGAGCATGGGTGTTCCCATGCATCTTCTCATGTATTTTGATGCAAACCCAGATTTACTAGAGCCGAGAAACTTGGAGTTATGTCAATACAGTGCCCCAACCCGAGGCTGGCGTAACGAGGAAGTGCATATACTGAGGGCAGTCTGATTTCCATAAATAGAGGGCAGGCAGATTCACTATTTTAACTCTACTCCAGCAAACACTGGGAAAAGTGCAGACATTGGGGAAGGGTCAGATTTAATATTCTAGCTCCAGTCCAAAAAAAGTTGTGGAACATGCATAAATAGGGAAGCAGATTTAGTATTCTAACTCCATTCTAACAAACATTGGAGAAAGTGCAGATATTGGGGGTGGGTTACATTTAGTATTCTAACTTCAGTGTAAGTAATGTTAGAGAAAGCGCAGACATTGGAGGGGTAGACTTACTATTCTAACTACAATCCAACAAACACTGGGGAATGTGCATAGATTGGGGGGTTCAAATGTACTACTCTAAGTCAAGTCGTATAACTCGTATAAAAATTGATGAAAGTGCATATTTTTGGTGGGCCACATTCCCTACATCATATAAATGAATTCCTCATTTTCAAAAATCTGAAATATTTAAAACAAATCATAAAAATACCGTATCATTTAAAAAAAATATAAAATGTTCTCAATATTTTTAAATGCAACTAGTTATTTAAAAAAATACACAAAATATTGTTTTTCAAAAAACATCATAACTCAAACGTGTCCATGAAACATACACATGAAATGACTGTAAAACTTAGAAAAATTATTTACAGAACATTAACTATTTTAAATATTTTAATTTTGTTCACTTAAATAAAAAACATTATTACAAAAAAACCTAAACTAATCTCACAATATACCGCACAACCTTTAAAAAATAGGTTTTAAGAATTACATAAAGAAATATTTTGATACTGAAATATGAACTAAAAATGTAAAGAATTAATTGCTTCTTTAAAATTAGTGCACTCAATATATTGATCAGTTAATCTAAATGCATAAGTATTGTAATTAAAAGTCTACACACCCAATTCCCCAATAAACTCTATAACCCACATAAAAAATGTTTCCCAACTTTCACCTATAGTGACTTCATTCTTTCTCCCAACTTTGATCTATCATCACTGCACCCTTCCTCTCTTGGGCCCATATTTATCATAGTGTTGTGTCACCCTTGCGCAACACTACAGTCAGATTTATCAAGTCACGGAAGGCCACCTTGCGTGGCCCTGCATGACTTGATAAATGTGGAGTAACGCAAGGCAGCGGAAATCGCTGCCTTGCATTTCTCTGCTCTAGTGAGGTGTTCCATGGGTGGAGCATTCCCAGATTTACCACTAGTGGTAGAGCTGAAAATGTGTTAAAATACTGCACCTTCCCAGGGGAGGCATAACGAGGAGAAATATCTTTATTTCTCCTCGTTTTTTCCCCTTTCTATGTCTGCAGCACACATGGAAAGAGGGAAACGCCTCTGAGGACTGTTTTTGTGCAAGAAGGTGCCCCTTCCCACACAAAGACAATCCTGCCTACAATTCAGGCACCCTTGCACCATGACGCAAGGGTGCCTGCTTTGACACAAGGCAGCACAAAGTGTTCCAGCGCAAGGAAAGGGAAGGAGTATGCCGTATAATGTTAAATCTGGGCCTAGGCTTATTTCTCCTCTGTACTTTGTCTCCCTTTCAATCTTTGTCTGCTATGAGGTTCCTCTTCCTCGCAGTGCATCATTCCTCTAATCTGTAACAGCTGCGGCTGTTATATGGTTGTGAACTGCGCACTGACTTTTTGAGCATGCAATATGATTTTGCAAACCAACCTATGTACTAATAGGTCGGTTCACAAATTAGGGAATCATAGGGGGACTTGCTTAAGTAATATTCATGAGGCTTGTCACACTGTGCAAAACCCAGTTTGTGAATTTGGAAAAACGATTTAAATTGCAAATTGGGCTTAATACGTAGAAAAAAAGTATTTTTCAGTCAGAAACCCTATGATCTCGCGAATCAGAGTGTTTGCAACCGCAAAATCCCTAAGTACATTTTGCCCTAAGTGAGCTAGTACTACAGGAGTGCTACTCTACATGCTTATAAATACCTTTTTGAATTGGCCAGACCCCATTACGAATATAGATTAAAAGAAAAAAAGGAAGCTTACCAGTTCAGCGAAACACACTATGGGGCCGATTACGATGCGGCCCGGAAGGCTCCGACCAACGGTCGGATGCTTCCAGGCTGCATCGTAATCGGCTCCTCGGTTTACTTTCCCACCGCCGCATTACAATGCTGGTGATCGGAAACTAAACCAGCCGGTCATTCCGGCTGGCTTCCAGAGGGCTCGGCCAGTCTGAACCGGCTTGTAATCCCATAGGGCGGGCCTTTCCGCCCTTGGGATTACGATGCACAGTTTCTGGCATGGTTTCCATGCCGGCCTGTAGAACATGGAAACCATGTCGGAAAGCGTGTTTAGGGGCCCCCAGCAGGGCCCCGTTGTTTGTTCGACCTCCAGTTGGGGGCTGAGGGGGCACCTATGGTGCCCCTGTGTTGATCCCTGCACCCCGTGGCAGACACCTTGAGGTACCTCCCACCAGGGTTGGATTGGGATTAGAAATCGGCCCGGGCACGCTAAAAAAAAGTGCCCCACATTTGCATATTGGCTTTCCTCAAAACACTGCTTCAGCGAAGTTTTGTAAACACCTGAAAACAAGTGAAGCCACTTCTGCTCAGGCCCCCTGCCCCCGCTCAATATCCATATATTAATTGGCCGGCCCACGAGAGAAAGTGAGTGACACCTCCGCCCTTGATAAAAGGGAGGTAATGGACGCCCATCTGCCTCCAGAAAAGCCACTCAGGCCCCACTGGTACTCTGGCGACATCTGAATACACCAGACACAGCCGAAATCGGCCCCCCAGGCTGCCAAAAAAGCAGCCCACAGCTGGAACTTCGATACCGGCCCCTCGGCCATTGCCCGAGTGCCCGCCTTACCAATCCGACCCTGCTTCCCACCGGGGGCAGGGATGAACAGCGCCTCCCATTTCCCTATGGGAGCATGTATTACAGCCGGTTTACGGCCGTAATGCATGCTCCCATAGGGAAATGTAGGAATGCGACCGAACAGTGTTCGGTCACATGCTAATAAGGCGGTTGGGACTGCTGACCATAGGACGGTCGGTCCCAGAACCGAGACGTGTCGGGCGGACTTAAGTCCGCCGGACAGTGTAATTAGGCCCTAAATGTTCATGTTATTTACCACACAAGGAACCTCCTTCTGTAGTTCGTGTATCCTAGATGCATTCTTTTCCATCCTTGTAATGGAACTGGTCTCTCATGATTTACAAGGCCAAGCAAATCTGTTTTATGATATAGACGCACTGCTTCTGGAAAGAACATGTCTGGATGTGAGACATTTCGAAGATACGAAAATGCCCGTGACAACCTCCGCAGAGCTGGAGTTTTACACATGTCTGTGAGATCTTTGGGAAATAGGTCTTGCGTGTACCCGCTTTACCATACAACGCTCAAGCTTGAATTCATAAGCCTCTGGAAATATGTTGCAGCTGACAGCTTTCCTGTACGTGGCCGCTCCTTCGCTTCATCCAATCATCCCTGAAGATTCTCTCCTGAATCAGTGAATGGATCACAGAGAGAAATAAATTCACTTCAGACGTGCGCGGAGACGCCAGATGTCCCCACATACTGTGTAAACTTAAAAGTTTAACTATATATATAAAATTAAGTCATTTTCTTTGGAATACGTTTATGATCCGTCTTAGTTTGTCTGACAACATAATTAAAATGTGAAGCAAAATACCACAAAGCTGAACAGACTTCTAAAGTTCATGTTTAAAATCATCTTACTGTGGCTTTTAACAAGCAAAAGAGCATGTACTTAAAAACGACACGATTTTTTCTGTATAGTTTTTTTCGGTCTGCCTCAAGATAGCTTTAGTTGTCTACCGCATCCTATATCCTCAATCCCCAAAAAACAGAAAACCACAATGACAGAAAGAGTTGGCTTTGTGTCAGTACCCTCGAGTAAATAGCGTCTTTGGGTGAGCCCTACTCAGCCATTACTTTGATGAGGTGTACTTCACATTTTCGATCAGACCATAGCATTTGCTGGGTGTTTAATTTTCAGCATGTACAATTTGCATTGGTGCCTTTCGAGAGGATGGACGTATTACCAAGGCTGCCCGGGGGGCCCCGTAGGGGACCCTCCATCAGGGCGGCCGCCTTAGTGCCACAGGAAGGCACAAGTAAGTAATTTGACTCCCTGGGCAATGACCAGGGAGGGGTCGGCGGGCCGCGTCACTTCCGGCCGAGGAAGGGGATAGGGTACATAAGCCTTCCCCGCCCACGGGAGGGTCTCTTGACCGCTGCCCGTCTCGCTGTTCCCCGCCCTACCGCTCACCCTGCGAACGGGCATAAGAGGGTACGGAGGGGGAAGAAATAACTTATTGTTTTGTGTTGCAGGAGGAGTTACAGGGCGATCCAGAGTCTGCAAGGTACAGAAGGGTACTATTTTGCAGCAGCACAACAGGGTGCTAAGCCAAGGATACCCAGGGATGTATTAGCGGGTCCCCTGGAAGAACTTCGGCGCCCCGTTAGCCTACAGGCGGTTGTGGGTCTGAGCAACCGGGGGCTGCCTGGAACGCTCTGCCCACCTGTCGGGGGCGTGAGTAAGGAGTGGACTGGCGGTCCACAGAGGTCAGAGGTGGCCTCTCCCAAGAATTGGTAACCACCGGTTGGCGAGGGCCACGGTGCAAGTTGGCTCATCAGACGGGCAGGCGGCATAGGGGCTAGCCTGCCCTGGGATCGCCCGTAAGATAACCCACCATGTTGGCATATTGGTTATGCAAATAAACCTGCAGCAAATTTCTCCACTAAAAAAGGTGTTGTGTGGTTTATTTATGTACATCACGTATAATAACTGAGTGTTGCCGATATTGGCCCTAATGAACACACACACACTCTCTCTCTCTCTTTTGTTATTGATCACCGCTGCCTCATGGCTCCAAGTGATTGGAGTTAGAAGAGCTCTCTTGACATGGGTGATCAGGGAAACGTGAATGTGGCAGAGCCAGCAGGCGTTGATCTGGAAGAGCAGCTGCTGTGCTTCCTCACACTAAAGCTGTTTACCGCCTTTTCTGCTGTCAGCTGGTCAAGGGACTTCTGCACACTGTGAGTATGGATAAGACTAAGGGGCATATTATCAACGGCCAGCGATAATTATCGCTGGCCGTGCTTAGCGATAATAGTCCTATCGCAGGCTATCTCTGGAAATTATCGCCCTGGTAGCGCGTTATTAACAACGCGTTTCTCCAGGGCGATAAAATTCCAGAGATAGCGAGGTTATCGCCGTTTTGCAGGGAACATCGCTGGTTTTCCAGCGATGTTCCCTGCAAACGGCGATACTTTGCTGATACGACCCTGTGGTCGTATCAGCATAATCCACCCCCTATGTTAGGGATGACTAAGTCAGGATTTTAGCAGACGTTAGATTTTGGCGATAACGGCCGTTTCGCCAAAATCTAACCTCTGCTAAAATCATGTGGGCTGCCTTGTAAATATCGCGATGTGAACATCAGCGATATTTGCAACGTAGTCCATCCGGAGTACGCCCAGTAACGCCCACTTTGCATCTCATTAGAGATGCAAAGATGGGCGTTGGAGAAAGAGGCGATAATGCAAGGATTCACGCGATAGCGTGACCTTGCTGATTAGGCGATACAATTATCGCCGCATTTCGTCCGAAAACGGACGCAAAAGCGGCGATAATTGTTTATCGCCTCGTTGATAATATGCCCCTAAGAGCGGTAAGTTGAGCATTTGCTGGTGGTTGAGAGGTGAGGATTCCTAGTGTGTAGACAGTTGGTGGCCCTATCAGATCTTGCGACAGGAGGGAATTTAGCTTTGGACGGCCACCAGGATTAGCAGTGAGATGTTGTGGGTCTTGCATTACCTCTGCGTCAGGTGAAAGATGACTGTCCAGTTCTCCTGCGGGATGTGTCAAGGTGTCCCTGAACTGAATATCCTATGATTCTTGGATTCTGCCAGAGCAATAGCATGCAACATATACAATCCTTTTCATCCTCTCAGCAATAATGCTTTTAGCTAAAGGGCATAGAGCACAGTCATGAAGACATACAGGTATCACATGGTAACGTTCATGAAAATCCAAATGGAGTATACATACACGCACAAGCGTTTATCCATTCTTACATACACCCACTCTCTAATATAACCAGACATAACTTGCCAATCAATAAAGAAGTACTTTCACTTTGAAAATAGCAGCACATATTATCTTTGCAAATGCTTGTTTTCTTTTGGTTTAGTAGAGAATATGGTGATAAAAATAACTTTCTTCAAGGAAATCTCATTTAAAGAAAACTGCACAAATGTGCACTATATGTTTTTGCACTGTGGTCTATAATTATGCAAACACCTGAATTACACAATGGACTGGTACATATAACTGTGTATGCAGCCAACTTTTGAAAATGCAGAAGCCAGTTTGGTTTCAGCCCTGCATATCCACTGACTTTCTCAGCAGGGACAGATGATTACTGAAAACAACAGGGGCTTTATTGTGCTCCTCTTTTTAGCACTGTGAAAAGGTATAACAGGTCCGAATTTGCACTGTCTACAGTTCATACATTAGCTCAAAAAATCTATGAGTTAATAGATGTACTGTGTTGTACTTGGTCGTTTTTTCAGGGTCACCCCCATATTTTTGTTTTCAAGTTACTGAATTAGTTTTTGTATGCTTTAAGACTCTGTGCACTTTACCTCTGCTAACCAGTGCTAAAGCGCTTGTGCTCTCTCCTTCAAACATGGTAAAATTGGCCTACACCTAATTTGCACATTTAATTTACTTGTAGGTTCCTAGTAAATTGTAGTACATGTACCCAGGGCCTGTAAAATAAATGCTACTAGTGGGCACATAACACTCATTGTGCCACCCACTAAAGTAGCCTTTTAAAACCTGGCTCATGCCTGCCATTGCAGCCTGTTGAGCAGTTTTAAACTGCCATTTCAACTTGGCAAGATAACCCTTTTGCCAAGTATAAACCTTCTCTTTTTAGTACTTTTAAGGCACCCCTAAGATAGGTCCGAAAGACTCTGAGGGCAGTGTGTGTTGTATGTAAAACGTAGGATATGTTTGCTTAAGTTTTACATGCCCTGGCAGTGAAAAACTTCTACAGTTGTTTTTCACTGTTGTGAGGCCTATCTCTCCTATCGAATACCACAGAGGGACCTTATTACATCTACTAAGTGCTAACTTTGGATTAGGAGCAGATATAATGGTGAAGTCGGATTTTAGGAAGTTGGTATTTTCATGGCCTAACCATTTGAGCCTTCTGCAAGTGTCCTGGGTCACACGACTATGAATGTTTCTGCTGTTGGTGTTTCTGTATTGCTTCCAATCAATCAATCAATCATGTCACTTATAAAGCGCACTACATACCCGCGAGGGTCTCAAGGCGCTGGGGGAAGAGGGGGGTGGTGCTGCTACTGATCGAAGAGCCAGGTCTTGAGGAGTCTTCTGAAGGCCAGTAGGTCTTGGGTCTGTCGGAGGTTGGTGGGGAGGGTGTTCCAGGTCTTGGCGGCGAGGTGGGAGAAGGATCTGCCGCCGGCGGTCGTTTTCCGGATGCGGGGGACTGTGGCGAGGGCGAGGCTGGTCGAGCGGAGCTGGCGGGTGGGGGTGTAGAAGCTGAGTCGTCTGTTGAGGTAGGCTGGTCCGGAGTTGTGGAGTGCTTTGTGTGCGTGGGTGAGGAGCTTGAAGGTTATCCTCTTGTTGACAGGGAGCCAGTGCAGGTCTCTCAGGTGGGGTGTGATGTGGCTGCGTCGGGGGATGTCGAGGATAAGACGTGCAGAGGCGTTCTGGATGCGTTGCAGCCGTCTCAGGAGCTTAGCCGTCGTTCCTGCGTAGAGGGCGTTTCCGTAGTCCAGCCTGCTGGTGACGAGGGCCTGGGTGACTGTTTTTCTTGTTTCGGTGGGGATCCACTTGAAGATCCTGCGGAGCATTCGGAGGATGTTGAAGCAGGATGAGGAAACGGCGTTGACCTGCTTAGTCATGGAGAGGGTGGGGTCGAGGATGACCCCTAGGTTGCGTACGTGGTCGGTGGGTGGCGAGGCTGTTCCCAGTGATGTTGGCCACCAGGAGTCGTCCCAGGCTGAAGGGTTGGAACCAAGGATGAGGACCTCCGTCTTGTCCGAGTTCCAGACAGTAACACAAAGGGGGCTTAAGTGTGGACAGGGTGGGCCATCTGGGCAGGATGACTAGGAGGGGATGTGCTCTTCCTCACTTGCACTATAAAGGGCCTGCCGCCAACACACACAAAGAAATCTGACACCAGCCCTATCCTGTCTTTTGTCACCCCAGACTTCTTGGAGTTTTAACAGGGGAAGGGAAGAACTTTACTGAACCAGATGTGGGGGTAGTATGATGAATCCCACAACTTCAAAGGATGGCACCAGGTATTAATATTGCACTTCTAAAGCCACTTATCAGAACACTCCTACACATGTGGACTTTACAGAAGAAGAACTGCTCTGCTGCTTGAGGACTGTCTTGCTGTCTGAGAAGGAAGACTGGACCTGCTTATCTTCATCCCAGGCTAACCTGAGTGACTTCAAGTGTCAGTTGGCTGACCTCCTGTTTTAGTTTTCGGGGCCAGAACAAGCCCCAGAGACCGCCCTGCAACTGCCTAGGTGACCAGCTGCAACTGGACCTACCTGGACCTGCAACAGGACCTGCCTGAGCCCTGCTAGCCTTTGCTGGAGTGAGTTCCTCATCCCCTAGAGGTGCCCCCAGGTCCTAGACCCTTGGCTGGCATCAGTCTGAACTCTTCCCAAGAAGAAAGGTGAAATCCTGAAGTAGGGGCTCTTCGCGACCTCGAACAGGATCCTTCACGCCGAAACTCTCTCCAGCGAAGACCATCAGCGCAAAGCTCTGTTGAAGACCTGTTCTTTGAGCTACAGTGACCACCACCAATGACCAACAATGCAAAATCTGCACTTTGTGCTACAACATTGACAGCCGGTGGTGACCACCAACATGAACCTCTAGTAACAATTATCCGTGATACCCGGCCTGCTCTGCATGCTTCAGCAATGACCATCCCCGATTCTCTCAGGTCCTCGTGGCCTTCTCTACCGCGAATGCAACTCTTCGTATCAGACTTTGAGAAGGTAACTTTTTCAGCAGGACTAAACTGGTCCCTTTATCCGATCCACAGTCCATGGCAGTCGGCCTGAACTTGTGACCTTTCCCGGGTCTAGTACGACCAGATGACCACGAGTATCGCTTTACGCTTTTAGGCACTGCATTCACACTCAAAAAATGAAATTGCCTATCTCCAGTTCAACTGATTGTATTTTTGTCATTTCAGTCTCATTTAATTTGTTAAAATGTACTCTAATTTCTAAACTGATTTAGGATTTTTCTTGTATTGCATTTTCACTTTATTACTGTTTGTGTGCTACGTAAATACTTTACACATTGCCTCTAAGTTAAGACTGGCTGCTTTTTTGCCAAGCTACCAGAGGGTTAAGCCCAGGTGAATTTCGTGGCTTTTGTGGTTCACCCTGACAAAGATTGTGGTTGTTGCCTGAGTGGGGTTTGCACCCCCTTCAACCAATAAACGAATTTATTACAAATCGCATACAGTAGAGCTGAGAAACACAAGGCTCTCATTCCCAGTTGCCTATAATATTCGAGGTTATTTCTTTGCCCCAAAATTATCATTACCGAGCTTCCAATAGTTTTGCAGTGAGTAAAAACAGAAATTATAAGTGTTTGGAAAATAACATTAAAAAATCGGACTAACCATGCTGATTTCTGCATGTTTTACCCAACATTCAACTCATAGACTTTGGCTGCTTGCAGCAGGTGAAATCTCTGGGTGAAACACCAAAGAGCTGAGGTTTTCCTGAAAAACCTAAACATTCCAACGGGACAGGAGAAGGTGACGGAGGATTTACAGTGGAAGCTTGAAGATTTCAAGAATAGGCAAAGAAGGAACAATATTAGACTTTTGGGATTGGCAGAAAACATCGGGGGAGGAGACGTAATGACATTTGTAGTAACCCTGCTGAAGGGGGCCTTCCCTGACTTGGCTTCGTGGAACTGGGATGCCGAGGTACAGAGGGCACATCGGTTCCCATTGATTCAAAAGAGAGGACATGCTGCTGGCCAAGGGGATCGGCCCAGGGCTATCTTAGTGTACATCAGCAATTTTCTCCTTAGACAGGCTATTATAGACAAAGCAAGACCAGATGCTAGACGAACATTCGAGGGTAATACATTTTTCGCCCTCCCTGATTTTTGCCACGCCACTGTTGAAAGGAGGTGGAGGCTCAGACAGTTGATAACCCCCTTTCAGGGGATTGGTTGCGAGGCCTATCTACTGTACCCGGCCCGGCTTAAAGTCATCTTTAATGGCCGAGTCCGAATGTTTTTTTCAGAGATTAAGGCACAAGCATTTTTGACCGAGCTGCAGGATAAGAAGGGGAAAGATGGAGGGGTTTGATAGCTCTGTTGCTGTGTATGTTATAATATGAATATGGCAATTATAGCTCAGGATTCTCGACTGGTTATATATGAATCAATGATTTAAATGTATGGTTGGGTGAACAACTTTTAAGGTATTTTTATATAGAGCACTGTGGTGTATCAGGGGGGTAAGGGGGGGCTGTTGTTACTCAAGCTATGGGCTTAGGCTACCTCACATAGGTCACGATTGACCTATTTGCCCGTGAGGGGGGTGGTCTGGGGGGGTTTCGAGGGTAGGGGGGGTCTCTGGGGTGGTAGGGAGGGAGGGGGCACAGCACAGCACTATTTCTGAGACATATGGTGAGATACATGGTGAGTGATGAAGCAACAGAAAACAAGGAAAGGGAAAGCTTAGGAATAAAGATAAAAAATATGAAAATAAACTTAAAGGATAACTGGGCAGGTCAGATGCTTGATGCTCATTAATGAGTCTACGAATCGTCACAGTTAGCATTTCTGGCTTAAATGATCAGGCTAAAAGACAACGGGTCGCAGTGATCTTGAGAACAATGCGCTTAGATCTTCTGTGCCTTCAAGAGACCCATATAGAGGGCACAAGAGGTAGTCTTATGGAACAGTTAGGTTTCCATCTCATTAGGAATACTAGACAGGGGACTAAGACTAGAGGGGTTGCCATACTTTCCCGACGAGGCGATATAATAATTAAGAGGAAGCTAGAAGATAAATGGGGTAGATGGGCTCTGGTGGAGTGTACGACACTGGGTGAGACGTTCACTATCTGTTCGGTGTATGGCTCGACCGAGGATGACCCTGATATCTTTGAATTTCTAGATCTGGAGTTAGCCTCCTGGCCTGCACCAGTTATCATGTGCGGAGATTTTAATATAAATGGGCTGGGCGGACTCTGGACAGAGACTGGGGATAGGTATGCGGGTCGGAAAAAAAAGGTTTTTCGAGCAGTATCTAATCTAGCCCAGAATAACTCACTGGTGGATGTGTGGGCTCGATTGAAACAGGATGATCCGGGCAGTACATATTTCTCGGCTCCACACAAGCTGGTCGTCAGACTTGATTACTTTTTTGTATCTAACTTATTAGTCTCCAGGTGTCGGATTGAGAAGCTTCCCCGCATCATCTCAGATCATAATCCTCTAGTGCTAATGATTGATATAGTAAGGGGGGAAGACCAGAGCGGGAATGGACCTTCGAGAGAGGGTTGCTCAAAGATCTAGGATATGTACAATATATGAAGGAATGGATTGTGGGTTTCTGGGATATTAATAGAGGAAGCGCCAGCCATGGGGTAGTCTGGGATGCGTTCAAAGCTGGGGTGCGGGGGGAGACGCTGAGCTGTAGTCTGCATAGACAGAAACAAGAGACACAGTTAGAGAAAAGATTATATAAGGTGATAATGGATATAGATGAAGAGGTGAACACAGCAATCGCTATGGGTGCATCGCTTGATGAAATTCTGCTCAGATTGGCCTTAGCTAAATCTGAAGCTCAGGATGTCATAGCTACCAAGGCAGCAGCAACCTTCCTTGCAAGAAAGGAGCAATTTTATGAGCTCAGCAAACGGGTTGGGCATACACTAGTGGTTCGCTTGAGACAGAAAAATGCAGCCGGGGAGATTAGGGCAATACTGGATGGTAATGGGAAAATAGTTGCTGATCCAGTAGGGATCCGAGAGACATTCAGGCAGTTCTACGGTAAATTATACAGTGAAGAACAGGCGAAGGATCCTCTTGTAATTCAAAGGTATCTCAGTGAAATTCTTATACAATCTATCACTGATGAAGATAGGGAGGCACTGGAAACCCCACTGACTGCGGAAGAGGACTACTCCGCTTTAGGAGGCCTCCCCTCAGGTAAGGCAGCAGGACCCGACCAGATCCCTTTAGAATTTTATAAAACCTTTTTGGAGGTTATTGGACTTGATTTAGTCGAAACAGTGCTCCAAGCCCAGTCAGGTAGCTCCATCCCAGAGTCATGGGCAGGTGCAGATATAGTAATCTTTCTGAAAAAGGGGAAACCATCTAGAGAACCAGGGTCGTACAGGCCGATTACACTTATGAACTGCGACGCTAAAATCTTTTCTAAAACCCTGGCGACCAGGTTAAGCAACATAATTGGTAAGATGGTCAATCCTACTCAGCATGGCTTTATTCCAGGGAGAGGAACAACGCAGCATGTCCGTAGGGTTGTAACTCTCTTTGACGCTGCTGAAGTCACAGGGGATCCTATGGCGGTCATGTTAATGGATGCTGAAAAGGCATTTGACCGGGTCTCCTGGGACTATCTCTGGGCAGCCATGAAGCGGTTCGGTATTGGGGGGGCTTTGTAAGAGCAATCCAGGCCCTATATAAAGATCCAACAGCCCGTCTTAGAGTGAATGGAGGACATACAGCATCTTTAACAATCAACCGCGGTACACGGCAGGGTTGCCCTTGTTCGCCATTGCTTTTTGCGATGTACATTGATCCCCTAATTCGGAAGCTGGAGGCAAATGGAGGCATCATCCCTATAAGATATCATGGCCTAGAATATAAAATCTTGGCATATGCAGACGACATGGCATTGGTCACTCCAAGCCCGGAAGATGCCCTAGCTGTAATTGAGACAGAAGCTCAAACATTTGGCCTAGTATCGGGGTATACTTTAAATAGGTCTAAGACTCAGATAGTTAAGAATATGGGGGCTGTGTGTGATGATACACGGGTAACCGACTCAGCTATTTACCTGGGGATAAATATATCAGCAGATCTAGGGAAGACTGTGGAAAGAAATATTGAGCCAATAATTGCCAAAGCGAAAAAGGATTTTGATAGAATGCACAATTTACATCTGTCACTAGTTGGGCGGTGCAATGTGGTGAAAATGGTCTTTTTGCCAAAAATGTTGTATCTCTTTAGGGCTATTCTGCTTGAGTTTGAGAAAAAATGGTTTTCTGCACTGGAGCACATGGTTAATAGGTTTATTTGGGCACATGGGAAAACTAGGAGGGCACTGCGATTTATGTCTTTACCAAGGGAAAGGGGAAGATGGGCTGTTCCTGATTTTAAAATGTACCATTGGGCGGCAGCCTTTCAGTATATGAGCGGGCTAATTGGGGGAGACGCGACTGATCCCTGGGTCAAGTCTGGATCAATCGAAATGTACACAATTTTGTTGGGAGAAGATGCTGAGAACTGCTTTCTGAAATTTACTGAGCCCAGTTATTTAAAAAAAACTAGGTTTAAGACTCTGATGGCTGCATACAAGATCTGGAAAGCATTTCGTAAAAAAACTGGTCTTGGTAGATTAAATGGTTATACTCAACTTTTTAGAAACCCCACTTTTCCTGGGGAAATTTTTCAGATTCTATAATGGCGGAATGGGAATTGTGTGGGATCCGGAGACTGGGGGATTTAATGGGGCCCCATGGAGTTCAGCAGTTTATAGACATACAGAGTAGCTATGGTATTAGTAAAAGAAATTTATTTAAGTATCTTCAAATTTGCAGTTTTATAGGTGGGAAAAAGGGGGTGCCCTGTGGATTTAGTGAAAATAAAATTATGGATGTTATCAGAGAGGGGGAAGATTGTACTATTCGGAGGATATACGCTGAGCTCTCTCTATTTAAATATGATGATCTTGAAAAATACGAGAAGAAACGAGTAGATGAACTCGGCGTAGATCAGGATAGCTTTAAAGATTCCTTAGAATTAGGCCAAACCCTTCTCTGCTCTGCAGGGCTCCAAGCTCAACAGTATAAAACAATCTTTTCCCTGTATCACACTCCTGCAAGGATTGCACAATGGGCGGGGGCAGACGGGAACTAGATGCCCTCGGTGTGACAGCATGGACGCTGAAATATTACATATGTTTGCGTTGTGCCCTCAATTGCAAACTTTGAAGAATGCGAACTATTCATGGATATAACATTAGAAATTAAAGTTTGTCTTACTCCATCTATAATCTTGCTGGGGATAAATAATGAGGACATGCAAGATCCATTTCAATGTTTTCTATTTTTTGCTATGTCAGTATTGCGCATTTGTATTGCCACAGCCTGGCTGGATAGAGCAGCTCCAACGTTTCAGCAATGGCTAGCCAGGTTGTTGTCTACCTACAATCTCGAGAAGGGGATTTACGAGAGAAAGGGGAAAAAGGGGAGATTGCTTGGTAAATGTATCTGGGGGCCTATCTATAGATGGAAGGAAAATCAGCAGTAATTACTGTTTTAGCGGATAGCTTGGGTCTTCCTTTCGCTTTCTTTTTCTTTTTGAACAGGTATCTGAAAAAGGATGACCAATGATGCATTAACAATGCTCTGTGTTGCAGATGTCATTTTCCTTTTTTTTTTTCTTTTTCTCTTTCTGTTTGGTTTATGTGTCTCCATTGGATATTGCATTGTGAAGTTTGTACATGTCTCAGATTATACCTGTATGTTTTTTGGACAAGTTGCTGTGATAAAAAAGAAAAGAAAATTATAAACAAAAAAAAAAAGGAAAATAACATTCAAAAATCGGACTAACCATGCTGATTTCTGCATGTTTTACCCAACATTCAACTCATAGACTTTGGCTGCTTGCAGCAGGTGAAATCTCTGGGTGAAACACCAAAGAGCTGAGGTTTTCCTGAAAAACCTAAACATTCCAACGGGACAGGCTTGTAATAAGGGCCAAAGAGGCAATTATGGGCCTATTTCTGAGGCTGTTGTTATTTTCTTAGTCGAAGATTTTCTGGTTAACGTATACGCTGAGGGCTATTGCTGGAAAAATAAAAGGCACAGACCCGTTCTGCATCTGCGCAGTCCACCATAGGCCCAGAGGGTACTTAGGGAAGAATATGCTTAATGGAGAAAGCATATGAGTGTAGACAAACAGGGGGCTGGAGAAATATGCAGAGACAAAATGACTTGATTAGTTGTACACGTATGATATTTTAAGAATATCGTTGCATTTGCGGCACGTAATTCTGGAATTTTGCAAAATTGACAATTTGATTAAAAAAATAATCGAAGATTATTGCTATTTAATTATTTTGTCAGTGTACAACAGAGCTGGGTGATATGCAGTTAAGTATAAGATATTAATGTTTTATCTTATTTTATTTATTTAAGATGTATTTAGGTGTAAAGTGCTGACTGCTGCTAGAACTCACATCAAGGGAAGGAGGTATAGTAAATGATATTGCCAGAATAGTGTCCGTGCACATTCTGAAGGTGAATCCCTAATAGCTAGACAGTAGTAAGGTGTAATGGCTGCTTTTCCGATGCCCTGCTGGGACAGAGACCTGCCGGGGAGGTGGTGGTTTCAGACCCAGAATATGGAAACAGGAGGCAGTTGTGACTCACCTTAAAATGGCGCACACATGGTCAAAAAAATGGCAATGCGCACTATTCAACACTGGAAGACCTTCATAGCCATAGTGGTAAACACACTACCTGTGATTTTGCAAATGGTTAAAAGAATAAATAGGAACAATTAGGAATGGTACCCGTAAAAGTATCAGTGCAAACCTCCATAGTGTCAGTACCACATCTATGATTGGTGCCACTTTAGTACCCAGTGCTATTAATGGTAGTATTGCAGTGTCAATCTGCCTGGTATCAATGGACTCATCAACAAAAATAGTGTCTATCACTTTTTTGTTCCCTAGTTTTCATTAGTGTTGGGGTTCACATTGTCGCCTAGTGCCATGCTGTTCCCTGCCCTCATTCAGTAGCACTGTTGTCAGTGCCAATCATTGTTGACATCCCTTTAAGATCGTCAGAGCCCCTAAGGCCTATAGTGTCTCTAGTAATGTAACTTAATATTCTAAGGGACAGATGTACAAAGGCTTTTAGTGCTTGCAAACCCTCTGATTCAGTAAATCAGTGGGTTTGCAAATGCTAAAACCCTTTTTCTAATTTACTAAGGCCATTTATCGATTCTGAAAAGGTTTTCTGAATCATTAAATGGGTTTAGGAAACCATACCTAATCATTATATGGGAGGGCATGTTTAAGACGTCCCTTCCAAATTCTGATTCCTTATGGTATGTATTAATGTTTTGTTACCGAAATCCACTCGCAAAACTTTAACATTTCACTGACACCTCAAAGGAGGTGGTAATCCATTCACAAGGGACCACTGCTTACTCCTACAAAAGTTTGTGAAACATTTCTTTTTATTTAAAGAAAGTATCCCGTTTTCCTTTAAGGAAAATTCTGCATTAAAAAAAAAAAAGATTGCTTTATTTAAGAAGAATCACAGAAATGGTGGTCTGCTGACCTCAGCAGGCCACCATCCATGTGATGGCAGCAAATTATAGTGGGTCGCAATGTGTGACCTAGCTCATTAATATTCAAGAGGCAGATTGAAATGCAACCTACTACAATTCGGTATTTTGCGAACCTAATAGAACGTAGGTTAGTTCACAAAATAGGAATGTGTTTGGTTAAAGTTGGTGAGCAAATTATGACCCCTTTTACTGAATACATTCTTAGTACATCTGACCCAAAATTTATTTTAAAATGTGGGATTGACTTTATCAATGTCCTTAATCACACATGCTCATCAAACCCTTTGTAGTATTACCTTTGTGCAAGGACTCATTGTCCCTCTGCACAACAATCCCATTGCCACTTAGGTGAAGTATGCCCAGTAAATGTGAGTAAAAATTTGAGATTTGTTTCTCAAAGATGTCCCACATCTCAACTCAAATTGGAATTTTTCAGGTGAAACTCTTTACAAACAGAAACGCTGATGTTGTTAAGCTGATTTTGCGGCAAACATATTTCTCTAGCATAAATATCATGGCATGGGGAACGTGACAGTGGAGTCCATTTTAGCACTCTTTTTATTAACATTTTCTTAAAAGACTAAGGGCCTAATTACGAGTTTGGCAGTCCATAGGACCGCCAAACTTGCGGTGGAGGTGCAGCGGCGGTCGGGCACCGCTGCACCAGTAGTCCGACCACCGTATTACGAGTACGGCGGTTGGACCTCCATGGGACCGCCACAACTGCCAGGGATCCACGATACCTGGCATTGGTGCGGCAGTCTTGAGGCCGCAATATGCTTGGTGGTGGCACTGCGAAGCATATTACATAGTTTCCTCACCGGCATCAATCTCATTGCGGTTCTCATGCCATGAAAGTGCTGGCGGTAAAGAAGCCCCCCTCTTGCCCCTGTGCATGGCGGTGCATGCAGGGGGGCACATGTTGTGCCCCTCTGTGTGCATGCATCCCTGTTTCTGCATGGCATGGACTGCACAGTCAATGCCGTGCAAGAACGTGCATTGGGGGTCCCGCAGTAGTGAAGTTCTAATGCTCACATATGAGGCTTTGTACTGCACTGCGGTGAGATCACCATGCTGCCCGCCCACTAGACCATGAAATAACACCTAATCTGGAGGCGGGCAGCGGTCAACTTTGGCGGTCATGTAGCGGGGTGCTTGCATGGCGACCCGCTCCAAGACCGCCAAAGTCATAATTAGGCCCAGTTTGGAAGGTGGGTTACTCCAGCACAAATGTGATGGATACCCCGACCACCTTTTTACAAATGCCATAGGAAATAATTCACTTGTAATAATGTGGACAGGATACCTGCCACATTTGGATGGAGTAACCCATACGCAAACTCTAATTCAGGCCCAAATTATTTTCTGGGTTCTAAAGTGGAAAGTCGCTGGTGCAATACCTATGCACCATCCTGCCCTTATTTTCTGACCCAGTATGTTTCCCTGTGCAGGAGATTTAGGTCTCAAGTCCCCAGACTTGTGCTCTTCATTTTTTGGATGTCACTCACTGCTTTAATCTTGGGTGACTACTGTCACCATGAACAGGCCATGATGTCTAATGGTTTGTGGCAGCAGATTAAAAATTATGGGGTACATGTTTTTTTATCTGCATCCCAGTGGGAAGACGGCTAACAATCACTCCCCATGCAGTCATGTGGACTGTGATAATTGGGCCCCCAAATTGCTCCAGAGCATTAATGGTGTGTGTGAATAGTGCTTGAGTATATGATTGGTGTGATCCCCATCCCCTGAATTTATGTAGCCCTTAAGTTTGTAGAGTTTTCCTACAATTAGTGGTGGTCAGAGCTGTTGCCCCCTTTTCCTGCCTGTCTCCCTTTACTGCTCTCCCTCTTTTCCCCTCACTGTAGAAGCCATTCTGAATCTATGTGCATGTTTGATGTTTGTAATGGCATTAATTTGAATGCGAACGGAAAACGTATTTGTGTTCACTCTTCCTGGACAAAGTCAGTTCTAACATTCCAGCCTGTAGCTTCAGACATGCAACATTTAAACTGTGAATTGTGGCAAGGGCATGGCCAAGACTCTACACCCACACCAGAGAAGTGCTGCCTGCCTGCACCTTGCATCCTGTGTCCTCTGTCCAGGAAGCCCTGACCCAGCATTAGCCTCTGATTGTACAAAGAAATTCCCATTCCAATCTGCAGTCCCAGGTTGAGATTTCACCTTGGTAGCTTGTTGCCATGTAGCTATACACCTGCAGGAAATAGAACATTCAATATTTGGTTTCCTATAGAAGTCTGAAGGTCAACTTTAAATCTGAGTGGTCAAGTGGCTGTAACCCAACACTTGCTGGTTCTAAATATTAGCTCGACTCTGTAGCTTACGTATAGCTTACGTATAGCTTACATAGCTTTGAAACAGCTCTGTGCACTTGTTTAATTAAAGGTTTATTGAAAATGCAGTAAATTTTGCCTGTACCCCGTGAAGGAGTACAGAACACACTCCATCACTGAGGAAAATATTTTGCTGCTGCTGCAACGGCCCCCCGATCGGAATTCTGCAACCACATTGCAGACTTCATCGCTCCCCTCTCTATCAGATCAACCAACTACATCTTCCTAAGGGACCTCAATTTACAGCTGGAAGACACCACAGATTCTAACTCCATGGCCCTCCTCAGCAGCCTCAATAACCTCGGATTCACCCAGCTCGTCCAAGGACCAACCCACACAGCAGGTCACACCCTCAACCCTATTTTCTCTGCCAACTACAGGATCACCACCACCCACATGGCCCCGCTCACATGGTCCGACCACTACATCATACATTTCAAGATATCCACCCACCAGGCCACCCCACCAGAAAAACCCAAAGCACCATCAAGACACTTGGGCAAAATATCTGAAGAAAACTGGACCAAGACCCTATAGAAATGCCCACCCAACCACACCGGGAATCTCGATGTCGACACCAACTCTTCAATAAATGGCTCACCAACTGGGCCAACCACACCGCTCCCACCAGAAACAAGACCAAACAAAACAACAAACGACCCAGCTGGTACACGAATGACCTCAGGGAGTCTAAGCACCACTGCAAACAATCTGAGAGAAAATGGAAACTCAACAAAAACACCACCGTAAGATCCACATACAAAGCCACCCTCAACCTCTCCCGCCAACAACTACGAGACACAAAGAAAAAGGCCCTAACTCTCAGATTTGAAGCCAGCTCCAACAGCAGAAAATAACTCTTCACTATCATCAAGGAGTTCTCCAATCCTGCATCTGCCAACAAAGGCCTCATTCCACCCCAAGCACTCTGCAATAACCTTTCTAACTTCTTCAAACAGAAGATGGCCAAGATCTACAACGCATTTACCCACAGCATATCAATACAAACTCCCCCAACCATCCAGACACCTCCTTCATCACCAAACAGCAGCTAAGCAACTGGAAGCCCCTCTCGAATGAAGAAACCATCACCTTGATGAATGCCATCCACTCAGGAGCCCCCACAGACCCATGCCACCACTTCAGATACAACCTTGGAGAAACCATCATCTCCCCCGCACTTGCCGCTGTCATCAACACCTCCATAATCACCTCCACCTTCCTGTTGTGCTGGCAAAATGCAGAAGTCAACATCCTATTGAAGAAACCAACAGCGTGTATGAGTGTGTCCCGGGGTTTCTGAGTGTATATATGGCTGAGTGTCTGACTGAGTCAGTGAGTGCATCGGTGTGTGCTTGGGTGTGTCAGTGAATGTATGAGGATGTGCCAGGGTGCCTGAGTGTATGTTAATGTTAATTTAGTGACTTTTGTGGTTCACTCTGACAGGTATTGTGATTGTTCATTGGGGAGGGCGCACACCCCACTGAACCCCAAAAAATATTTCCTGGAGATATATCTTACCTCAGACAATCTTCATTTCAGTTCCTTTCACTTGTCCTTTCTCTTTCTTATTTCTTACACTCTCCATCCTCGCCAGTCTCTCTTTTTCTCAACTTATTGTGTAAATTTACAAAAATTACACAGTATTGTATTTAAAATACTTTGCAAGTCGACAACATAATCGGACACACAAACGCAAAAAACACTGCAATGTCATAAATCTAAATGCTATTTAGTTTTGAGTCATGGCATAGGTTATAAAGATACATTTTTCATGTCTTTTGTTCTCAATTCATAACTATGGGAACAGTTGTTTTGAAGCAGACTACGTCACAAGGGTTAACAATATAATATGCATACTTTTTGGCACTACTAAACATATTTCGTATTGAAAAATCAGGCAGTATTTCTGCCCCATCTTTTGCCCATTCTTTGTACCTGCTTTCATTTGATGCTATTATATATGTAATGCTATGTGCCACTGGTGGCTCTCAGCATTTGTGGGCAATTGCCCAGGGCCCCACTTTCCAAGGGGCCCCCTGGAAACGACAACTTTCTCTTCATCTAGCTCACCTCTGTCTATTTCCATATTTTAGCATCTCTCCTCTCTGCCTACCTCTGCCTCTGAGTCTTTCTCGCTTTTCCCAGTGGCATCAGAAGGACTTTTGTGGGACCTGGAAAGATATATTTCAACAGTTTTCCTGTGAACCCTGTGTCTGAAAGTCTTTTTTTGCATCAAATGGCTTTAATTAGCAGAAAATGGGCAATCAAATTTACAAAAAGATGACTCAAACTTTGTCTTGCACAGGGCCCAAAAAATTCTTAAAACAATACTGGCTGAGATTGCAAAGAGCCTGGTGTGCGTAGATTCAAAATCGTTTTGAAGAGGTTGGCACTCGGTGCCTCTCTAGAGCATAATTACTTAGGCTTTTGGCAAGGTTGCTCCAAATAACAATGCCTTACCTATACGTCTCAATACATAGAACACGAAAGAATCAACACAAACAGCAGGTCTCCAAGTAAGAGCAGGAGGATTTCCAGCTGACCTGAAATATCACCTAAGTGAGAATGGTGTCTGAACTCACATTTTTCACTAACTTATCCAACTACACATTTCTCTCAGTGAGTTAAGCACCCGTTTCAGAGATCTGTCTATAACTTACATGTCACTTTTGCCTAGTTGACTATTCATTTAACAAACATGACTAAAGGCATGTACATACAAATGAGAACATGCATAAAACTTTATATGAAACTGAAAATGTTTATTATGTAAGATAATTATATCAAAAACATTTTTTTATAAATGCATAAATAAATCCATTAGCTTATGTTTTTTAAAACAATGCATGTCATCCACGACACCATCTTCAACACACACATACTCATGCAATCAAGCACTTCATACAAACAGCAGACACAAATGCATCAAAAAAAGAAAATTATTGTACTTTGATATAAATCTACATCGAGTTTTATCAAATGATATATTTCTTTCTAACAAAGCAACTATGGTGTAGAGATTGTGGCTACAATAAGTATTCTTATTTTCTCTCTACACGCGATTCGGCGAACTGCCTTCTTCAGGAAGCCACAAAATGCGTTTAGCAATGCTGTGTCTGTAGACAAAAAATTCAAAATATATAATATATACAGAGCAGGTCTCGCTATTTTGCGTAACTTTGATAGGTATTGGGGAGGCAGATTTACTAAAATCTCATGCAGTGCACCAGGCAAAAAAGCTGCACTGCGTTGCGTGAGAAGAAGAGAGCAGGAGATCGCCATATTTACAGAAATGGCACTCTCCTCCCCTCTCTCCAGCGCTGGCACTGAAATTAGCTGCTGTGTGTCACGCACACACCTTTGCACCATAGTGAAAGGGTGTCTGCGTGAGTCTAGCATAGGTTTTGTACTGGAAGGATAGCCTACCAGTACAAAATTCTACGCTCAGACTAACTTTAATCCGTTTCCCACTTTGTATGCGTGCCTGTACTGTGCAGCACACATACAAAGTCAAAAAAGGAAGGAGAAATAAAAGCATTTCTCCTTTATAGCGCCTATTTTGAAATGGGTGCTATTTTCTCACGCTAAACCCTGTCTACTTTTTTAAGTAAATAGGGTTTAGTGTCAGAAACCTTGGGTGATTGCATGGGAACGCCCATGCACCACCCATGGTATGCCCCCTTGGCGCTAAGTAATGCAAAGCAGCACTATGCGCTGCTTTGCGCTACTTTCAAGTATTTTCCAGTGCTAAACAAGTTTAGTGCTGCAAAGTAAATTAGTAAAAAAAGATTTAGGGGCAGATTTACAAGCCCCTGCGCCACCAGTACGTCACTTTTCGTGACGTACTGGTGGCGCAGGAGCTCCTCGATATTTACAAGGAGAGGAAAAGCCACCATGCGTGACTTTTCCTCTCCTTGTAAACTACCGTCCCTTCTCACGCAGCACTTTGCGGTGAAGGGCGTTCCATGGGATGTTGCTGTGGGTGTTCCCACGCAGCACCCATGGAACAAGACACATCTCCAGAATTACGAGAAATCGTAACTCTGGAGATGCGTCTGAAAGCTACGCCACCCTAGAGGTGGCGTAGCGAGCGCACCCGAGGAGAAATGTTTTCATTTCTCCTCGTTTCACCTCTTTCAATGCGTGCTGCATTCTGCAGCACGCATTGAAAGAGGAAGCCTGTACTGATTGTTTTTGTGCAGAAAGGTGCCCCTTCCTGCACAGAAACAATCTCCCCATGGCGCAGGCATCCTTGCACCATGGTGCAAGGGTGCCTGCGCCGGCGCTCAGCAGCTGTTTGTGCGCCAGCGCAGGGGAAACACAGGAATGCGACATATTCTTGTAAATATGTCGCATTCCTGTGCTCTGAAAGTGCCGCAGCGTGGCGCAGCCAAAGGGCTTGCAGCGCCACGCTGCGGCACTTTCTTGTAGATCTGCCCCTTTGTATCCTTTTGCGTCACTTTTGGGGCGCAAACACGGCGTTAACTCTTAGTAAATAGACCCATGTGTGTGCATTGGCTTCTATGGGTGTTTGAACAGGTCCTGACCCGTAACGTCCACTTTGCATCCATTATCAGGGATCAAGGCAATGCAATGCAATGCCATTTAGCGGTGATCTTCCAGAGAAAAAAACGTTTCCACGTAAAAGCTGATCAGCGCTATCTTTTGCGTCACTGGACATCTCTTTGCGTCATGCAAGCACCAGCGCAGAAGTTTAGCAATTCTGGGCATCTCTCCATTTAAGGCTCTCTCTTTCTCTCTCACGCTCTCTCTAGACCTCTCTCTCTCAATCCCTTACTACCAAACCCTTCTTTATAACCCCTTTCACTGTTTTAAACTGATATCTACAGATGTCTGATTTTTCCTTATCAGGCTTGTTCTTTTTTCCTCTGTCGACTCCCCTTTCTCTGTCTCCGTTCGGTGCAGCGCAAGGCAGGCGTACCACCTTGCGTGTGTTTTTGTTACAGTTTTATACTGTGCTATCTTTTTACTAGACTTCACAGCTGTCAAGGGGCGACCCTACATATCCAGGAGATGTTCCTCACTGCTGTGCTTGGGAAAGAGGGGTTTCTTATTGATTTCTTGATGGCAGCCCCTGGCGAGGTTCTTCTCGTCACTCCGAAGGAGCCCTGCGTCTTGACAGGTCTGTAATTCTGAGTGGGCTGAATGTCAATACCTACTCACCTGCCACCGCGCAGTGCTTCGCTCAGACCCTTGCCTGCACTTAACAAATAATCCAAATTAGAACATATATTTTACCAGAAGTGAACGAGCTGGCAACCTGGTCCTTCCGGCGTCTCTGAAGCAGTGAAAAATGGCGCTGAGGAAAACGAAATGCTTTTCTTTGTCTTGCATAGGGCGAACTAAAATGAGAGGTTCTAATCTGAGAACGTCATGCCCAGTGCTTGAAATTGAAAAATAGAATCTTGTTTCTGAGAATTGCCGGTACTCTCCAATTAAAAGTATTACGTCATTCTTGAGAAGTGCAGGCACTCTCCCTCTCAAAATAGAAAAGTGCAGGTACTGCGTACCGGAGAGCACCGGCCCAAATAAAGCCCTGGTCATGCCCGGTTCATTCCGCCTCTGTCTGATGCAGTTTGCTCTAGCGATGGGTAAGACACATATCGCCACATCCTGAAATTGTTCAGTGCCTGCACCAGTAGCGGCCGTGGTGGGAGTGCTGCCGGGCGCTGACGTGGGGCAGGGTGGGGGGTAGTAAACTACGGATTACGGCAGATTAGAGTTAAGTAAACATATAAATAAATAAAATGAATTTCGTTGCGCGCGCTGCATTGCCAAATGCGATGCAGGGCGCGCAACGAAATTCATTTTATTTATATGTTTACTTACCTCTAATCGGCCGTAATCCATAGTTTACTACCCCCACCCTGCCCCTCCCCCGCCCCACGTCAGCGCCCGGCAGCACTCCCACCACGGGCCGCTACTGGCCTGCACGCAGGCGCAGAATGTAGTTCTGCGCATATCTTAAACGAAAACGCAGATCTTCACAGAGCGTGGATTAGCTCTGTAATATTGCAACCTTTATTTGCTGGGGGTGGTTGCGTGTGTAACGTAGTTCAACGCTGTATACACAGGACTTTAAAATGGTTAGTAAATTGACACTGTTATTGTGTCGCTTTGTAGTAAATAAGGGCCTTAGACTAAGGACATTATTCAAACTTGTGACCTGCAGATCCCAACAGATGTTAGCAGTGAGAGTCGCATTCACAAAGGAAGATTGCAAATTTGCACCTGAAGGTCCACGACTGCGCATTGAGCAAATGCCATACTCTTGTCCCTCGGCTGTTGACCTTATGCAGGCTGTCCCGCCCCTTCATGAGAAGGATATCTTGTGACTGAATAACAGACCTTTGTGCTGGCCACAGGTGTGAAAATATTACATCACTGAAGTTGGGAAAAGGTGTAAGTGGCATGTGAGGTAGGGCTCCCTCTCTTCCTTCTCCCATGTTTATGGTAGTGTTTTATGCCGGAATATCGCATACAGAAATTTTATGTGACATTTTTGAGTCCAAAAAGATAGTCCCGTTGGGCACAGATTTTCTATTAACTTCAATAGAGAGATATTCTTGTAAATGATGTTTAGGACACAATATTTATCTCAGATGATATTCTGACGATATTCTGGATTGCTTCGTGAGGATCAGCTATCTGAAAACAGTTTCTATATCATTGATTGTGTATTAACCTGAATACTGGACCAGTGCCTACATGGAGCATCCAGCCATGAACCATTTTGGTTTGAAGCAAGGCATTGACAGACATCACATATCAACTTGATTTCAGTATTATTAACAGGTAAAATACTTCTTGCCTTACCCAATTTTTTGTGCTGTGCAATGTAAAATAACAAAGCATGCTACATAAGACTTGACTATGTGAGTGACCTGCAAATTGCTTTGCAGACAGAGGACTGTGAAAGATCAACTTTATCTCCAGTAATCACATGCGTGGCATTGTATTAGAGTGCACATGATAACTTTCGAGTGATTTATGATGGTCTTGGGTTGTAGATTCTTAATGAGGTTCTTTGCAGTTGTGGATATATTTCTGGTCATTACTGGAGTGTTTGATTAATCATCTACTTGAACTGTCATTCTTCCCATGACTTGGTAGATTATTAGGTGTGCCAGCTGCACTTGCATTATCGTAGGAGGTGCTCCCCTTGTATGTTGTCATCACCATCTTTCCCTGTATCTAGCACCCATCCTGTGCTTTCTTTGTGGTTGCTGAGTGTTGGTTGTTGGGCGTGCTATAAAATCAAGATCAATGCTTTTTGTAATTAAAGTGTTTCTTCGAGTTTACCTGGTCGAGGATTATTGTGGTCTGACTTCACAGTTACTTATTTTTCCACTATGATGGCATGGATTGTTCTTTTCCAATTAATTTGCTTAACATATTATATAGCACTTTTTGTTATTTTAACATTTTCCCCCTTTAATTTAAATAGTTTTCTTGCCAAAACAGTCTGTCTTAAATACATTCATTTTTTAGTATTCACTTTTATAATTTTTCAGGGGGGGCATACATTTAGTATGACGTGTCTTTTGACATTCTGTCATTCTAAGTAAGTGAATGTAAGTCAAGTATTTTTGCAAATGGGTGCATTTTTCATTTGGTCAATTGCAGTGGCCACTTACAAGTGTGAGTCTGCCTATACAAAGTCAGTCACTTAACTTGCCATACATATTTTTGAAAACATCTTCTTAATTTCACCTAACAGTTTAGTCATCTCTGTATCTTCTGATTTCATGTTAACACGAGAGGCTTATATAATGTGCATATGAATTTTATTTATATATCCTCTAGCAGCAGTACATCTGAAATATTACCAAAATCAGAATCCTCCAATCCATATAAACCTCGGTAGTCCAGAACGCTACCGCTTTAATTGCTGCTCATTCAAAAACTAAGATTACGGGGCATATTATCAAGGGCTTTATCGCCGCTTTAGCGGCACTTTTTGCCGCTAAAGCGGCGATAATTTTATCGCCCTATTAGCAAGCTGTCGCTAACAGGCGTTAGCGACAGCTTTCAGGCGTTAGAGGCCGCGTTTACCATCGCCTTGCATGTCAGCGATAATTATCGCTAATGACATGCAAGGAAGGCGTTCCCTACTAAAAGCGACTGAAAACAGTCGCTAATCCCACTACCCCTATTAGCAAGGCAGGCGGAGCGATAAAATAAATTGCGCTAAGCGCGTTTATCGCTAGATTCTAACACCTGCTAGTGAGGACGACTTACCTGTTTAAAGTATAGGAGGTGGATTCTAATGCTGAATCCACCTTAGCGTTAATGCGAGAATATCGCTGGTTTTCCAGCGATATTCTCGCTTTTTGCCGCTATCGCTGGAAATAATATCGCTATGGAGATAAACCTTACTAATAGGGTGTTATCTCAGCGATATTTTCCAGCGATAGGCGGCGTTAACCAAAGTCGCGCTAAGCGTGGTTAGCGATAAATATCGCTATTCCTTGATAATATGCCCCCACGTTTTTCTTCTACGTTGTGGATTTGTGTATGCAAACATTTTACACATAAGTGTTGTTTTAAAATGTAACTATTGTTCTAATTAGTTGTTTAATAGTTAGTAGTTACTGTGTGGGCTTAGACCATGTTTTTATTTTCTGTTGTGGATTTGTGCGTCTTAACATTTTACAAGGAATTGTTGTTTTGAAAGTTAATGATTTCTCTAATTCTCTTTTCGATAGTTATTAGTTAAACGTGTAGAATTTGTAATTGTAATGTGATAGGTTTGTTTTGAAGCCAAGTGATTTGAAGGGTAAATAGTGATTTTAATCCCTTTTATCCCTATCCATGCCGTTTTCCAGTGGTGATTGCACCAAAAGGTAGTTATTTGATTTAGGTTTACTAATGCCCTTATGTGATGATAATTAAACTTAGGAGCCCAACCACAGGTGAGGACTGAGTATTTTTTGAGCACGCATGCAGCACAAACAGAGGCCACGTGCATTGGTGCACTTGCAGTCACTGCTGCAGCACAGGGGCAGGCCTGTGCACTGCTGTGAAGGGATCACTGAAACTCACAGGAGAGGTGATGGGGCTGACAAGGTGTTTAGTGCCCTACTAATGGTAGAACTTTGTTTGGCGTAAAAGGGCAGGATCCTGAGACATGCAGGGCATCCAAAAGTGGCTTATTAAGTTGGGAATGGAGGACCCTTACCACTCAATAAACACACCTAGGTTAGGTTTCAACACAAATTTCAGAGAAACTCTGCTCAATCCCTGGTAGCTATTGCACAAGTAGCAGGCAATTCTCCAAATGCCTGCTAAGTTCATGCAGTACCAACAACTTTAAAGTACAGAACGCAAAACAATAAATTCTTAGACCAATTTAGAGAACTGTTTAATGAACAAATAGAAACCAAAATCATTATAATTGAAGAACGGAAACCATAGATGTGAACTTTTAACACTTTTAGGTAAACAGCAGTTAAAAAGGTCAAGCTCCAATCAGTAGTAACAATTGTTGGATGACCAGGACCTAGGTGCAATTTCAGGCTGACCGTAATGGAGCAAATGACGGTTACAAAAGGCAGGTTGAACCGGTCAATGTTCTTATCTTAGGATCTGGGGCTAGGTGTATAAAGCCATTCTGCTATTGCAAATATTGTGATTCACAAACACAGGTGTCCGACTGCAAAATGAATCTTAGGCACACATTAAACCCGTTTTGTGAGTCAGATAAGCTTCAATTGTGTCGCACAAAATAGAGACTCCGTCCCCTTTGTCAGTGGTGTTGGGCGACCTTGAGAGGCATAAGCAGTGGTCAAGGGGACCACTGCCTGCTACACAAAAAGTTTTAATTTTTTTTTTTTCAAAAGCAGCATTGCTTACTTTGGATAACATTGGCTTCTTTAAAATAAGTTTGCCATGTGTGAATGCACAAAGCGATACCAAAGGGGATGATGGACGGAGCGCTAGAGCAAATCAAACACTCACCCCCAGTCAACTGATCTGGGTTTAATCCATCATCATTCTTTAGCTCACTCCACCACCCCAGTTCAGACATAGCCATATGCAAATCAGTCTGACCCTGTGCCTCATGGGAACAGTCCAGCCCGAACTGCCAAGCCATGTCTTCCCTGGACCGGAAACAAGCATCCTGGGACCGGTTTCGGGTTCAAAACCCTCATCAGCCAGGCTATCTTGAATCCAGTGGCAAAGTGAGCAAGGGACCCACGTCTGGGCATACCCTGCCAACTTAGGGCGAACAAAGCGATACCAAAGGGGATGATGGACGGAGCGCTAGAGCAAATCAAACACACAGGGATAGTGGTCTGCTTCTTCTTGTAGGTCGCCTTCCATATGTTTGTAGCCAATCTCAGGATGTCACAAGCAGTAACATACCTAACAAATATTAATTAGGAAGGTCATTCTGCATCCCCCTGTGACTGGAGATTTTTCAAAGAGATCTATTAATTCATAAGCCACATTACAGAGGCAGGTCATATAATGTAAAGTCATTGCACAATTTGTGATCACTTTTTGCAACCTGACTTTTAGTATATCTGGCGTTTTGGCTCTGTAATGGAAGTCAAAATCCTTCAGCAGGGCAAGGTTTTCTAGCATGCTTAGAGCGCAGCTTTCCTGAGCATGCCTCAGCATCTTCTCCTGGTCTTCTGGAGGTTGACAAATTTTTAACTCCTTATCTTACCCCAGTAGTTATTGGACCCCTGCCTTGGTGGTAATGGTTGTTGGTTGGCCACAGATATCCTGGGATCCGTCCTACTATGGCTCTGCAAACTGGACCAAGTAATCCATATCTGCACTTACCTCTCAGGGTAGAGAGGGTCAGAGGCTTCTCAGGGAGGCGGTGGGTGGGGGCAAGAGCTCACAAATCAACAGTTAACCAGCAGGTACAATAAAGTATTGTTCAGCCAGGTTCTTACATTCTGGGTATAAGACAGACCATAAATCACACAGCATAGCATAATATAACACTGCACAATAAGGGGGTTCAGATACAGGTTTGGAATCCTCTTTGTGATCTCATGGTGTTTGTTGGAAATGGGGGTCTCTAGTTGGCAATGGCTGGCGCCCCTGTCCAAATAGGGACCCTTCTCCCCAAGTCAGGGCAAGTGGGCTACCCCCTTTGATAACCCCTGCTCAACCCTGTGGTAACGTAGCACGAGCAGCTTGGCCTATCTCAGAGGCAGTGTGTGAAGCATTTATTACCATCAGATGTTGTTCTCCAGTATCTATAATCCCTGGTAGGTAACAAGGGACAAGACACCGCTTGGCACAAGTGGAGTTCACTCAAAACACACCCAAGATGTGGATGTAAAAACAGTTATCTTTCTCCTCATTAAGTTTATCCAGTGAAAGACTTAAGTTTTTATCAAAGACTTCAGTCTGCTTCCTCATTCTCTCATTCTACTGACAGGTTTTGGCCTGCTGGTTATCTGTGTTGTAGTCGTTGCAGTGTGCATGGTGTGGGACAGAAGCATGTGGTCATCTCGCTTCTGCGACACTCTTGAACTGTAGGTGCAGCGGCAGCACCTCTGCTCATAAAGTGATGGCTCGGAGATGTGAGTGTGGCAGCTCATATGGCTCACACAGTAGCACTTATCTTCAGCAGCAGTATCCTACCTAGACCAGGTGCAGACAGGGCCCTGTGATGACTGATGCAGTCTCCAGGCCAATCAGAGTTCCCCCCTCAGTGGCCATGAAGTATCCCATCTTCGGCTTTGGAAATGTCAGTTGTAGCGGGACACGAAAAACTGATATACAAACTTAATGATCAGGCAGCGATATGTGGTCAAATCTGGGGACACTTTTGACACACCCATCAACATAGGATATCCCCACATTTGGGACCTGTCGTACACTCCAGCCATTGATCCTCACATTTATTACCCAAATCTAGATGCTTAAACTTTCCAGCAATACGTAGCGACAGTCACACCCCTTAGGGCAAAAGAAGATAATGAGAAATAATCTGCACTCTACAAACCACCACCGCAGCTAGTAGCTGGAGTAACATTCTAATCAATTGACCTTACTAGAATTCTATGCACAGTCCTTACTCAATGGATACTCAGTCACTGGGTGCTTCAATGGCTATGAAAAATGGGGCAAGAAGAATAATATTAAAGAATAAATTTGCATAGTATCAAAAATCTGATTGTATCACAAAATGTGTTAAACTGGAAATGTCATAGTCAGGTCTGAAACAACAATTTTCATATTATTTCAATCTCTACACCACACGTGGCTTTGAATCTGATCACTAGAATCTCTGCAATTGTATTTAATAAAACATTGACATTATACAGATACCTTTTTCGCAATGGAAACCATTTACTATCTTATGTTTTTATTCTTTATACATATCTCTCGTTATCATTTAATGCAAAATCAAAATGTAATTACGGTGAGGAATGTTCCACAAAAATTATTACACCAACACACCCTGAAGGAAACACACCCGTGCCGTAATGTGCACTGTTTCCAATAGAGGTGCTGTTGTATTAGTAAAGAGGCATTTACTGAAAATAGAAGATGTGTACATTCTTTTTTTTAAACTTTTGCTGTTCGACTGACCTATTGGATGTGAAGTATGTACTCCGATAAGCAATACCTGCACCCGTTTGTCCTCCTCTAACCCTCATTCCCCTTACTTTTTTCTGGGCACTCCTTGACAGGTACAGAGCAACTATAGTATAGCTTTTAAAATAGAACGATTTATTGGCTTTTTATTGATAAAATGCGGCTTCTCTTGCCTCGCTAGAATGTTTGATTTATTTTATGTTGTTCTGCTTATCATTCATCAATAGCCTATGTTTTCACATTTACCATGCTGATTTACTACTGTGTACTTATCAAAACTCAAATAAAGAACCATTGCACAAAGATTGTAAAAGAGGCGCCTAACGTTCACAGAATGATTTGTGGTGGTTCCGCTCACCCACAGCACTTCACAGGAGCAAAATCCGAAAAACAGACAGTTTATTCTTCGTTATTTTACAAGTAGCAAACAAAAATTGACCAAAGTCTTGTAGACTCCATAGTCAGTAGAGTAGCCCTATGTAAAATCATTACAGAACATCCCGAGTGAAAGAAAACTTCTTATAGGAAATACTAGAATATTTTATATGCTCTACCGCTGGAGGGGCAGGGGAGGGGTTGAGGCGGGGAGGTTTTGTTGAGCACATTAAAGTGGAGGTGCCAGTGTTTTCCTTTTTCTTGCACTGTTCATTTCCCCAATCTAGCTTTCCTGTTTAGCGGCGAAAATGCCGTGTTGCAAACATTTTTTGAAAAAGCAGGGGGCATATTAGCAAGTGATTTATCGCCGCTTTAACGGCACTTTTTGCCGCTAAAGCGGCGATAAATCTATCGCCCTATCAGCAAGCTGTCGCTAACAGCAGTTAGCGACAACTTTCTGACGAAAGCGATCGGTTTGGGTGCCGCTTTGCATGTCAGCGATGTTTATCGCTAATGACATGCAAAGTAGGCGTTCCGACCAACATACCCTGTAAACAGACGCTAACAGGCCTATCACCTATTAGCAAGGAGTCCCTGACCCCGGTTAGCGGCGTGAAAAGTCGCGCTAACCGGGGCCATCGCCATTTTTTTATCACCTGCTATTTTCCTGACTTAGCCATACATTACATGGGGGTGGATTATGCTGATACGACCACAGGGTCGTATCAGCAAGGTTTCCACCTCCCCATGCAACATCGCTGGTTTTGTCGCGATGTTGGCCCTTCCCTCCCGCTATCGCTGGAATATTTATCGCCATAGCGCTAAATGTCGCTAATACAGCGTTAGCGTGGCAATATATTCCAGCGATAAAATAAATCACGCTAAGCAGGGTTAGCGATGATTATCGCCTCTTCTTGCTAATATGCCCCCATATTTTTTGTCATCATTACGATCCAAGGCTGGCATCCTAGGGTTCTAAAAAGCTTGCACTTTTCACTGCAGTGGAGTTCTCATCCCAGCTGGTTTTGAGAAATGATTACATTTCAGCTGCAGCACGCTAGTCAAACTTTGTCATGCAGACTCAAATTCAACAAGCCAGACTAAATGAATTATAACTCGTTCCTTCCCCATGCACAGCTTAATCCCTTTCATATTACATCAGTTATAGCATGCTAAATCATAGCACTCATAACAACACTCATGCCATCTGAAATTGCATCCTTTATAAGGAGAGTAGGCATGGTAGAGGGTGGAGTTATAGTTAATTTAGTCTGGCTAGAGAGTTGACAAAGCTCTGTGCGGAGGTGCACAAGTTACATGAAGATTTGGGAAGGGTGCAAATTATATTTTGAGGGTTTTTTTTTCCCATGTCTTTATTGGTTTTACAATGTGAAATAATATCAACAGTCGATCGATCCAGGGCCCAAGCTGTAACAAAAACAGAGGAGTTACAGAAGCACATTTTGACTCACAAACTTTGCCTGATATAAAGCAATACAGTTAGATTGCAGACCACCATCTCACAAACATAAGTCACCATACATGTAGTTGAGTTAACATATACGGGGAGTCCAAGGCGGAGGGGGACCGCCATTCCACTGCCGCTAGTCCACTATGTCCCTCTCGGCTATGGAGGGACCGGTGTAGCATGTGATGGGGTACAGATTGAAATCTGCTATGACAAGGGACTAGTTATACATTGCACATTTGGGAGCCTCAGCCCAAGGCATGATACCCACCGACATTGTGGTAAGGGCCAGACTGTCAATAACAGCACTACAGTCCTCAATGTGCCCTGGCGGGACCAGCTGTAGTGCACAACATCCCAGAGCCAACAGGCCCGCTGTGAGCAATAGGAATGTATGTGAGAGAGGGTGTGCGAAGGGGCACCTAAAGGGGTCGCATGTCATCCTTCACTTCCAGGTTTCTAATTAAGCGGTCCCAGATCATTCCACAGATCCGGGTCCACCATGTCTAAGGGTCTCCGCAAGGACATCTGATTCAGTCCTCACCCATTTTAACAAAATGGGGAGCCACCAATGCACATCAGGGGCCTCGTGGGAGTTCCATGACATCGCAATCTGCCACTTAAATAATATAAATGGAAAGTCGATAAACCTGTGTAGGTACTTATCCCCCTTGGCCCTATGGTGAATGCCCAACAAGCAGGATTCTGGCGTGGCCAGAACCACGCTAACAACCAGTGTGGAGGTGGTCACGACAATCTTCCCCCAGGCCTGCTCACTCAACAGGCACTTCCACACCATGTGGAGAAAGCCCACATCTGGTGTACCATATCTGGGGCACTGGAGGGGGCAGTTGGGTACATGCATGTTATGCGCCATGGTGTGAGGTAAGTTTGGTGCAGGTAATTAAATTGCATGAAGCAAAAGCGTGGGCTACGGGAGACCCCTTGAACCTGCTGCAGGGTTTGGGGCCACTGATTATCTGAGAACTGCATCTGAAGGTCCATTGTCCAACATTCGTAGACCCTAGTGTCAGGTGGTGGGTCAGCAAGGCAGAATAAATGGACGTTATAAGTTTTTGGGCGCCTCCATGAGACAGTGCCGTGTGCAGTGGTAGCACTATGGGTGGTTCAATGCAACCCTGTCCCCAGTGTGTGACGACTGCAAGTTACACACCATTGCATGTCAGAAAATGCCCCACCAGTATGCCATAGGTATCCATGAGCTCCTGAAAGGACAGGAATGTATCCTTTTCTAAAACATCCCCCATGTGCTCTATACTCATGTCCCTCCAGCTCGGTATATCGTGATGACAGTTAACGCCCTGAAGAGCTGTTATGTGTCTAACGGGAAGCAGTGATGAGTATGGGGTGTTGGGCTGTGTTAATGTGTATGTATATTTTAGAGCAGTGTCTTGTGGTTCTCTTTTGATGCATCTCATGTGGGACGTGCAGCCTGGGAGTAACCAACCATGTATATATGTGACCATACGAGGAGATGCCAAAGGTCTGCCCACTCTGAGCAAGAGGCCATCCCGAGCCATTGCACCGGCCACTGCAATTGGGGCACCGTGTAGAAGTGCTGTTAGTTAGGGGCACCCAGCCCTCCTCATGCATTGGCAGATATAATTTAGCAAGTGCCACTTTCTGCCTGTCCGTGCGCCATATCAGCTCCAATAAGAGCTTATTCAAGTTAGCGAAGAAGCATGTGGGAAATGCGAGTGGTAAGGCTGCAAAAAAGTACAACAACCATGGGAGGATGAGCATCTTGGATATATCTACCTGGCCCACAGACGAGAGCGGGAGCGATAATCAGAATGGGATGGATCGACGGACCGAGCACAGAGCCCTGTATACGTTCCCCTCCATGACATCGCCGTCCAATGGATAAATCTGTATGCCCAAATAACTTGAACGTGTCAAATTGCCACTTGAGCCGAGAGTGGGGCAATGCCCCTCTGTCTTACTCCGGGATTTGGTGTAGGGGGAACAGGAAGGACTTGGACCAGTTCACTTTGAGGCCCAACAGTGCCCTAAAGTCATCCAGCATTTCCATCAGAGCCAGGAGTGAGGCTCTGACGTCACGCAGATAAACAAGGACATCAGAGGTATATATGGAGATCATGTGATGGGCTCCGTTCATCTCAATCCCCCATTGTCGGGCCTGCAAGCTTAGTCTACAAGCCAGCGGTTCCATGGCAAGGGCGAAGATCAATGGGGGAAAAGGGCATCCCTGCTGAGTGCCCCTTTGTATATTGATGCTGTCTGAAATCAACTGCCCCATTTCAACTCTCGCTACTGGCCACATATATAAGGCATGGATACATCTGAGGTACCCTGGGCCAATGTGCATCTCCTCCAATGTTGGAAATAAGAAGTCCAATGCCAGGGTATCGAACGCCTTTTTATGTATTGAGCGATACCGCCACCAGGACCCATGTACTGTCCGGGTTGCCTCTCAGGAAGTGGAGAAGCCGATGAATGTTGAGGAATGTGTTACATCCCGGAATGTACCTGTTCTGATCAGTGTGTACTAATGTACCAATAATGGGGAGCAGTTTATTCACCAGAACCTTCCCTAGTATCTTGTAGTCTAGGTTCAGTAGCACCAGCGGCCGGTAGGAGTGAACATCTAACGGGAATTGGCCTTGTTTGGGAAGTACCTCTATCAGTGCTTCACTGAGTGAGTCCAGGAGCTGTCCCTGCCCCCACGCCTCATTCTAGACCTCCAATTGCTTTGGTGATGGCTATGCACTAAAGGTGGCATAATATTTTATAGGGAGGCCATCCGTGCCCGGGGCCTTTTTGCGAACTATTTGAAATATGGCATTATTGATGTCCCCTTGAGTGTTGAGGATATTGCCCCATCCATTCGAATAGTCCCTATTGGCTGACATGTCTGTTCATCTCCGACCAGCCACGCCAGCAGCTGACCCACACGATCTTACTCTCCATGGAGATGGGCAAGGCACTGAGTATGATCAAACTTCCCAGGCATGCCTCTAGGTTCCTGTGGTCCTTCCACAGTTGTCTCAGTTGGTCAGCCTTTACAGCTTGTAGCGGCAGCTCAGTCTCAAGCTGCTGCTGTTCTTGTTTCTGAGCCAAGAGCACTCTCTACAAGGTTTGCTGGACCCCCAATACGGTGGCTCTACAGTGTATAGCTCTTCTCCACTGCAGCGTCAACTGCAGCGGGCAGTGATCTGAAAGCGTGAGTGCCAAATACTCTGTACGGAGGATTAGTGGGCCTAGTTGTGCACTACAAAGGAAGAGGTACAGACTGGTGTGGAACTGATGGACCAGTGAGTAAAAAAATAAAACTCACTATCCTCCGTGTGTTGGAGGCGCCATAAATCTTACACCGTATTACTATCCAGCAAGCCCCTGAAATGTTGGGTTGTTCTATGGCAGCCAGCGTGGGGCTGATCGGTCCCTAGCAATGTCTGGGATGCAGTTAAAGTCCCCACCTCAAATGGTAGAAGTGTGTGGGTCGGGGAAGAGAGCCAAAGTTAGTAGGTCCAGAAATGCATAGTGGGCGGTGTTTGGAGGATAAATTGCCAGCAGCGCAGGGGCATGCCATCCAAGTGGTTCTCCACCTCCATGTACGTGCCCTCTGGATCTACCCTATTTGTTTCCATCACAAATGGGACACCCGGGGCAATCCAGATCAGAAACTCCTTTATGTACGCCGAGGTTGCAGTACCATAAATCTGACCTCTTCATTTCGTATGGAGTCTGTGTAATTCTCTTTGCGTTATGTGCATCTCTTGCAGGAAAGCTATATGTGCATGACATCATTTAAGATAGGTATGGATTTGGTATCTTTTGGTCGGAGTGGCCATACTCCTCACGTTCCAAGTCAGTAAGTTGCAGGATCATAGCTCGTATGGCTGCATCCATTGAAGGTTCATATGTACAACAGTGGGATGTGAGCCGCTTCCCTCGTGTTGGGTAGCCTCCCGGTGTGGATCCTCCCTACCACTTCCCTCATGTGTATATCTCTCTAATGGTGCTAATAGCAAGCAGGCAATTGTGTAGGTGTAACTCCAACAGCATACTAACATCATGAACAACATCCCCATGCCCCCCTCCCTGTCCGAGCACCTCCCTGGTGCCCAGCCATAAGAATTCAACATATGCATATTGACTATCTGAAAACTAAACTTAAAGTTTGAGTCCAATATGGTAATAAGGGGTGCCATAATAGGCTGTGTTTTGTAGCAGCCAAACCTCAAGCTCCTTACGATGTATTTGGTGCCCCACTCCTGCCGCACACCTCACCTCCCCTTGGCAGCCCACATTATCTGGACCACCTGGACCAACCAGGAGAGGCAGAGTTCCTTATATGAGATCGTCTGCCAATTGTGGCATCAGTTTCTGAGCATGGTATTCCTCTCCAGGAGAGACTGCAGTGTATTTGGTGTCTGATCCAGTTTCAGAGGCACTGTCTGATTGCAGAACTGCAAAGGGGTTACGTCCTGATGTATCACCTCCACCACTGCTTGTGAATGTTCCTTAGCCACCTGTTCAGTTGTGGGATGATTGTGTGGCCTCCTGGACCGTCTGCGGATTGATCTCGGGTCAGCCAGTCCTCGGTGCGTTGTTCCTCTGCCGGCTGTATCACTCAGCCCTTGGTATTCAGCCAATTCCAGCATCCTTGGGAGTTGAGTAGAAACAAATGGTCTCCCCCTCTACAACCTTGAGTTTTGCAGGAAAGAGGAACCCTAAATTTCACAGTTGTTGTTTAAATACGAGTATGCAGAGATGGTGCTACCCTCGAACCGCCAAGAGCCTTTTATCCCAAAAAGCTGGAGAATCAAGTCTCTGTCCCTATAATTGAATAGTCTCACTGGGTTCACTGGAGACCCTGGGGGAGGAGGTCACCCTGGCAGGTGGTGTGCATGCTCAACCAAAAATATTTTTGGTACTTTGCCAGTGAGCACTGTGGACAGTAACCAGTGTTCAAGTGAAGTTCCATGCTTTGGCCCTCCGAGGGCTCCGGGAAGTCCAGGAAGTGGACATTGTTGCTCCTCAAATGCCCCTCTGCATCCCCTGCTTTTCACTGCAAGGAAGTTATGTCCGCCTGCATCCCTTTGTAGTTGAGTCTCTATCTCCTCCATTGAGGGCCAGCTACTCTCTCTGCCAATCCTCTATGGTCTGCGCAAAGCAGGCCCACATCCAAGGAGACCACATCAATCTTAGTCTCCAGGGCGGTTTTCATATCCAGAATGGCCTGCAGTATCCTTTCAAATTGGCCAGAGTGCCTGTCAAGGGTGGCGTCTTGGCAGCACAACATGCCATCCACTTGCACCTGCCCAACGTCCTGGGATGCAGGATCCTCATCAGATGGGGATGGATTCTTGGACTCCCTGGGTTTCACCATTGTCCCAGGTGAGTGCAAAGTACGTGCAACCAATTCACCAGGTCTCCAAAGGACGGCCTTTGGTTTCCCCCACCTACAGAGGTAAGGAGCCTCTGTGTGCCAACTGAAAGGTCGCCAATTTATAAGTCTGAGGCGGTCCAGCTCTCACTCTGAGCAGGTGCAAGCACCACATGCCAGCCAGTGCCAGAGAGTGGCTATGGGGCCTCCTTACCCGCCATCCTCAAGGCTGGGGCGCTGAGAGTCATGCGGTCCCTCTAGGTATTGTCCAGAACACCACAGGACACCAACACGCCTTCACTGCCCCCACCTACTTTTGCACCTGGAACGGCCCCCAGTCCTCGTGACCTCCCCCGAGGCAGCTACACACCTTCACAGCAGGGGCAGGCCGCAGAGAGTCCCCGACCCGTGCCGCAGTGTGTATCATGCAGGGTCCACTGCCCAGGGTCTGCACCACAGGGGGGCACCAGCCAGTAGCCTTAGCACTCTGGAGCTTCATTGTCCATTCCAGGCTGTCCCTGCATGCCTCGGTACCTCCGGGGGCAGAGCGTGGCACCTCTCACTGCAGTTCAGCTGTCCAAGCTCACAACGTGCCCCCACCTCGCAGCACAACCATACAGGGGCACCCAGGACTCACAGTCTCCCTCGCTGCCCAGGTTGCCAGACACAGGCAGGAACCACCAGGCCCCTAGCCACTCCCTTGCAGCTAGCTGATCGACTTCTAGGCCACTGCAGCCGAGGCAGGCCTCTGCGGGCTCTCAATCTTTGCTGCAATGTGCTGGACCCAGGGTTCACCTCATGAGGCTAGCCACCCCGGCACTCATGTACACGCCGCCGGGAAGCAGTCCAGGCTTGTGGAGGGGTATCTCCAACTCACTTCACTCACAGGAGGCCCCACCCGAGTTGAGCCACAGCAAGAATTACATTGTGGCCCCGGCCTAGTCATCGCCTCCACTTGCCTCCCCCGGCGGCTCAGTCGCAGCCAAAGGCAAGCATCATAACATCGGATATCTCTGGGGGGAGTGCAGCTGTACTGCAGTGGGTGTCTGCAGGCCTTAGCACCCAGTATGAGGAAGGATTCTGCTTCGGCCGGAGCTCAAGCTGAGACTTGGCCACGCCCCCTTATAACTTTAAGTTATAACTAGAACTTTAGAATTTCTAAGGTTTGTGTAATTTAAGTTGGTTTAGTATAAAAATAATGAATACAGTTTTCCTAACTATAACTAATCTTAAACCTTTTATTTTTCGTTGAATTTATTTGTTTTTTAAAATTTGTTTCATAATCGTACAATGTTGTTTATTACGGTATTAATTAATTTAAATTATGTTTTTGATACCACAGTACATTCGCGATAGGCCAAAGTTTATTATGAACAACAGCATCGTCTGTGTGATCGTTTTGCTTTCAATAGGAGTTGCTCAATAGTACTGCAGTACCTCCGTAACTTGTCAAAATTATATTTACGCTAAAGAATTATTTTTTATTTAAAATATGGATTTGAAGTTTTATAGCTAGTTTTATTTTTAAATGGTATATGTGTAAATATTGTAACTGTAGGTTGTGTTTGTGAACTATACTGGTACCTCGATAATGATGCGGTAGTATCGACATACTGCCACAGTAATTTTGCTTTTGTAAAACAGCATTTTCATAGGCTTAGAACTCTGTCAGTTGTCAGAAACAGGATGTTTATACCCGTTATTCCCATTCAATTTGATATCTTCAAAGGAGAAGACTGTGCTCTTTGGAGGAGGGAAAATCTGTAGTGCCAAAGCAACAATGGAAGTTTTGGACTACTACCATGGTTGAAGAAGATGATCCTGTTATGTTGTAAGAGGAGGTAGAAGAAGAGGCACGGAGGAACAAGTAAAAGCCTCCATTGTAGGAGAATTCTTTTCTTTGACACCTGGAGGGAAAAAAGTTGGGGCCTTATTTATGAAGGCCTGTGTCACTTTTGTGCCGCCGTTGCATTACTTTTAGTGATGCAGCGGCAGCATAAATAATGCACCATGTTGCGCCATATTTACGAAGTGACGCATCTAGGCAGATGCGTCACTTCGTAAACCCCTGCGCTACATTATACCTGCATCAGGTATAATGTATGCAGGGTGGGCGTTACCCCACAAAAAAGGGTCATAGGAGTGGCGCAGTGAAATCTATGAGATTTCGCTGCACCACTTCTAGGACGCCAATGTGTCAAAACCTTACGCCTGTCTCATGGCAGGCGTAAGGGTGACGCAGGCCCTTTCACATGGGGCTTGCCCCATGTGAAAGGAACATTGCTGGAGTTGCGTCACGCTTCTGACACAACTCCAGCAATGCGCCACTTTTGCGCCGACAGATGCATCAGCAATACTGACGTATCTGTCATTCCTTGCAACATGATGCGTCATACTGTAAATATGACGCATCATTGGTGTCGCAAGGAGGGTGCACTGAGAAGTGTTGCATTGCTGCTTTCACGCAGTGATGCGCCACTTCTCATAAATGAGGCCCTTAATTCCAACATTTTTTACATGCAACCTATGTAACAAAATTGTTATTTCCCGCAGGAACATCAAGCAATACTCCTTTGGTACCACAGGATTGAGAAAACATCTGCAGGCAATTCCCACCACCACGTTGGCACATGCAGAAATGAGGCCTCAGAAGGAGATAGCAGAGTCCGAAGAAGGAAGATTGGCAGAGGCCACGTCTTCGGTTACTGCAATACCTTCAACTTCTTCTGGTTAATCAGCCCCTCCACCACCACCCACTGCATCTGCCCCTCAAGTAGCACCTTCTACTTCTTGTGCTCAATCAGCACATCCATCAACACCCGGTGCATTTGTACCTCCAGCAGAACCTGCTCCTGGTACTGCGGTGGCAATGCGTCTTGGGAGACAGAATCACAAGATAATCGAGCAATATGGTAGTACAGCGGCATACTGTCCCCTCTGCCATATTGTCATTGTTGCGGGAGAGAGAGATATGACCATCCGTCATAAGCTTCTCATGGCTTACCAGTGTCGTTCTGCTGCCTCAAACTTTTATCTGTGACAAAATGCTTTTCTAAAAAATTTGTAAAAGCTTACGTTTAAATAAGACATATGTTAAATACAAAAATTATAATAGATAATCAAATTAAAATGTAGCCTGCAAATGAATATAAGTGCTGATTTCAGTTAGCCTAACTGTAGATACTCTATTTTACAATCAAATATCGATTGATAGATTACATTAACTTTTAATGCTGAAATCTAAAGATTAATGCCCAACGAATAAATAGATGAAAGACTAAAAGATTTGGAAATAAAACCACTTAACTCACACTAAATCTCTTTATTGACTGAGTTTAATGTACAGGTGGACGGAAATCATGGAGATTCACCCTGCGGAATTCCGCAGAGTTACATAAAAACTCAGCGAGATTCCATGGAGTTCTGCAAGCCGACGGAATCGGCACATCGTGCTGATTTTTAGTGCCAGGAGCTTTTCTGTGTTGCAAAATCAGCACGAAAGGCATCACATAGCGTGCCAGAGGGCAATGCTTCTGTGCTGCCACTCGAGTAGACTTTCTACTCGAGCCGCAGCTTTTTCACTGCAAACGGTCACGACTGCCCGCGACGGCCTATGTTGAGAAAATCTCGCCGGGTGTCGTCCTAGCACCTGAAAATCACACTAGGGGATGCCATTCTTGCTCACCAACTTAACGCTGGTGAGCACTGTGCAAGAAAAAACTCTGCCCCTTGGCGGCTGGAGGAGTTTTGCCGAAACTCCGTGTTACAACTGTAATGCGGAGTGGGCAAAACTTTGTGAACTCTACTGGTGAGGAGGAATTTATCGCCCACCCCTAATTTAAAGTCTTTAATGATTTATTGTTATGTAGATGTTTGCTCCTCATTTCTCTTTGCTGATGAACAATGGTCCATATGACCAGTGGCAGGGGTTATTTAATGATTATACCAAAAGATTGTGATATAGAAAACTCCACTCCCTCAAGTGGTAGGAAGAGGACAGTTTTGTCACAAGAGAGAGGAGCTGAAATAAGTTGCCTCAACATAGAATTGCCCATGTCCCATATGCAAAAAGCTTGAACTTGAAGACTGAAGGAGTTGCGGTTTCGAAGACTGGAGGTGTGAGTATCAATAGGGTTATGCGTCGCAATTATCTTTTTGAGATTACGTTTCGGTGAGGAGGTTATGTGTTTTGTGAAATAGTGGTGTTTATGCTTAGATGTTGAACAATTGAAGTTGTTATTGGACTCAAAGTAGTTCAAGATCCCTGGATAAATAGATAAATAAGTGAGTTTATAGTTGAGATGTGGTGTTCTTTGTCTGAAAAGGTTTGTAGTGCAGATTCATGAGGTACCATCGATTGCATAATTGAGATAGGGACCATAACAATTTGTTGTGACTGTACTGATATTGATTGGTGTTAGTGGAACCTGTTGTGCAAAGGGGAAGCGATATCAGTCAGGGCGATCTCCTGCTAGTCGAGATTTCACTTGTGTGTGTGTGTGTGTTTGTGTTGAGTCGAAAGGTATTAGAACCTCATCTCCAATTCTTTCTTGTCTGAATGGCCTTTCAATTTTTTAGTGGAGCAGAGAAAAGTTATTTGTTTATTGTGCTTGCTTAAAGTTGTAAAATTGTGTGTATGAGAAGTTGTAAAGGAGGGTGAACTGCTGCAAGGAGTGAAGAGCTACATCATAGAGTGACACGCTGGAATAGGTCAGTTGGTGTGAAGTGCGGCACTGAGATTGGTTGAGAAGTCTTCAAGTATTAAGCTGTGATAGGTTTGTAAAAAGGATTGGGACAGAATTGGAGGAAAGTTCTGACGCATACGGAATTGTAAACTGAACAAATCATTGAAGTTTCTGAATTTGATTGCTGTTAATTTGCTGTTGAATATTTGCAATCATGAAATGTTTCAAAGCTCTTAGAGATTTCATGAGGGGAGATGTGAGAGTCTCAATTCGGGAGGGTGAAGAGGCACCACCGGAAAGTACGCCAGCTCATTATATGGTGAGAAATGTACGGCTCCATACATGTTTGTGGCTTCGTCAATAGTGCAAGATCACTCAAAATGAAGGACTATTTAAATTTCCACAATATGGTACCTATGATTTAAAAATGATTTAAAACTTATGAGAGAAGTTATATGAAATGAAGCCACCTCCTAGACCTACACAATATGAAGCATTAAATGCTTGGGAGTGAGTGGCTCATGCCAAGGAGACAGAAAAGTACAAGAAAAGACCAAAGAGAGCTGTACAAAATTACGCAGATGCTCAATGGAATGAAAGGCAGCAAAGGTGGAGGAAATGCGTAGTCGAGGGAGCTAGGAAGTACCCAGTTATAACTACTGAAATGTCTAAAAAGTATCGGAAGCAGGGAAATTATGATGAAGAAACTGCAAGAAAAACAGACACTGATAGTGATTCAGGAGATGACATTTTAGAAGCCTTGTTGCCCTCACGTTCACCTCCATATGTGACCCCCACAACGAATATGGAGGGTGTTACAACCACTTGTATTACAGTGGCTACAGCCCTGTTGATCCAAATGCCATTCAGATTGAAAGATCCCTTCCAGCACCTCTGATTACACCTGCACCTGTTGAAGCAGTAGCAACTGTAATTCCTTTGGGTGTTACTGCTTCAATAGTGACTGTTCCTGCCCCAGTGTCACAAGTTGTACCAGCACAGACATTGGCGCTGCCTGTTGCCACTGCACAAATAAATATAGTTCTGTATGCTTTTGTTCAAGGTGCTGTAGGAGGAGTAACTGAGACAGGGTACATCCTGACATCAGAGAATTCACAAATTGTTGCCTGGACACCATCACAAAATCTTCACATATTGAGAGAAGGAAGGTGAATTGTCTTTATGGCACCAATCACACAGGGAGAGACAGGACAATTTGACAATGGGATTTTTTCCCCCATGGTTTGAAGAAACTCCAGAAAATAAAAGGGTGGGAGAAACAGACATCTACTAGCCAGACCTTTAGAAGTCCCAAAATTAAAGGTGAGTTAGAGAAATTATTAGAGGTTGCCTAGACATTTAACATTTGAATCAACACCACGTGAATTAATTGGTATATTTGAGTAAAGAGATGACAAGATTTGTGGCTGCTACCCATGATAAATTAAATGAATTGGCAGGAGAAAATGAGGTGGACCTTTCTAAGAATGTTCCTTTACAAAAAAATTTCAGGGCATAGTTAAATGATGAAGCTATTGTGACTATGGGGATTTCGAGGATGAGATTACACATTATAGAACTGGTAAAGTGCATTCACAAATGGAGTGATTTGAGAGCAAGTGGGCTAAGAAACAGGGAAAGAAAAGGAAACAAACAGATACCACCAAAACGAATGGTAAGCCACCACCTACACCCCCAGATGAATATGAGGCTTTAGCTTTTCCTATGGGGGGAATACCAGGTGGAGAGTATGTTCATGTATCATGGAGTAGAGGTGATTTTGCAACATAAAGTTGAGAGAGAATCCTGCAAAGTGGTATACACACGTTGACAGATTTGTCAAGATTTCAAAGGTTTTGTGGAAAGATTAAATACTTACTTTGCTATTGTGGTACCAAGTGATCGGTGGGTGGAATGTAAGTTAGCTGTGCAATGGCCATGTTCTGAGCCTCCAAAGGATGTGCCTTCCTGTGCCACCTCACCTGCGGTTATGACCAAATACGATGAGGTGATTACCTTTTTGAAAGGAAAAGTTCCAGCTAGAGAGACATTGATTGGCTAAAGATCAATAGAACTACACCAGAAGCTAAAGAATCAGTACATGCTTATTATGAAAATTTATTGCAAGTGTTTAAACAGCAGAGTGGACGAGAAAATCCCGAAAAAGGAGATATGGGGAGTTTTGTGTCACAGCCCGTTCTTGGATTGCGGCCAAAGATCAGTATGCACATACAGCAGAATGTGATTTGTTGGCAGACAAAACCTTTAGATGAGATCCTGAGGTATTCAAAATACTGTGGTGATGAGCAGGAAATGAAGCAGAAGAGACTTAAGGAGAAGTTCATGCTTGGGCAGACAAAGCTGGCTCAAAGCAACAATACTATTTCAGATTCCCTGCACTGCAGAGTGGATTACTGTTGTGGTTCTCTGTTGGGCCTTCTTCTCTATTCCATTACATGAGGACAGTCAATTTATGTTCTCATTTGTTTTAGAGATAGAGGGGCCGATTCACAAAGGGTTTCCGCACTCATGGCGGCGGTCCCACCGTCATGGTAGGGTCCCTGTACTCGTGGCAGGACCTCCACAATGGGTAACTGCAGTACGTAGGTCCTGCTTCGAGTGCGGGCTCCCGCCACGACTCGGCCTCTGCCACAAGTGCGAAGGGCCCAGGGTTTTAGCATGGTCTTGAGTTCCACAAGGTTATACAGAAAGTCCTTCAACTTTTAATCAAATCTTGAAAAATAATCTTGATACTCTGCAGGTGCCTTGCAATTCAGTTCTGGTGCAATACATTGTTGACTTGCTTGTGGCATCAAGTATGCAAGAAGCTTGTAACAGGACACAATTGCTCTTTTAAACCATCTAGCTAAGAACGGACATAAAGTGTCCCTGAGCAAATTACAATAATATAAAAAAAGTCCTATATTTGGGACATCTCATTGAGAAGGAAATGAGAAAGGTGTCACAGAAGAGAATAGAGACAATTCTAAAGATGAACCCACCCAGAATTCACAGAGAGGTCAGAATGTTCCTGGGAATGGTTGGCTACTGTAGGAAGTGGATACCCAACTTTTCCCTAGTGGCCAAGCCTTTACTGAGGTTGACGCACAAAGATGTGGCTGATCTGCTTCCATGGGACAACGATTGCTTGAAAGCTTTCCTATAGCTGAGAGAAAGTCTCTGCTGTGCCCCGGTGCTAGGAATGCCCGATTACAGTAAGATGTTCAAATTGTTTTGCAGTGTGAGGGAGAGCTGCAGTCTCTCAGTGCTTACTCAGATGCATGGAGACTCTCAAAGACCTGTGGCGTATTTTTCAACAACACGACCCTGTTGCCGCAGAACTGCCTGGCTGCCTTAAAGCGGTTGCGAGTTGGATTCAGTATTGAGAAACGTGAGACCATAGTGATGGCACACCCTCTTACAGTCATGGTCCCTCATTCTGTTGAAGTTTTGCTCACCTGTACAAAAACACAGTATCTGACAAACTTCAGACTTACAAAGTATGAACAACAAATAGTTGTTGCTAAGAATGTTATATTAAAAAGATGTCAGACACTCAATTCAGCTACATTATTACCATTGCCTGAAAATTAAATTGATGGGGATGAAATTGAACATGACTGCCTAGGTGTTACAGATTTATGCACCAAGCCAATACCAGGCATGAATCTCTCGATGAGCCCGACTATGTAATCTGACTATGTAATCTTTGTGGACGGCTCATGCTTAAGAGACAATGAAGGAAATTTGAAAGCAGCTAATGCAGTCTGCACAATTCAAGAAGTGGTGGAAGCCTCCAAGCTTTGAGGTGTGATCTCTGCACAAGTTATGAAATTAATTGCCCTTGCAAGAGCCTGTTGTCTTTCAGCTCAATTGAATTGGCTATATTTCCAGATAGTCAAGATGGCTTTGGTGTGGTCCATGATTTTGGGCAGATATGGTCACAAAGGGGATTTATGACATCATTAGGTTCCTCTATTAGAAATGGGGAATATGTCATGAGGTTATTGGATGCTTTGCAGTTACCCTGAGAGATTGCAGTATTTAAATGTGCAGCTCACAGAAGTGGCAATGATTAAGTCGCCATTGGAAATTGATACGCTAATGAAGTTGCACAGTATTGTGCATTTATGGCATGCACATTTAACGGAGAATATGCAAATTAATCTGAGGAGGACACTACCTTTTTTCAATGTTGTTGTCAGTAGCTGATATTTGGGAAGAAATCAAAAGACTACAGGAAGACGTTTCAGAGGGAGAAAAGAAAGGGTGGATCAGAGCAGGATGTGTTAAAAATGCAAATTTCATTTGAGTTTCAGCAGATGGAAGACCAGTGTTGTTAGACAGTTTGTTGTTCCCCATGACACAACATTTCCATGGTCCTGCACACATGGAAGGGATGCAATGGTTAGGCTGTTTAGGCAGAATTGGTTCAATCCTAGATTCAGAGTTTTAGTTGAGGAGCTATACCAAATGTGCGTTACATGTCAGTAGATTAATGTATTGGAAAATCAAGATGAACTTTTAACAGGATGCAGTTGAAATTTTACGAAATGCCTGTTTGCAATGAGCTGAGATCTGTCCTGTTTATAGTGTGCATTTTCTCCCGATGGGTGGAAGACTACCCAACGCGGAGGAACGACAGTCTCACTGTAACTAAGCTTCTGTTACGTGAACTCATTCCTCGGTTTGGATTCCCGGTTTCTCTGGAGTCATTCGGAGGGACTCATTTTAATAATGAGGCCCTTGGAATGTTGTGTGTGGTTCTTTAGGTGGAACAGAGATTACATTGTAGCTATCATCCCGAGGCTTCGGGGATAGTGGAGCAGTTAAACAGAACATTTTAGTCTCAATTGGCCAAAGTCTGTGCATCCACTTCATTGAAATGGCTAGATGCCTTACCACTGGCTTTGATGAGTCTTCGAAGCACTCCTGATGGGAGAACAGGCTTTCTCATAAAATACTCAAGGGTCATGCTATGAGACTGCCTGCTGTACCTGCAAATGTGCTTGTAAACATCAATGATGATACGATACTTGATTACTGCAAAGGATTAGCTAGTGTGGTGCATTCTGTTTCTCACCAGGTTGGAGCTTTCACTGGCAGTCCACACCAAGAGCAGTGTCTCAACCTTAACCCAGGTGATATGGTTCTGGTGAAGAAACATGCGCAAAAATCCTACCTAGAGCCAGGGTGGAAAGACCCCTACCAGGTCATTTTAATTACCAACACTGTTGTTAAATGTGCTGGGATATCAAATTGGGTGCATGCTTCACAAACTCAGAGAGTAAGGTGCCTGTATGAAGTGATGGGACACCCTCTTACAGTCATGGTCCCTCACTCTGTTGAAATTTTGCTCACCTGTACAAAAACACAGTATCTGACAAACAGCAGACCGATAAGCACCAACCAAATTTCTGATGCCCCTTTTGCTCAATATCAGGCTTAAATTCAATCAAGTTTACTGGGCTACATGGGTGAACACTGCCTCCCCAGCCTTACTGATTTGAGAGGGTGTAATCATTGGACGAAATAACTCATCATGTCTTTAAAAGTTTCCAAAAACCTTCTTCTTCATTCCCATTATTCCTCTTCTTTCTATTTCCTTGAAGAAGACCACAGATCTCTTCCAGGCTTGCCAGGTAGGGGCAGAAGCTTGCGTCCAAAGCTTACATATTTCCCTTCTTGCACTCAAAATTAAATAAAAGATCAGATGTCAGTACTTTACATGGGAAAAGGGATCTCCTGTGTCCTGCTGCACTATCCCAAAGATGATTAGAGCAGTGCTTACCTCCATGTTGGTTCCCAAAGAGTGAGAGATAGTCGCACCCACGGCTATGCAAAATTCTTCCAGTTTTGGGCAGATAGCAAACATGTGCACATCGTCCGCCTCACTGCTACCAGACTGCTTGTATTTTGAGTCTCCATTTCCCCTTATTTTTGCCAATTTCTTCAGGGTCCAGTAGACTATATGAAGGGTAAAGAAGTGATTTTTCCTTAGTGCAACAGGTGTAACCACAAAGTAAAGTGTAGATAAAGATACTTGCCGTAACTCTTCCAACTCAGCATCCGGCAAGTATCCGTCCCATGCAGAATATGGCACTTTCATCTTATCATCCGCTGCCATCAGTAGATGCTGGTACCAGCGTGCCACTTCCTTCTTCATGACCCTGTGATCCTGGAGATGTGTTTCCAAATGCCCTGATTTAGAACCAGACCAACCCTGACTCTTGAGCCATGCATTTACTTGGTAGTTTTTTAAACTGGAAATGGCCCCATCTGGCTTGTTATTCCAAATCCCAAGTTAACCTCTGCCCATCATCCACCAACTGCCCCATCTGATAATACCGCTCTGTTTTAAGGGCTTCGCAAGACTGTCAAGCAGATGCTCCAGAGTTCCCGGGGAATCCCATATGGGGGACAACCTGCTTTAATAGGCAATACCCAGAAGTGATCTGACCTCATACCTATTTTTTGCTGCTGCCTGTAGATATTTCAGTCTTACCTTTTTGAAAATTTGGCATCCAAATTTATAGGAGAAGCCTTCCCCTGGCAAGCCTGAAAGCATATCCCTGAACAGTACCCCTAACAAAATCTCATCTGGGCATAAAAAATACATTCTGAAAGGCCCAGCAGTAATTTAGTAAGTCTGGGAGTCTTAGCTCTCCTACCCTTGCTTTCTTCCTCAATTTCTTCCAGGAAAGACGTATTCCTTGCTAGCCCAAATAAATGATGTCATTTTCCCTTGCAATTTCAGGAGAAACATTTTATCAAAATTTAACTGAATTTTATCAAACAAGAAGGTAAGCTTGGATAGAATGGACATTTTCACTAGGTTAATCCATCCATATATTGAGAGTGGGAGATTCTGTCATCTTTTAGTAACCCTCCTATCTCACAGCCCGTCTTTTCAAGATTTACAGATGCAATTTACCCTATATCTTGAGTTATTTTTATCCCCAAGTATCTCATTTCAACAACACTTATTATCTCCCCTCTGGTTCAAGGTCATTATTTCTCTTTTTTCTTCATTAATCTCATATCCAGCAAACCTACCAAAGTACCTTGCTTCTGTCATGAAATGTGGCAAAGCAGAAATTACATCTGAGGTATAAACCATTAAATCATCGCCATATAAAGAGATTTTCCTGGAGTATACACCTACTTAAGTGTTTTATCCCTTCATTTAATTTATTTCGAATTAGTTTTACATTAGAAATAGAAACACTTAGGCCAACACCTGCATCTACAACACAAGATTTTTCGACTAACGTTTATTCTAGATTAGTTCAGGACGTACACTTATCTTCTTCAGCTGCAGAAGAAGCGACATTGTCATATGCAATCACATGTAGTATTTTGCTTAGTTTATTTTATAGACAGGAACATTTTGAACAATATTTTTCAAATTATAACATGATCCTTTCTAAAGTTCCCTTGTCAGAAAAGAAGTAATCCTCACCCACAAGCAAAATATATGGAAATTACATAGTATTTCTTTAGAGCACCCACAGTCATAGACACTGTTAAGGCAAACGAAAAGATTCTAACCTGTTGAATGAGACCATAAGAAAAGACGCTCATTTTAACATTAGAGGAAAGGAGAGGTCACATTTTTTGTAGAAAAAATTAAAAAGATGTTTTAATGAATGCTTGGAAGAAGGAAGAAGATGATTATAAAAAGAAAATGGTTTACCCAAAATTAAAGTTAGATAGACAAAAAAAGGGAAATTCTGTGTTTACAAAACGTAGAGACCAGGTTAAAAAAAGGCACATTGGGATTAGTAATTGTGAAGACATATTCGAAGTTTTAGGAGGACCTGTACACATTTTAACAGGGAAGAGGCAGTTATTCATAGAGTTTATTTTGTGTGTGAACAGGATGCCTATTTCCAGTTGCCAGCTGCTTGGAAGGGTGTTTGCTATTTAGCTTTCCTGTTTCCCAAGATATAGCATGTAAATAACATACATGCCTTAACGATGGCACCACCCCATAGACACCCACGTAGTACAAATGATGTGACACAATTAGTTGGAGATATTTTTGGAGCAATCAAACCACCTGTAGGAGTAGTCTTAAATGATGAGATAATTAGAAAGCTCTCAACAGTAGTAGATAAACTAGCTACTAGTACATTTGGTGCCTTACTAGCAGTTAACATAGAATTAGTGGCTATTAGATCAATGCTCTTGCACGATCGATTAGCTTTAGATACTTTTTTAGCAGGGAAATGCAGAATCTACAGGATGCTAAAAGTTCAACATTACTGTTCGTATATACCCAACCAGAGAAGAAAGATAGAAGAATTTGCAAAGAACATTTCTGACCTGAAAACTAAATTAGAACCTTTAGAAACCACTAGTGTACTAGGGAACATAGGCATAGGAGCTTCTACCATGTGCAACTGGTTTGCAACAGTAGGTGAAGGACCTTTTAGGGTCATACTGAGACCTATACTAATCATTGGTATTTGCTTAATATGCTTAGTCGATTTATATAAAGAATTTAGATGCCATATAACTAGGAAGAAGAATTAAGAAAAAAAGACAAATCATAGGAGAATTAGGAATGGAAGAAAGAAAGAATAGAGACTATACGAAGTTGAAGGAAATTGAAACCCTAAAAAATAAAAAGGATAACTCTACCGAAAATCAGAGTGCACTGTAAAAATTCAGTTGAGAAGAAATTGAGATGGTTTTTCAACCATCAGAGGGGGAAACTTTTGCCACAAATTTTATTCGTTGACCAAATCTTTTATTAAAAATGGGCAAAAGCTTTTGTTTAAATAAAACATGTTAAATGCAAAATTTGTTGTAGGTAATCATACTTAAATGTTGCAGGCCTGCAAATGAATAAAAGTGCTCATTTAAGTTAGCCTAACTGTAGATGCCATGTTAACTGAAGAAGAATGTATTAACACTGAAAGGCCTGTTTTTCCACATTGAACAGTTATTTGTGCACAGTGTTTTTCCTTTCATTATAAATCTTGTATTTGTCCAGGAGCCTTCTTTTAGCTAGTGAAAAGGTGTTTGTTATGCATTAGACAACTGATAGTGAGTTTTCACCAAAAGAAGAGGAAGTGACCGGAAAAATGATTCATGGGAAGAACTGTCTGGACTGCAAAACATCAATGCTGTAACTTTTCAAGGTTCAATGTTTGAAATTCTATTGTGCTCCTCTGAGAAAATGGGGAATTTGCTTATTCCCAGGAGTTTGCTGATATTCTATTGAAGGATGAAGATGACAAAAAAAAAGTATGTTTCAACATGGAATTTGTGTGTTTATATTAGTGCGTGTTCCTAGACTGGCTAGCCAGAGCCAGATGCAGATTTCAAATTCCTACCTCGACTCCCTGACTGGAGACTTACCTTTGAGTTCCTGATGCCTTCTCTTCATGTGAGGCTGCTTTCTTAGATATTACTGAACTGTCTGCTGATATCTTTGAACTGAGAATACTTTCCACCTTATAATGCAAAGGCCTTATGTTTACACATTGATTCTCTCATCAGAACTCTTTATTTGGTATCTGAACTGACACTGTTTTCCCTCTTTATCCCAAATTAATTTAGATTAGGGAATTTTCTTTATCAATCAATCAGTGTTTGTAGAGAGCAGCACTATCAGCCCTGGGAGTATCTGGGCTCTGGGGTGCGAGGTCTCCGTCGAATAGCCTGGTCTTGAGGAAACGGTGGGAAGAGGGAAGAAACAAGCAGAAAAAGACAAAACAGAGGACAGAAAAATGAGCGAGCAGAAAAGGCAAAACAGAGGGCAGAAGAATTAGCCAAAAAGGCAAAACAGAGGGCAGAAAAATAGGCAGAATAGGCAAAACGGAGTCGAAGAGGGAAAAACCGAGGGCAGAAAAATTAGCAGAAACAGGCCAAACAGAGTGCAGAAAAACAACCAGAAAAGGCAAAGCAGAGGCCAGAAAAACTAGCAGAAAAAAGGCAAAACAGCATGCAGAAAAATGGTCAGATATGGCAAAACAGAGCAAGAAACGAGCGAGGAGGCACAAACAGAGGGCAGCAGGTATACAGGCAGCAGAGGGTAGAGGACTGTGGGCAAGCTGGACAGGAAAACTGTCGCAGAGGAAGCTGGCACGAGGACCTGACATGGAACAGACTTGTTGGATTATTACTATTTTGACTGTGATTCGAACTAACATTTGTTTTTTATAATCAATTTTTGATTGATGGATTATATTCATTTATTATGCTGAAATCTAAAGATTAATGCCTAATGAATAAATAGATAAAAGACTAAAAGATTTGAAAATAAAACCCTTTAACTCACACTAACTCTCTTAATTGATTGAATTTAAAGTATTTAGTGCTTTATTGTAATGTAGATGTTTTCCCCTCAATTGTCTTTGTCAATAAACAAAGGTTCATATGACCATTGGTGGGGGTTACTTAATGATTATACAAGAAGATTAAAATATAGAAAACCCCACCCCTCACTCTCAGACAGCTTTCATTTATGTTTTTTCTTTGTTGTCCTCCTGTATCTTGTGTTTTGGTTGGTCATGTTGACCTTGTAAATAAATAAAAAATCCAGTAAATATCTTAAAACAAAAAAGAAGGGAAAAAGTTATTTACAGAACTAACCAAATGTTTCAAAAGATAAAGAGCTCATTTCAATATTAACCATATTTTTTCAGGTATCAGAAATACAAAATTGTAATTAATATAGAGATAAATGGTAAGTGTTAGGTAAGTTAAACATGTGCCTTATGGTGGCTATATAGTAGATGGTAAGTTAATAATAGACTACTACAGTGATATCGAATTGCATTTAATAAACATAATACAAAGTCAATCCATCATTGTTTTCCTTTTCATATATTTTCAGACACAACTACCATTTATGTTACATCTCTATATCATCATTCAGAAGATTCACAGTTCAAATGATTATATGGTAGTAGTCCTCATGAAGTACTGGGGAGGAACAAATCAATTGGATTGTGACAAAACTCACAAATGCTGTGCATGTCCACAGGAATGAGAAATTAATTCCAGCAAGTTTGAATGTGCGGAAAAAGGCATCAGAAGGAGATACAAGAGGCTGCAGCAGGAAGATCGGAAGCAGCTACGTCTTCGGTTAATGCAACACCTCCGATTTTCTGGTTCATCAACACCTCAACCACTACTGGCTGCATCTGTCCCTCCAGTACCACCTTCTAGTGCTGCTACTCCATCAGCACCTCTACCAACACCCAGTGCCTCTGTCCCTCCAGCAGTACTTGCTCCTGTTACCAAGGTGCCAATACATGTTTTCAACTAGAATCGTGATATAACAGAGCAATATGGCAGTACAGCGTCATACTGTCTCCTCTGCCATACTGTCATTGTTGCAGGATAGAGAAATATGACCATTGTGAGCTTGTCATGGCTCACCAATGTCCTCCACAACAGCCTTACTTTTTTGTGCCTTTGAGGTCCTGTTTCCTGTTGAGACTATTGTTTTGGTTAGTTGTGTTGACCTCGTAAAAACAATATTCCAGAAAAAAATATAAACAGCAAGAAAAAGAGTTTTTTTCAGAACTAACCAAATGTCCGAAAACATATAGAGCTTCTACCAATATTATATGTTTTCATGTATCAGAAATAATAAATTGTTTTTCATATACAGATAAATGTTAAGTGTAAGGTAAGTTAAACATGTGCCTTATAATGACTTCATAGTAGATGGTAAGTTAATAATAGACTACTACAGTGATACCTCATTGTATTTAATAAACATAACACAAAGTCAATCCATCATTCTTTTCCTTCTTATGTGTTTTTATACAAAACTACAATCTATGCTACACTACAATGTCATGATTTAGAACATTTACAGTTCAATATGGTCAAATGGTAGGAGTCCTCATGAAACACTGGGGAAAAATAAATCAATTGAATTGTGGAAAAAAACCCATAAATGGTATGTTTGTGCAACTGTTAATATATTTAACTATGTAATTTGATATATGTGAAAGCATAGAAGACAACAGTTCTTGGAGCAGATTTTTATAAATGTTATCGCACATGCCAGGACACATGACATATCTCCTGAATTATCTAACTGCAACTCATTCATTTCCTAGAACAGCCATACAGATCCTTATAGAAATATGCCTGTTTTATATAGAAATATATAGATGGAGGTGATGAGGTATAATTTTTGATTTTTCTGTTATATCTTTAAAGAAGAAATAGAGCTCTATTGCTTTCCAAAAGTCAGCAGAGTCTCTATGCTTGTTGGTGGCATTTAGTAGTATTGATCTATGTTTATAGCCTAATTATTGTTATTAACCAATCACATAATGCCTTATTTCTCGATTTTATTTCTTATACATAATGCTTTACCTCTTAATTTTATTACTTATCTAGTTTTCTATTTGTTTTCACTGTTTTGTGACCAGAATGTTTGTGTTTCTAAAGCCCTTTCTAATACTTTTAAACATTATTGCTGCAGACTAGCTTATTTTCTTGCCTCATTTTGATTTTGGTTGTATTGTGCTACCTTAGTAACCCAAATTGTATTCAAACCAATAATTGTCCTCCTTTCAAAATTAAGTAGTTGATAATATGTAGTTTCCAAATGGTCTTATGTAGTTTCCTAACGGTCAAACATCTAACTCTTTATATATTTGTTTATCTGCCTCTGTGTTCCTTATTCTTGTACATCAGTGTATGTGTAGGACAAATAGGGTTTGTTTGTTTCAGCACAGTTTAATTTTTTGGGCCAGACACCAAGCTAAGAAAGTAGGTGTTGAAAATTATTTAGGTTTAAAAGGATTTGAACTAACATGGATTAGTGAAAGAGGTTGGGAATGGAATTGATTACTCCCTCAAAGTTCCTCTGTTACTAAATCTGGCCATTCCCAGTTTATGATTATCCATGTGGTGGCAATGATATAGGACACTGAACTGGAGTTAAATTGGGAATTGAGATGAAGGAAACATTTTCCATTTTAATGTCTATGTTTCAGAACACACACTTTGGGCCATATTTATAAAAATGTCATGCAGCGCAGCAAGTCACCTTGCTGCACTGCCTTACAGGGAAAGGGCATAAATGCACTGTATTTATCACAGTAGGCACATGCCTGCCTTTTTCCAACACTGGCACACGATGTGCTGCCTAGGGCCAACGCAGGCTCTCTTGCACCATGGTGCAAGGGTGCCTGCGTTTTAAGCAGGATTGTTTTTGTGCAGGAAGGGGCACCTTCATGCACAAAAACAATCTCCCGAGGCATTTTCCTCTTTCTATGTGTGCTGCACATAGAAAGAGGAAAAACGAGGAGAAATGAAGATATTTCTCCTGGTTATGCCTCCCCTGGGAAGGCGTAGCATTTTGGGTCATTCCATCTACCAGTAATGGTAAATCTGGGAATGCACCAAAATCCATGGGTTTTGCATGAGACCACCCACGCACCACCCATGAGGCAGAGTAACGCAATGCTTCGATTTGAGCAGCGTTGCATTACTCTGTATTTATCAAGCCACTCAAGGCCACACAAGGGGGCCTTGTGTGGCTTGATAAATTGCATCTTAGCGGTTGCGTCACTTTTGCACCACATTGCATGGTGCAAAAGTGATGCCACCCCTTGATAAATATGGCCCTTTGTGTTCTCGAATATTTGTCAGAGACATAAATCTGGAAGTGGTTTACTGTAAATGCTCCTAATTTTGAATAGACTTAAAGACATGTGAACAAGGCAGTGTCAACATTCCTTTGTGATCATAAAATGTCTTCCATTTTTATTTAAATAAAAAATATGGCAATACAACACTCTATAATCCTGATGGTGTACATTTTTAACCTATGGAAACTATATTTTCATTTCAAACATAAAAACTTGGCTTGACAAACACATATAAATATGTTTTGTTTTAAAAAATATTGGCTCTTGTAAGAGCCACCCTATATTATATCTAATTGTATTTTATCTCATATAATTTTGTTTTACATTTCAATATGTTCCTCAGTACTTTCCAGATATTTTTGAGAAAGTACCGCAGTAAATACGTAAATATCATAAAAAATGTATACATCAATGAAAATACTTTTTCCTAACACTACAGACTTGGCTACACTGCCTAATTTCTTCCTATACATTACAAAAAGACTAATAATCTATATTTGATGTTAAAACACATAACATACAACATTTTCCTAAAAACAAGTGTGCCGCTTATTCTACTTGTAAATGGAAAGTTTCGGGGTGATCCGTCAAGTGGGGGCCGAGAAAAAGGGGGGGGGGTAAAAAAAATGTGTTCCCCATGTTAATTCTCATATGGAGTTTGAACACGACTACAGCCCGAACTGCTGGATGGCAGTACACCAAGTTTGGCAGAAAGCAAGCTATTGGTCCAGAAAGAGAACTTTTTGTTATCTGCTGTAAATCTGATCAGTAGTTTAGGAGTTATTTAAAAAAAAATTGTGTATATAGTGACGCGACCCCTCTGCGAATCCTCCCGACCTCGTGCAGAGATCTGATTGGCTGCCAGCACTTCAACCCGGAAGTGTTGGCAGCAATCTTGGGACTCGGACTCAGCTGAGTCCCAAAAAAAAAGGTTACCAAAAAAGAAAAAGGGGGAGGGTAGGAATACCGTGAGCCCCTAGTCTTGGTGCTGGGGTCCCAGAGGGACCCTGCCAGGGCAAAAAAGCTTTTTTTTGTCCCAAAATCACGGGTAAGTCACAAATGTGTGGCAACCTTTTTTAAAAAAAAACAAGCACGGTGTCCCGCGTTTGTTTTCAGTTTAGACCCCGGGTGGGCCAGGTCCCGGGGCAGATTGATATATTAAAATAAGGAGAGGGGGGCACATGGCCCCCTCCAAGCACTCTTTTGAGTCCCGGGGACCACCACGTCCCTGGGGCTTCATAATATGGGAGGGGGCCTTGTGGACGCCCCTCCATTTGGCTCATTGAATCCCAGGGACCACCACCTCCCTAGGGCTTTAGAAAAATGCTGGGGAGGGCCATGCAGACCCCCTCCTGGGGCTTTAATATGCCCAGCAGACCAATCATCTCCCTGGGGCTAAACTTATAAAGATGGTGGGGGCTGCGCAGACCCCCCAGGGACCACCACCTCCCTGGGGACAAATACATATTTAAAACTGGGAGGGGGGCATGCAACCCCTCTCCCAGACCATATCTGGCCCCGGGGACCACCACTTCGCCAGGGCCAGCCCGTGCAATACTTCTTGAGACATTAATGGCTCTTGGGACTGCCACCCCCCACGGCCAGCTCCTGATTTCTCCTGAAGTGCCCACCCTCTGGAGATAGCAGTTTGTTTTCGCTTGGCAGGAGCTGTGACAGCTCCCATCAAGTGAGAGCAAACACTAATTCTGCTCCCAGCAAGCGGGAGCTGTCAAACTGCTCCCTCTTGTTGGGAGTGGAATTTTCATCTGATTCCCTGGCCACTGTTATGCGGTCAGGGAAACAGATGAAAGATGACTCCCGCCCTCAGGCAGCTGCATGTTTAGTGGGACCCCATTGAATTTTGGCCAGGCCCCGGTGAGAGAAGGGGAGAAACAAGCAGAAAATGGCAAAATCAAGGGCAGAAAAGGCAAAACAGAGGGCAGAAAAATGAGCAGAGAAGGCAAAAACTGAAGGCAGACAATTGAGCAGAAAAGGCAAAACAGAGGGCAGAAAAATTAGCAGAAAAGGCAAAACAGAGCAGAAGAGGGCAAAACAGAAAACAGAAAAATGAGCTAAAAAGGCAGAGTGGAGGGCAGAAAAGCGAGCAGAAAAGGCAAAACAGAGGGCAGAAAAACAAGCAGAAAATGCAAAACAAAGGGTTGGAAAACAAGAAAAGGCAAAACGGAGGGCAGAAAATTGAGCAGGAAAGCCAAAACTGAGGGAAGAAAATATAGCAGGAAAGTCAAAACAGAGTGCAGAAAAACAAGCAGAAAAGGTAAAACAGAGCAGAAAAATGAGCAAAACAGAGGACAGAAAAATGAGCAGAAAGGCAAAACGGAGGGCAGAAAAGTGAGCAGAAAAAGGATCAGAAAAAGCAAAACAGAGCAGTAGAGGGCAAAGCAGAGGGCAGAAAAATGAGCAGAACAGGCAAAACAGGGGGAAGAGAAACGTGCAAAAAAGAAAAAAAGAGGACAGAAAAACAAGCAGAAAAGGCAAAACAGACGGCAGAAAAACGAGCAGAAAAGGCAAAATGGAGGGCAGAGAAATGAGCAGGAAAGGCAAAACAGAGGGCAGAAAAAAGAGCAGAAAAGGCAAAACAGACCAGAAGAGGGCACGATAGAGGGCAGTAAAAAAAGAGCAGGAAAGGCAAAATGGAGTACAGAAAAACACGTAGAAAAAGGCAAAACAGAGGGCAGAAAAGCAAGCAGAAGAGGCAAAATGGAGGGCAGAAAAACAAGTAGAACAAGGCAAAACAGAGGCCAGAAAAGCGAGCAGAAGAGGGAAAACGGGGTGTAGAAAAATTAGCAGAAATGACAAAACATAGGGCTGAAAAATGAGGAAAGGCTGTAGTGTAGCTCCTATTTCCCTAATAGGCTCTGCGCATTGGAATAATATATCCTATAGGTTTGACATAGGACTAAGGTCAGTATGTCCCTATCGAGTATATTAAACTTAATTACTTGTGCCAGCTAGCTCAGAGGCCACTAGAAACTCCTTGACAACAAGAAGGGAGTAGTTTCTGGTGTCATAAGGTTTCTGCACATACAGAGCTATGCACAGGATAATAGGACCTCGGAATATAGTGGTGAGCCAACCATAGACCTTAGCACCCAAAACCCCAACCCAACTAGCCTTAGCGTCCCATTAGCACCAATGTACCAATGATTAGACAACCCAGAACACGGTATCTCTCTCTCAGGACTCGCAGAGGCAAGAACACTCTTTCGTCACTCACTCGTACCTGTCCACAACGTGCGTAATAAGAGACACTGTATAATTCAAAACGTTTATTTCGACTTACGTGCTCTAAGATACAGTACACGTGTCAGTACTACTAGCATAATACATATGAATAATATACTCAGCATAGTTACAACTCCATAGAATACTGAACGGGGAAAGCATCTCATAAAGCAGTGGATATATGTCTAACTAACATTACCACCCTCCCCGTGCTGGAAGCTAGTTTATTATACAAATAGAAGACCTTTGGGCTTTGACTAGCGAACCCCCATACCTCAGTCTCTAGATGCAAAATTACATCAGCAGACAATCACAGCTCCTCTCTCTGGAAAGATCGCCTCCAAGTGCTCTAGAGCGGGCGAACCGTATTATTAAAAGCACACTAATTTCTCCATGGCAGCTGTACATGGTGTTATGTCTAGGTGCGAGGGACGGGCCAAATCAGTAAGAACCAGGGACGTGTTATTCGACCTTGTAACCGTTGTTCAGACTGAGCCCAAAGGGAACAGGAGAAAAGGTGAGAAACAGAAAATGCAGACAGTTGTATAATAACTTGGCAGGAGCAGAGGGCGACAGAACAACGGCTAAGAGTAACGTGCGCAAAAGTCATCATGGCAGCCAGGCCCATGCCAACGTATCCAGGCAGGCCAGGAGGCCACAAACCACAAGACACCCTCCCCTGGACAGTCCATCGGCCAAGACCAAAAACGAAGACAGAGTTCCAAACAACTGAGCAGAACAGAGGCGTCCACAGTGGAAGAAGTGGAACGTGGTAAGGCAGCAAAAGACAGTCAGCGAGGCAGTCCACGAACAGTGAACGGCAAATCAATCCAAAAACGTGGAAGTGCAGAAAAACGCTATACCGTCCAAAAGGACATCATTGGAATCGTCAAAAAACGTAGACGCCATCCAGTTTAACAGGTCAAAGCTGCAGGAATGTTCCTCAGAGGTTGGAGCATCCAAAAGCAATGCGGGACAGCTTGCGTGATATTCAATATAACTTCGTTGTAGGAGATCCTGAGCAGCCGCCCAGATATCCCATTGTGCCAAAATCCCCAGTGCAGCCGCACGCATCATAAAGCCAGCAACGGAACAGTCCCGTTCATGGGCCTCTAAGGGACCCACCAACTGAACAAAATCCGGAACAGACAATGACGAATTGGAGAGGCAATAATCCATGGTCCATGTGAAAGGACAGCGGATGCAAGACATCACAGGTTGCACGCAAGTGAAATACGCAAAGCGAAAAGAAAGGGTGTAGGACACACTGATAGTCGCCAAGGGCAGAACATCGAAGCCAACCAGAAGTCGCTCACGGAGCAGCTGGAGGCGTTCGGGATCGAGAAGGGCCCAGTGGTGAGCAGCCATTGCGCAGAAAACAGACCAACAGCAAGACCCCAGCCGCCAAAGCGAGGATTAATGGGAAACCACCAAAGACGCTAGAAAAAATAGAATGTATGAACGCCGGTATCACACCGAAAATAGTTTGGAAGGTGGACACCAAGCCGGACCCTACAATCTTAAAAAAATGCACTAGACCCTCAGTGTTAGATGCGTTAAAAATACGATGAACCAACTCCCCGAAATGTTGGGGGAGGTTGGTGTTCAAAAGGGCCTGTATTTCACTGTGGGTACTCGCCACCTGGAGAACGAATGTCTCTCGGGCGGACGTGAGCGTAACCTCCTCGTTCAATAAAAGGGCCTTTATTCTGCTCAACTTATTGAAATCTGCTTCCATGGTAGGAATGGAAGGCCAAATAGAGTTATCAACGATGTCATGAGGGGGAGGAAAAAGCACATTCTTGCAGCAGACAACTCTGTGTGAGACCGTAACAATATACGGAATGCCAGCCTGTAGGCCACAATAGTCTTCGTTATTTAAAAGCAAATAGCTACCGTTAGTAAGCAAAGTAAAAGTAGGAGAAATAGCAGGAGCAGGAATACCCTTTAGCACACATGCAAGGTTCGAAACTGAAACGCTACAAGCCCCGTGCAATTTAATATGTTTACAAATAAGCGAATGACCCACAGTTGAATCACAAGACTCCCCCGTGAGAAACACCTCCTTGCCGTCTCTAAGGCATTTATACATGAAAGGCAAGGACCAAAGTTCATGCAGGAAAGCACTACCCAAAGGCTGGAAACGGCCCACAGGATAATGTTTCATGCACGAGCTAAATTCAAACAAGGAAAAAGGTAAAGCGATAACCCCATGAACTAGCCACACTGCAGAATCTAGTTCCGCCACAGAGAATGGTAAAGGTTCCACTTTCTCGATATGTAACAAGGTGTAAGATGCATCCTTCATGGACATGAACTGCTGTTTGTCAGTCAAATTAAAAGGCAGAAAAAGGGCAGTGGTGTTCAAAAAATTCCAAGGAACTTTACCTAACTTAAGGGTTTGCAAAGTCCACGCAAACTGCATCACTGAACGCAATTGATTCTGACCATGATACAAAATAGAAACATCATCTTGTACAATATCAACAACAGAGGACACAATATTCTCTAATGTGTAAATGCGGGAAGACAGGGTATTTATACTATTGTCAACAACAGCAAGCACCTTTTCCAAATTTGCTTGGTCTATTTCCCGAAGACGGGAAGCAGCTTCCATTTGTGATAGCTTCCAGAGTTCATTATACGCTTCATAAATGAATCTCTTCGGTCGGGGACCACGAGGTCCCAAGATAAAGTCGGACAAATCAATAGTGCCTGATAGGAGGGACAAATGTTTCTTAACAGAGTCTAAGGACGAATGTTGTAGCCATTGTTTACATAATTTACCAACTGAATACGTGGTGACAGTACGAGTTTCAGTAAATCTTGGATCAGGCTTGTCCTGTATGTAGCCAGGAACTGTGCCATGAAAACGCAGTTGGCATGCATTTGATGATATGGGCCATGCCAACCAGGGTGACTGTATCAGTGCAGAAACGTTAAAGGAATTGTTTTGGAACTGAGCTTGTAACGTCTTAAGGGACATATTAAAACGCAAACTATCATTTGGAGAACTCGACAAGGATGGGATGGCTGGCGCATTTAGTTGTTTAATGGTAGCCAACCCCCAACACGTGGTTTGATGAATGGAAGCATTTAGAAACAGAATTTGGGCTGGGATAAGGCAAGCGCGGTGCAAGGCCTCGGTGCCTTGCACCTGCCATGGCTTTGAACCCCAGATTGATTTTAAATCCACTGTGTCTTTCCAATACTCATAACCACCCACCACCAAGGCGCTCAAAAAGGAACCCGAATACAGTAATTTGGTGTGGGTCAACATTATTTTTTGTGTCAATGGGGTTTTCAATTTAAAATAATAGGACCCAGGGTTCGATCGATTAAAATCAGTGAAATAGGTGAATTTATTTCGAAGAGTCTGGGAGCTACCTGGTATGGGGTTTGGGCAATGTTCCCATTGGGTGTATGTAACAGGGCTGCGTAGTGCACTCGGTTTGTGGAGAAAATGGTTGCCCCAATGCTGGTAACAATACAGATCGGCATAATTCGCAGAATTCATATACAAATCTTCAGCATTAAAGGAAGCATAATATTTTAAATCAGCAAACAATGCTTCAACGGCATGCACATCCCAGTCATCAGAATGAATATTACTTTTTACTACATCACCCATTGAGACTCGAAGGACATTTGGTACATTAATAATTTCTGTCGGGCCATGGATCTGAAAGTTTACCGCATCCCATACGATGCCATCAGCAACTGGAAACGCAGAAATGTTCACAAATGTGTGGTCACGCTTCATGATGTGTGAAGAGGAATGTGGAGCCAAAGTTCCAGCAACACTGTTCACAGCAGAGCGTTCAGGTAAATAGTGACCATTGATGAGTAGAAAAAACACTGTGACAAAGCCAATGGACATGAACAAAAAAATCAAGAAAAGCACCATCCAGAGATATGTCCAAGGTGGAATCAAAAAATTGTCTCGGAACCAGGATACAAAAAGACTAAACTTGGACGGGACCTTCGATGAGGTGGAATCCGAGTCAAAGGAATAACGTGTCGGGCTCAGTGGCGTTGTTGGTTGGTGTGCCACCGACTCCGTGGCGGGATAGGTATATTCGTCCTCGTCGATGCAGGGGGAGACAGGGGGTTCAAATATGTTTTCAGGCAAATCAACCATCTCCATGGTAACATCAGTGACCGTTCGGGCAGGAGTGCCTCGAACACATGTCCGATAAATGGCAGGACAAGAGACCGCTGGTGTGACACTATTCAGGATCGGCCAGATGTTGTAGCTTGACATTTTCCACTGAGATGTATCTGTTCTCCTTGCGACCAGGAAGCGGTGGTAAGATTACTGTACGTGTTCCCTTCAAGCCCAGGACTGGAACCGGTGCACGAAAGGAGGGGCCGAATTCTTTTTTGTTCTCCACCTTCTCTCGAACCAGGTCGCCAATCTTCGGAAGCCAGCCGGCAACCGGAATCTGCAGAGCAGGGTCTGTGGCTGAAGGCAAATGTGCAATTGCAAGTTTGTCTCGGGCTTCTTGTAAGTCCTGTAACATAGTAGAATGGTTATCTACATCAAACTTGGCGGATTGCGGCGCCATGTCTAGACCATCAAGGTCAGGCACAAACATTCGTATGCCAAAGAGCATTTCGTAAGGGGTCCGCCCACCCAGAGGTCTTCTAGGGAGATTATTAAGTGCGCGCTGAACGGTATACAAGTGGGCCAGCCAGTTCCTGCCAGTACCTATAACTCTAGCTGTCAAGGATTGCTTTAAGTCACGGTTCATTCGTTCACGATAGAGTTGCCCTCAGGCCTATACGGAGACGAAAATTTCACCCGCACCCCCAAGGAGCCCATTGCGTCCTTGTAAGCCTTAGAGGCAAACGCCGGACCTTGGTCAGAATGGAAGGTGCCGCATGCAAAAATTCCCACAAAGACACGCAAATCCCTGATGACATTTCGAGCGTCAGCACTCCGTTGTGGCCAGACCCAGATGAACCGTGTGCACGAGTCCACTGCCACTAAGATATATTTATAGGCAGTGTCGGATGAAAATGGACCGCAGTGATCCAAGTAAACACACCCAAAGGGTCTGTTTGAAATTCCAAGCGAGGTCTGAGGTGGTCGTGTGACCGTGGAAGGCTTGATCTGTTGACAAACGTCACAGGAAAGCACATAAGTTCGTGTATCTTTATATAAACCACGCCACCAGTAACGCTGCTGCAAAATGGAAATTGTCGCAGACACACCAGCATGAGCCGAAGCCATGCTTTCGTGTGCTGCTGCTATCAAGGAAAGTCTGCGGTCCGCGTTGGGGATCAGCCGATCACCAACGTCAGGTATTGTTACATAAGGAGCCTGATCGGGACCTAACTGGTAAGAATATTTGGAAGGGAAACCTCTAGGGTAATTCATTCCTTCTTTTGTTGCAGCAATAGCTGCCAAGATATCAGTGTCTATTTTAGACATGGATCTAGTAACTGCTGCTACTGAACACGTGACTACTGCTGATCTGGCAGCTTCATCTGCCAGACTGTTACCAACAGCGTGTGCGCCCACCCGCTGATGGCCTAGGGTGTGAACCACCTGCGTGAGTGGCAGACGTCGTTGTAATTCTGCCACTCGAACCCAAAGCATTTTATGCTTGATTGTGTTGCCTTTAGCGTCTCTATAGTCATTTTGCGACCAAAAGAACAGATTGTCATTGTATGATTGAACACAGTAGTAAGAATCGCACACTATTAAAGTGGTCACATCAGGATTTACGAACTCAAGCGCAAGCACCAATACACGCAACTCGGCCAATTGCGCGGTACTGTGCCCGAGTGTCTGTGTATGCACCACAGTGGATTTGAACTTTCCGTTCACAAACGTACCTGCAACAATAGCACATGCGGCTGAATAAGCATGCTTGGACCCCGTGGCCGGTTGTGCCGAACCATCGGTGTAGATCACACAGTCGTAATCCTCAAGCGGCAATAAAGACAAAGGAGGAGAATGAATGAATTCATACTGTAAAAACTCCTGAGTCTGAAGAGAAGAGTCAAAAATGAAAGTGACATCCGGAGACGTCAAAGATGTTGCCCATTGAATCCAACGGGGGTGCAAAGCTTTAGAGTTCGGTACACTTGCTTTGGTCACTGCCTCTAGAGCAGGATATGGTGTTACCACCAAAATGCGTTTACCCTGTGCCAGTGCGCGCTCCTTCAGGATCGCCATTTGCACTGCTGTCAGAACTTTCTCCACAGATGAAAACCGCATTTCTGCGGAGGTGTACAGATGTGACTTGTATGCGATGGGTACTGTATCACCTTCATTAAAGGTTAAGTACGTGAAACCCACTGCCCCTGGAATGATTCTAATCACCAAGTTTGTGTGGTTATCACGCGTCAAGAGGTATTTGGACTCAAGAAGGTCTGTCTGCAAAGACTGCAGTATGGAGGTATGCTCCGGAAGCCAGCAAGACTTCGAAAAAGTAGGTTGTATCAAGGCATACAGTGGCTTGATACGCTGGGCGTATTCGGGAATGTATGTACGTCCGAAGTTCAGAAACCCCAGCAATGACTGAAGTTTCTTCCGATTAGTAGGAGGGCACAGAAGTGCACATTTCTCCAGAAAATGGGGGGCTAAACCCTTACCTTCATTGTTGAGCTCATAGCCCAAGAACAAAACGGTAAATTCAGCAATATGAGATTTGGCAAAGTTAATTTTGTAACCTTGAACCGCAAATTCAAGAATAATTCGGTCTACTCGGTTTAGATGCGGAAACAATTCGTCGTCCGTCAGATAAATGTCATCCACGTACGAACAGGCGTCTGGATCAATGCAGTCTAACAAAGAGACAACACGAGCGGCGAACACGCCTGGACTATTTTTGTAGCCCATAGGAAGACGCCTGAATTTGAACATTTTACCACCGGATGTAAAAGCGCACCATTGGCCACTCTCCGGGGCTAAGTTGTGCGTGTAGAATCCATTTGAAAGGTCAAGGGTCGTTTTGTATTTTTTACGAACAAGACTGTCTACAAGCGCAGAACTATGGGTGTTTTGCACCGCAAAGGTCCGACAATGAGAGTTCAAATGCCGGTAATCCAATACTAAGCGGTACGATCCATCGGGTTTGGAAACCGCGAAAAGGGGATTGTTCATAGGTGATACACAGGGTTCAATTACTCCCTGATATTCCAACTGAGTCAGAATTTCGGAAACGGGGCCTTTGGCTTCACGTTTTATGGGATATTGGGGTTGTGGCTGCGGTAGTGACCGCAAAGGTATTTCATGGGGGGAGAATCTTCGTCCCAACCCACGTGATTGCGGAATAACGCAGGAGCCAGGGACACAGCCCACTCTGCTGCAAGAGTCTCCGCTTTGTCCTTTGGGACATGTCGAGAAAAGCTCGGAAGGATTACCTCCTCCCCTTTACGCGCAGCAAGAACGAATGGGGGTGGCCAATCCGCCTCTGCTAACAAAATGTCATATGAAAAGGTCAGATTTTCCCAAAAAATCCCTTTAATTACACGCTGTATATCACCTTCAATTTGGATGACAATATTAAATAGTCTGTCAGGGGGTGCCACTCTGGTGTCTGCTGTCTCAACAGTAATGAATGTTTCAGTTGCTGTCGCCTCCATATGAGGACGTAGCGCCTCCCGCACTATGGTAACTTCCGCGGCGCTGTCTAGGAGGGTTACTGCCCACGTCCAATTCAGGAGCCTCGTTCTCACCGTCTGTGGCATATTTCGCTGTTACAGCGGCAACTTTCTTCTTCTGAAATTGTGGTCGAAAACGTTGAGCGTCTTCCGCTTTTCCTCTGACTTGTTGTCGAGGCTGGTCTCGTCCCTGGGGAGCCTCTCGGTCCCTTCCTCTATCCTGGCGGTCTCCTCCACTGGCCTGTGACGATGTCTGTGCCGGTGAAGAACGAGGAGAACGCGCATCAGGGATCTGAAACCTATCCGGTGACTTAATTCTCGCTCTATCGCGTAAATCATATGTACGCTCAGAAGAAACTGAAACCGGGGATGCCCCTCTCGACCCCGGCTTCTTTTGTTGCTTACCCTGTTTTTTCAGCCTCCAGCTCTTTTTAGTGAAGACTGGTTTCTCATCTTTCTCAGATTGAGATTTGGTTTGTTGCTGTTGTGTTTGCGATTGTGTTTGCTGTTTTGCAAAAGGCTTGTTACCCAGGCTATTTCTACCAATAGTTTTGTAAGCCTGGGTAATAATTTTTGGTAATTCGCGAGGCCTGTCCAATTCTGGGACCAGAGCCAAAGCATTAGCTACTTGAAAGTTCACTGCATCGCCCTTGACATTCGCAAGGATCAGCTCAGCTACTACTTCAAACACTCCCACCAGTCTCATCCCTAATTCCACAGCCGCTTCAGGGCCATGTTCATCCTGTACTTTTTAATTACAGAGGGGAGAACCGTCATGGAAGGAGTACCAAAACATTTAGAATATACTGCTGCGAATACCTTACCCCAGTTGTCACATGCTGTCAACTCGGGAATTAAGTCTTTTGGCAAACTAATCGTTAAGATACGATGTTTATCCACTGGAGTTGTATGTGGAAAAACTGCCTCCAACTGATCAAACTTTTCTGCAAGCCAATAAGGAAAATCATCCTTATTTTGTGGACGTTTGCCCATCACCGAATTCACCATGACAGGACTTATGGTCACTCCGCCTGCAGCAGCTGGTTGGCCGGCAACTCCAGGAGCGGCTCCATGGATGCTGCCTGTAACATATCGCACTAAAGCTCGATGCACCTGCACCAAGGCCGCATACATAGTGCGCAGTTCCGCGACTGGTATAGTCATATAACGCGGATGTGGGGTGTACCCGGCCAAAACAGGCCAAGTGGCCCCCTCAATAGATAAGGGGCCTAAACGAACCGTGGTAGTCGGTTGTGGGAGGGCGCCATTAAACCAAACACGGTGTTGCCAAGCCGTGAGCGGTACTTCAAGAGTAGTATACGGTCGATAGACAGCGGGGACGTTAGTGGGTTCATATTCATGGAACAGATTATCGTTCGCGTACACCGCTGGAAAAGTGATCCAGGAGTAGAACACCTCAAAGTGGAAAGCCGGATCGGCTTGAACCACAAAGACTAGTTCAACTCCCGCGTCTGGCACTCCATACACCCGTAAGTGATCCCGGAGTGCTGTGCGGCTATGCGCCGCTATGTCTATACCCGCCATTACTAACGGGTTTATTCAACAATCGTACACGAGGCAGCACAAAAAGGGTTATGTTTAAAAAACCTTTTTTAATAACATCAAGCTTGAAAGAACCTACAAAATCTGCAATATAGGAGGTATCGCCGTCACACACGCTTCCGGAAGCGAACGTGAGGGTATTGTGGACAAGCACAAGTACTACTCAAGCGTCCCGCAGATAAGCCGCCCCACTCATTGGTCGCGCCATGAAATAAGGTTTCTGCACATACAGAGCTATGCACAGGATAATAGGACCTCGGAATATAGTGGTGAGCCAACCATAGACCTTAGCACCCAAAACCCCAACCCAACTAGCCTTAGCGTCCCATTAGCACCAATGTACCAATGATTAGACAACCCAGAACACGGTATCTCTCTCTCAGGACTCGCAGAGGCAAGAACACTCTTTCGTCACTCACTCGTACCTGTCCACAACGTGCGTAATAAGAGACACTGTATAATTCAAAACGTTTATTTCGACTTACGTGCTCTAAGATACAGTACACATGTCAGTACTACTAGCATAATACATATGAATAATATACTCAGCATAGTTACAACTCCATAGAATACGAACGGGGAAAGCATCTCATAAAGCAGTGGATATATGTCTAACTAACATTACCACCCTCCCCGTGCTGGAAGCTAGTTTATTATACAAATAGAAGACCTTTGGGCTTTGACTAGCGAACCCCCATACCTCAGTCTCTAGATGCAAAACTACATCAGCAGACAATCACAGCTCCTCTCTCTGGAAAGATCGCCTCCAAGGGCTCTAGAGCGGGCGAACCGTATTATTAAAAGCACACTAATTTCTCCATGGCAGCTGTACATGGTGTTATGTCTAGGTGCGAGGGACGGGCCAAATCAGTAAGAACCAGGGACGTGTTATTCGACCTTGTAACTGTTGTTCAGACTGAGCCCAAAGGGAACAGGAGAAAAGGTGAGAAACAGAAAATGCAGACAGTTGTATAATAACTTGGCAGGAGCAGAGGGCGACAGAACAACGGCTAAGAGTAACGTGCGCAAAAGTCATCATGGCAGCCAGGCCCGTGCCAACGTATCCAGGCAGGCCAGGAGGCCACAAACCACAAGACCCTGGCAGCCGCAAAACATGACCACTGTGTTTCCCTTTAGAATCAGAACGTGTCCCAGAGTCGTGGAAACAATAGATAACTATTTCACTCAGCTCAGTCGTGCATGCTTAGTTTTCTCCAAGTTACATAGAAAGAAATAGACGGGCGTTTCAATAAAGGATTTATTGAACAGTCTTGTTTCTGGTGTAAGTAAAATGTGCTGTTACAATCACAAGACAGTATGCGAGATAAATAATGTACAGTGTGAGCAGTAGAAATAAATAATACTGCGAGAGCATTATCTTTTAGTACATATGCTGTTACATAAATAACACAGACTAAAAATGCGAGTACTCATACGATGCGTTGCTAAGCTAGTTCTACCCCAATGTACCTAACCTAACCTAGGTGTAGGAAGAGGGAAGAAGTAGGTGAAGTATTCCTTACTGTGGTATACTAAGAGTATGTTAAGTCTAGTATGCCTAGTATGCCTAGTATGCCAAGAGTCCCTCTAGGTTCTAGTCAGCTCCATACCTGAAGAATGAGAGAGGTAGGAATCTCTTTGCCAGACTCGAACTCCAACACCCCGCAAGGGAAGTCAGATCACTGGAAGCTGGACTCTCTGCGTGCAGGGATGACAGCGTCTTCTCAGTGCGTCAGGCCGGGAAATGGGCTCCTCTGAAGTCGAGGTCTCCTCTGGTTTACAGGGGCTAGGGAAGGTATATTTATACCTGAGAGCACCTAAGAATGTTAGTATTGACGTGAGTTGGACAGCGAAAGACGTCATGAATGAACCCCTAAGGAATAATGGTTCATGCATAATATATGAGTCCTTGAAGAAATCAATAGTCCTGGACTAGGGAAACTCCCGCAGCCTAAGGGTCTGTTCTTCATGAACTCGTTGTGACGTTAGGGTGGACGGATGTCAGAGACCATGCCTGTATTTGGAGTGCACGGTTTAATGCCTAAATAAGGGCTGGGATTTTATGCCTATTTAAGGGCAGGGCGAATTGTGCCTATATAAGGACATGATACTGGAAAGCCCGTTTATGGATACCCTAAGAGGAATACAACACCCACTCCTCTTTCGTGTGTACGATAATACTAAAATGCTAAACATTTAAAATGCTAAACATTAAAATGGAGTACCGCATATTTCTAAAATTTTTCATAAAACCATTTAAAAAAGGCATTTAAAAAATCTATTAGAATGCAAAAGGTACTGTACATTTGAAGCATTGCTTTTCATTACAGGCATAAAGTTCGAAAATAAATTGGAATGAAATAAGCAGTAATATTTACATGTGACAAAAAATGATCGATAAGTTTCTCAAAAATCAAAGTCATTTCATGTCAAGAAAATTAATGAACTGGTTTAGACACACAAGATGACTAAGTGTCCGTGGAAGGTCTGTAAAGTCTGTATTATAAGGCTAGTTCTACTCTAAGCAGATTGATGTGCCATTTTCGTTCAAAAAATGGGGAAAAAGTTCAATTTTGGTAGAGTTCCAAGTTGTTTAAAAATGAAGGCCAAATTGTCACTGCATCTCTGGAACACGAATCAGAGTTAGTTCACGGGTCTGGTGTAAACATGAGATCATCTATTTCAATAGACAAAACATCATCCACTGTTGTTGGTGTTAGTTGGAACACCTCGTGTAGCAGATTAATTGCACAGAGATGGGAAGCACCGCTTTCATCATAGGTTGCCTCAGCAATGTCCGCGTCCATTGTTACCTGTGTGCCTGTAGATCTTTCTCGTACCTCAGCAGCAGCCGGAAGCGTCTGTGAGATCTCAATGAATGCTGACATCAGGATAGGAAGCCTCTGGGGACAACACAGAGCATGGGCCGTTATCTGGTCCAGCAGAGTATCGACATCCGTTGGCGTAGCTGATGGAAATGTTAGACAGGTGTCCAACACGCATTCTTCACCGCATAGCAGGCATCGTAGAACAGGTAAGATGCAATCTTGCCAGACTGGTCTGAACGACAGGAACCAAGTTGTATTAAGGTCCCGTAGACGAGTCATGCCAAAAAGCTTTACTATTTGCTCGCGGCACTTTCGTTCAAGGAGAGCTTTCTCCATTTCGCTCGGAGTGATGTCTGCGAATAGGCTGGCCATAGCGCAATAGCAGGAAGAGAAATAGAATTCCGGCAACAAGTGCTAGAATTAATGGTATGCCACCAAAACACCGAATGTGCAAAGTTCGGGATGATTCCGAGTATTGCCTGGAAAGGTGCTAACAGACCTGAGCAGATGCTCTTAAATACATGTACAATTCCAGTTGTATCAGACATGTTGAAGATACGTGATATCATTTCTATGAAATGTATAGGGCAGTTTGTACGTATTAAAGTCTGTATCTCAGCCGAAGTCCTTGCTATTTGTAGATCATAGGTTTCTTTGGCCGAGGTCAAAGGCACTGTTTGCTGTAAAAGCATGGCTTTCATTCTGCTTAGAGTATCAAATCTTATAAAAGAGACGTTCAGCGAAGGCCATAGAGGCGACTCCCTGACTGTGTCACCACTGCCTGTGTATCGTTATCTCTGGCAGGTGTTGGTACAGAAGGTGTGTTCATCTCTTTTATCTTGGCTAGTCCAAGACAAGATGTTTGTTGGATGGTTTCATTCAAAAACATTATTTGTTCAGGGATGATGCAGGCTCTAAATAAAGCTTCTATCCCCTGCACTTGCCAATCTTTAGTACCCCAGACTGTTTTGGTGTCTATTGTGTCTTTCCAAAAGTCGAAACCCTGTCTAGACAGTTGGGCATTAAATAATGCAGAATAAATCTGTTTTGTATTTGTTAACATAATTTTCAGTCCTTTTATAGTAAAACATTTCTGGTTCAGATGTATTGTATCCTGAAAAATATGGAAACTTACTAGCAAATGTTTTTGAACTACCTTTAGGTGGTGTAGGACAATGTTCCCATTGGTTAAACATAAACACATTTCTTGGATATGCAAATAATGATGACCATAGTGATTATAACAATACAGTTGTTCATAGTCTGATGAACCCTCTAAATATTCATTTTTAGAAAATGCAGCAGATTTTTCTAAGTCAAACATTATATCATTGACAGTCTCAAAGTCCCAATCATCTGAATAGGTACTGGACGTAATTAGATCACTTAGTGAAATTTTAAACAAATGTGGAATGTTCAATTGTTCATTCGGGCTGAAGATATCATAATCTGTTTTGTCCCACACTATACCATCCTGTATAGGAACAGCTGTGATGTTCACTGATGATAAGTCTCTTGCTTCACGATGGGAAGATTTATGAGGTTTCAAAAGTACGTTCACGTCTTTTCCTTCAGTGTTCACATGGATATATCTGCCACTTATAAGCACGCTTACAGTTGTTACCAAAGCTAGCCAGAGCAGGGAAACAAAAAGTCCAGATGTAATCCAGAGTTCAATCCATGGAGAAACCAAATAAGTCTTTTTCAGAAAGTGAAGAAAGTCTTGTACTTGCTGCTTGAATTTCAATGACACTGGCGTCGTTTCAGGTTCACTCGGATCTTCTGAGAACGTATCAAAATTAATGAAATAGCCAGAAGCAGTTCTGTCAATTGTTGGAATTGCATCAGGATTTGTAGAAATCACTGGAACCAGTTCATCACTTGTTACGTTGGTGTAGACAGGTGTATTTGGACGAACTGTTACTTGGTGTTCAAGAGGGATGAGTTCCATAGCGTTGTTGCTTAGTCCTCCATCTGTTACAGCTGAATTCTCGATTGTTATTAGTCGTTCAGTCTGAACCTCTTGGATAGTAGCGAGAGGAGTGCGTCTGCTACTAGGTCGGAGTCCACGAGGCCTACTATTTAGTATTGGCCACATACTGTGGTTTGATCAGGTCGATGGACACAAATCTTTTCTCCTTTCTTCCAGCAAGGGGCGGCAGAAGTACTGTTCTTGTTCCTTGAACTGCTAGGACAGGTACTGGTTGTCTGTAAGAAGGTCCAAATTCCTTCTTGTCTGCAATTTTTCTCTGACTAGATCCCCAACTTTTGGAATCCAGACAGGCCTTGCTGGGACAGCCGGTTGATCCCCAGTGGTGGTTGACTGTAGGAATACGTTGCTTTGTTTCGTTCTTAACTTGTTTAAGTCCTGTAAAACAGCCAAACGATCTTTGATATCAAAAGGTTTATTTTCCACCACTGTGCCTACGTGTTCAAGGTCTGGTACCCACATTCTTGTCCCAAATAGGATCTCATATGGAGTGACCCCCCCTAGAGAACTTCTTGGCAGATTGTTCAATGAGCGCTGAACCCCACTAAGGTGTTTGACCCACCCATCACCCGAACCTAATACCCTAGCTGTTATAGACTGCTTTATGTCCCGGTTTTTCCTTTCCACAACCGAATTTCCCTCAGGATGGAATGGAGAGGAGTACCGCAATGCAACGCCCAGACTGGCCATGGCTTCTTTGTAAGCCCGAGAGCTAAACGCAGGACCCTGGTCAGAATGTAGCGTGCCTATTGCGTATGTGCCGATAAAGACTCGCAAATCTTTTATAACAGTTCGAGCGTCAGCTGAGCGCTGAGGCCATAACCATAGGAACCTAGATTCAGTATTTGTGGGAATGCCTTTGTCCAGTAGGACGCAGGCGCGTAGATAGTCGAATGCTGTCTAACAATGGTGTCTGTACAGGGCTGCCGCATTCGCAGCATGGTGTCTGGTGGCTCTCTCGCTGTAATTTACAGTCTAAGCAGTTGTTGATGAATATGTGAATTTCTGTATTCATTTCAGGCCACCAGTACATCTCTTTTAACGTCAAAATTGTTTTAGAGATCCCTTGATGTGACAGAACCTCCCCCAAATGTGTTTCATAAATCAAGGCTTCTCTACGTTCCATGTTTGGAATTACCCTATCCCCCACTACAGGGATTCGAGCAAAAGGAACGTTGTTCGCATCAATTACATAAGAGTACTTGAGTGGAAACATTTTTGGTAACGCTGCACTGCTGCCTTTGCTTGAAGCATTGACAGCCAACATTATCTCACCGTCCATTTTTGTTTTTGAACGAGTGATCGCAGCTACGGAAGCCGTTTGCACAGCCCCCTTTGCGGCTTCATCAGCCAATGAATTCCCTGCAACGTGAACGCCATCACGTTGATGACTCAGTGTGTGGATCACGTGAGCCTTTGGTAGTTCGTTTTTCAACTGAACTACTTGTTCCCAAAGCATTTTGTGCTTTATTGTGCCACCTTTCGCATCTTTGAAACCATTTTCAAGCCAGTTTAGTATATAGTCATTATACGACTGAACACAGTAAAAGGAATCGCACACTATCAGTGTGGGGAATTCTCGATCTGTACTTTCAAGTGCCAGTTTGAATGCTTGTAGTTCAGCTCGCTGAGCTGTACAATCTCCTAGAGATTGTGTTTTAGTGACCATAGGTCTGAAGATGCCATTTCGCATGCGACCTTTAATGATTGCACACGCAGCACTGTAAGCTTGCTTACTCCCTGTTGCGGGTTGTGCGGATCCGTCAGTGTAAATTATGAATTCGTACTGATCGAGAGGCAGAATTTCAGTAGGCAGAGGACATTCATGTTCGTATTGCAGGAATGCTTGTGTTTTTAAATCTGGATCAAAAACATATTCAACATCTGTTGCAGCAAGAGAATTAACCCATTGTATCCATCTTGGATGTAATGCTTTAGCATTTGGAATGCTTGCTTTTGTGACCGCTTCTAAAGCCGGTACTGGGGTTACGACAATAATGCGTTTCCCTTGGGCTAAGGCTCTTTCTTTTGCTACAGCGGTTTGAACTGCTGTCAGAATTTTTCAGTTGAACTGAAGCGCATTTCCGCTTGTGTGTACAAATGAGATTTGTATGCTATTGGTATTTTCTCACCCTCATTAAATGTTAAGTAGGTGAATCCGCATTGACCCGAAATTATTCAGATCACCAAATTGCGTTGACTTACGCGTGTTTGTAAGTGATTTGTTGCTAACATGTTAGCCTGGAGTGAACGCAAGATTTCTGTGTGTTCCTGTGTTCAGTTTCTGATCAAAAAGTCAGGTTTGATTAATGCGTAGATAGGTTTAACCCTTTCTGCATAATTTAGAATGTATGTTCTTCCAAAATTTAGGAAACCCAGGATGGATTGTAAGTTTTTTAGCGTTTTTGGAGGTTGGAGCAGCGCACACTTTTCTAAAAAGTTAGCTGCCAAGCTCTTGCCTTCACTTGAAAGCTCATATCCTAAAAATAGGACACTGAGATGGGCAATTCGGGACTTTTTAAAGTTGAACTTGTAGCCCTCAGAGGCGAAACCCAGTATAATGGTGCTCACCCTGTTCAAGTGTTTTTTCAGGTCATCGTCTGTCAGATATATGTCATCGACATAGGACAATGCCTCATTGTCATAAATTTGTAGTAACTCCGTTACCCTCGCTGAGAATAAACCTGGGCTGTTTTTGAACCCTTGTGGGAGTCGACAAAAGTGACGCTGGGTCCCCATTATGGAGAATGCAGTTAAGTACCTGCTTTCAGGTGCTATGTTTTGACAAAAGAAACCATTTGAGATGTCTAATGTTGTTTTATATTTTTTACGCACAATGTTATTCAATAATGCTGTGCTATGTGCATTTTGCACTGCAAAAGTTTTAGAACAAGTGTTTAAGTGTCTGTAATCCAAAACTAGACGATATGTATTGTCTGGTTTGGAGACAGGAAACAAAGGATTGTTCATTGAGGAGGTGCATGTTTCAATCACCCCTTGATATTCAAGTTGATCTAAGATCTCCCTGACCTGTTTTTTAGCTTCTTGCTTTATTGGGTACTGCCGTTGTGCAGTTGGTTTCAGATGTATTTTATGGTGAGGTGAGTCCTCATCCCATCCTACATGATTTTTATATAATGCTGGGGCCTGGGCCACTGCCCATTTCCTGGCATATATATATTTTAGGTGAATTGGAATATGGTTGGAGAAGGCAGGCATAATAATGTCCTCGCCATGTGGGCACTCCCTGACAAATCGTGGTGGCCAGTCCTTTTCTGCTAGAAGTATGTCATAGCCTCTTGATAGTCTTTCCCAAAAAAGTGCTTTCACCTGTCTAGGTTTGTCTCCCTCCATCCGGAGTGTTATGTCATATAACTTTTGTGGAGTACTAACCCTGGTGTCTACAGTCTCAACTGTGATGTACTCATTCAAGTCCACTATCTCCAGAAGTTCCTTCATGGTCTGGCAAACTATTGTGACTTCTGCTGCACTGTCCAGCATTGTCTGAGCCCATTCTCCGTTCTTGAGTTGTGTTCTCAGTATTCTCGGCATGTCTGATCTTCAGACCTGCTACTTTCTTTTTGGAGAATTGAGGTTTTACTTTAGTTTTTGGAGCGTGTTTGTCGTCTTTCGATTTCACGCGTTCTTCTTTATGTTCTGATCGTCCTCTTCTTTCCGAAGTCTGTGATGAGATCTGAAAGGGACGAGAGGAACGTGTATCAGTATCTTGATACCTGTCAGGTTTTCTCAAATTATCCCTATTCCTGAGGTTATACCTCCTTTCAGAGGGCTCCTTTTGAGGAGACCTACCTCGAGATTGAGAACGTTTCTCGTTTGATTTTTGTTTAGTAGACTCCCACTTCTTTTTAGAAGATGTAGGAGTTTGTTTTATTGAGTCCTTTTCAGGACTTTCAGATAGTTTAGGTTTCACTGGTCTTCCACCCAAACTATCTCTGCCTAATTCTGCATAAGATTGTTCTATAATTCTGGGTAGCTCTGTTTGATGTTCTGTAACATCAAATTCCCTTAATTTTTGGCGGATCTCCACTGCTGCTGCCTCCCCTTTAATATTAGATAATATTATTGTTGAGACCTGGTCGAAATTTTTCAGTAATTTCATACCTAAATTTAGAGCAGGCTCTGCCCCGTATTCGTTTTGAATTTGTTTTAGGACATCAGGTGTACCGCAATTGACGGAATGCCATGTGTTTTAGTATAGATGGCAGCAAAGACTGAGCCCCAAGTGGTGCAGTCTTCCAGTTGTGGTGTGATCCCCATTGTTAAACTGATTGTTAGGATTCTGTGTTTCTCATACGGGCTAGTATTTGGAAATACTGCTTCGATTTGAATAATTTTTTGAGCTATCCAGAATGGAATTTGCTCACGTTTTGTGGGCATTTTACCCATGACTGCGTATAGAGTCTGTGGTGTAATTTTTAGAGTGTTCCCCTGGTGAGGGGTTTGATTTGGAAGAGTTAATGGTGGTCGGACTGTAAAAGTCCGCATGACATATTGGACCAATTGTCTGTAGATTTTTATTAACTCTGTGAGTTGAGTAAGTTATTCCTCGTCTGACATCTCTTCAATGTCAGGATGAGGTGTGTAGCCGGCTAGAATCGGCCATGTTGCTCCTGGTCTACCTAGTGGACCGAGCCTAGTAATGTTTTTGTGATGTTTTAGGGCGCCTTTAAACAAGAGCTGATGCTCTTGGTATGTTAATGGAATTTCTATATCCTCGAAAGGACTGTATTCCTCTGGTGGATCATCTTCTTTGTAGAAGTGAAACATGTGTGTTACTGAATTTGATTCAGGAAATATTACCCATGAATAGAATACCTCTGTCTGAAAGGATTCATGTGCCTCTATCACGAAAACTGCTCTACCGCCTCTCGGAGGTAGGCCATGTTTTATAAGTTTTAGAGTGATGGCTCTTCTTAAGTTTGGAGCGATGTCTATGACACCCTCCTCGGTTTCATTTAAACCTGTAATGTTAAAAACTGCTGGTAGGGCTGGATCAGCCACAGCTACACCGTCTCCGGCGTCTTCAGTCATTTTGTTTTTTTGCAAAATGTGGAACAAGTTTCAAGGAAACAAAGATAAGGTGCACAATATTGTGGAACACTGTATCCTTCAACGTTGAGCAAACCAAACAGCTAATATATAGGGTACTGCCCTATGTAGCCGTGGTGGATACTTAACCCTGCCCACTCCAGACGTCTTTTGGAGTATATGGGTAGGGGTCTTGAGAGAAAAAGCACGGCTGAGTTACTCAGTATCTAACGTTGAATTACTGCCTTACCAAACCGTTGGGCGCCATGTAGTGTAGCTCCTATTTCCCTAATAGGCTCTGCGCATTGGAATAATATATCCTATAGGTTTGACATAGGACTATGGTCAGTATGTCCCTATCGAGTATATTAAACTTAATTACTTGTGCCAGCTAGCTCAGAGGCCACTAGAAACTCCTTGACAACAAGAAGGGAGTAGTTTCTGGCAGCCGCAAAACATGACCACTGTGTTTCCCTTTAGAATCAGAACGTGTCCCAGAGTCGTGGAAACAATAGATAACTATTTCACTCAGCTCAGTCGTGCATGCTTAGTTTTCTCCAAGTTACACAGAAAGAAATAGACGGGCGTTTCAATAAAGGATTTATTGAACAGTCTTGTTTCTGGTGTAAGTAAAATGTGCTGTTACGATCACAAGACAGTATGCGAGATAAATAATGTACAGTGTGAGCAGTAGAAAGAAATAATACTGCGAGAGCATTATCTTTTAGTACATATGCTGTTACATAAATAACACAGACTAAAAATGCGAGTACTCATACGATGCGTTGCTAAGCTAGTTCTACCCCAATGTACCTAACCTAACCTAGGTGTAGGAAGAGGGAAGAAGTAGGTGAAGTATTCCTTACTATGGTATACTAAGAGTATGTTAAGTCTAGTATGCCTAGTATGCCTAGTATGCCAAGAGTCCCTCTAGGTTCTAGTCAGCTCCATACCTGAAGAATGAGAGAGGTAGGAATCTCTTTGCCAGACTCGAACTCCAACACCCCGCAAGGGAAGTCAGATCACTGGAAGCTGGACTCTCTGCGTGCAGGGATGACAGCGTCTTCTCAGTGCGTCAGGCCGGGAAACGGGCTGCTCTGAAGTCAAGGTCTCCTCTGGTTTACAGGGGCTAGGGAAGGTATATTTATACCTGAGAGCACCTAAGAATGTTAGTATTGACTTGAGTTGGACAGCGAAAGATGTCATGAATGAACCCCCTAAGGAATAATGGTTCATGCATAATATATGAGTCCTTGAAGAAATCAATAGTCCTGGACTAGGGAAACTCCCGCAGCCTAAGGGTCTGTTCTTCATGAACTCGTTGTGACGTTAGGGTGGACTGATGTCAGAGACCATGCCTGTATTTGGAGTGCACGGTTTAATGCCTAAATAAGGGCTGGGATTTTATGCCTATATAAGGGCAGGGCGAATTGTGCCTATATAAGGACATGATACTGGAAAGCCCGTTTATGGATACCCTAAGAGGAATACAACAAGGCAAAACAGACGGCAGAAAAACGAGCAGAAAAGGCAAAACAGAGCAGAAGAGGGCAAAATGGAGGAAAGGAAAATTAGCAGAAAGGCAAAACAGACAGCAGAAAAAGGCAAAACAGTGTGCAGAAAAACAAGCAGAAAAGGCAAAACAAAGCAGAAGAGGGCAAAACAGAGGGCAGAAAAAGGAGCAGTAAAGGCAAAATAGAGGGCAGAAAAGTAAGCAGAAAAAGGCAAAACAGAAGGTAGAAAAAGGAGCAGAAAAGGCAAAATGGAGAGCAGAAAAGAGAGCAATAAATGGCAAAACAGAGAGCAGAAAAATGAGGAAAGGCAAAACAGAAGGCAGAAAAGCGAGCAGAAAAGGCAAAACGAGGGCAGAAAAACATGCAGAAAACGCAAAACAGATAGCAGAAAAATCTTCCCGCCTTTAATCAGGATGATAAACAGCTTACCAAAAGGCCCCCCAGCACGTTCCTTGCTGATTTTGGTGACACATTCCTGATGCCGAGGAATATCAGGAAATCTCCACCTAACAAAGAAGCACTTACTTCATATAGTTCAGAGGAAGTACCCTTGTTTAGTGGAGATTTGCCTCTTTGTAGTCATGTTGTCTTCTCTATTGAAGGATTCATATTATCACAAATTTCTGGATGAAGACGCATGAGAAATAATTACATTGCCAAAACGTGCACAAGGTTACTGGATATATTTCCTCGTGGTCCATTACGCAGCTGTCGTGTAGAATATTCAGTAGATATTTACCCAACGAGGTAACACTAATTAACCAGTAGAAAGTACTCCAGTTGGGCAGACATTTTGTGCAAAGCTTTGTACTCTCGTGGGATAAAGGGGCAGGTGAGGTTCCATTCTGGTGGAGTCACGCACACAGCTACTGATAAACCCATACAGACACTCAGGTACCCACTCACATACCCATTCTGCCACTCTCACACCTACTCACAGACCCAAACAGTTACTCACACACTAACTCACCGACCTAAGCAGCCACTCACTCACACACCCACTCACACGCCCACAAAACCACTCACACACCCATTCACCTACCCATACAGCAACTCACACACCCACTTACAGATCCATACAGCCACTCACACATCTACTCACTGACCTATACAGCCACTCATGCACCCACTTTCAAAGGTTACAGGTTAGAGTTAGGAAATAAAATTAAAAATCCTTAGAAATTCTGTAAAAAATCCAAATATTACAGGGTTCGTTATAGTTAAGAAATAACATTTAAAAAAAATGTAGAAATTCACTGAAAAAAACAAAGGTTACAGGGATGTTATAGTTAGGAGATAGAAGAAAAAAAGTAGAAATTCACTGAAAAAAACAAACGTTACAGAGACGTAATAGTTAGGCTCAGATTTCACTCATACAAAACCAGTGCAATTCAGCAGTTATAGTTACCTGAGCTAACTATAACTAATGCCCCCACAATGCACTGTTTATGACCTCATGTATTACATCACTCATGACATGGTCAGTGGCATGACTGATGACATCTCAAATAACATCACTGTTGACATCACTGATGACATCATACACAGAACCACTCACACCCACACATCCTCTCATACACCCACTGATATACCCATACAACCACTCACACACCAACTTACTCATCCACAAAGCCACTCACACACCTAGTCACTAACACACACAGCCCCTCACTTACCCATTTACCTCCTCACACAGCCACTCACCTCACACATACAGTCACTCACACAGCCACTCACTTCTCCATACAGCCACTCACACACCCACTCACTCACCAATATAGCTACTTACACACCTAGTCACTCACCCATACAGATTCTCAACAGAGCCACTTACACATCCACACAACCACTTACTTACCCATTCACACATCCATACAGTCACACATCTACACACTCACCCATGCAGTCACTCTCCAACACAGCTACTCCCACACCCACTCAGTTAACTAAACACCCACTGAAACAGCCACTCACTCACCCATACAGACATTTACACACCCACTCACTCACAAATACAGCCACTCACACAGCCACTCACACGCTCATACACCTATTCACACACCCACTTATTCACCCATACAGATACTCACACACCCACTTATTCACCCATAGAACCCCTCACACACCCAGTCACTCACATAATATATGTTAGAAATAGTATCACTCATTAGTAGCACACAACATATACTAATTTATCTTTTGTAGTACTTTAGTATATATGTTTAACACTCATAAACCTCTAGAAAACACTCACAATCACTGGGTGATGTCATCAATGTTGTCATTTGAGATGTCATCAGTCATGTCGCTGACCATGTCATGAGAGATGTATTATGTGAGGTCATAAGCAGTGTATTGAGGGGACGTAAGCTCTAGTTAGCTCAGGTAACAATAACTGCTGAATTTCACTGGATTTGTACGAGTGAGATCTGAGCTTAACTATAACGTTCATGGAACCTTTAGTTTTTTCCAGTGAAAATATAAATATATATATAGTACAAAGGTACTGATGAACTCATTACATCCTACCTTTTGGTGCCGGTGCCTGTGGTGGTGGCAGTAGCCTCTAAATATTCCAAACAAAAATCCAGTCCAATGGACAAAGAATGCAGCACACCAAGTTGATACCCATATATATGTATTGTGCGATCAAACAACGGGTTTCGACCAAGACGGCCTTTGTCAAGTTACGTAAAGTGCTCCACGCACCCTAGAAACATCATAGACATAGAAGCAATCCTTACACATAGACTCATTTTAAACACATAAATAATTGCACACATAAAGCGTTGGAAATTAGGGATAGCCAATGTGCAGATAATAATAAATGAATCGTCTATATACAAATAAGAATAAAATTATTTTTGGAGTTTTTTATCTTTTGTCACCCAACATAGCAGATAGACTAACTCATTCCTATAACCTTCAATTCATTTTTATCCATATTTAGTTTCCCAACCATCTTATTATATCCGGTAAGGGATCGCTAATTCTATTATTTGCTGTAATTTATAGGGTATCAGGATTAAAAGCAACTCATGCCACAATTTCTTCACCCAGATCTCAAAGTGCATAAAAAGTGAAAAATATTCAAAGCCACAAGTTCCTAAATCCAATACCACTAGAAACATCAATGCTCCAAATTTTGTGAGACGATATATACATATGGCAGTTTGGAGCGCACTGACACTGCAGTGCTGGAAAAGGATATATATATATATATATATGATTCCCAAACTGTGCCCTGCAAGCAAGTCCGCACTCCAACACAGGTAGGTTGCACTACAACTTTTATTTTGATAAAGCGAGCATTTTAGTCCAGAATTCTCCCTTTTAATCTGCCTGACGCGTTTCAGCGATAACGATCTCCTTTTTCAAAGGCGATGTGAAGTCAAACACTCTTTCTTCCACAAATCCGTCTTCACTCCAATTAACTTTCAAGCCTCCTGTGCGCTCATGCACGGCTTTCACTTCCTTAGTTAATTAAGCCCTGGTGTGTTCGTGCAAGGCATTGCGGTATTTGTGGTCTTTAAAATATTTCCCCTCCAGTGGGTTTATGTGCAGACTTCATTATTTTAAGAACAGGAGCAGCCCTCCAGTGGACTTTAGGAAATATTTTACAGACCACAAATACCGCAATGAAGACGGATTTGTGGAAGAAAGAGTGTTTGACTTCACATCGCCTTTGAAAAAGGAGATCGTTATCTCTGAAACGCGTCAGGCAGATTAAAAGGGAGAATTCTGGACTAAAATGCTCGCTTTATCAAAATAAAAGTTGTAGGGCAACCTACCTGTGTTGGAGTGCGGACTTGCTTGCAGGGCACAGTTTGGGAATCATATATATATATATATATATATATATCCTTTCCAGCACTGCAGTGTCAGTGCGCTCCAAACTGCCATATGTATATATGTCTATGGTTTTGTACGAGTGAAATGTCCAACTAACTATAACGCCCCTGAAACCTATGCTTTTTTCAGTGAATTTCTAAGGTTTTTTAAATGCTAATTTCTAACTATAACGTGCCTGAAACCTATGGTTTTTTCAGTGAATTTCTAAGGTTTTTTAAATGCTAATTTCTAACTATAACCTGCCTGAAACCTATGGTTTTTTCAGTGAATATATATATATTTATTATACTATGTATACATGTGAAAATGTCTCGGTCCCCTGTTTGCCTCGGTGGCACGGAAAAAATCGGTGGAACTGACGTCAGCATGCCGACGAGGTCCTCTTATGGCTCCGATGACGTCATACGGAGTCGCGAGCAGAGCCGTGCTATTATGACGTCCTCGTTGACGTGAGAGAGCTAGGAAAGAATTTCCGTGGAATGCTGGTGCAGAGGATATTCACCTAAGTGTTCAGGCTAGTCCTTTGGGAGCAACTGTTTATGTTGCCACTCCAGAAACCGAAACCAGTGATCCGAGGGCAGAGGCCCTGCTGATGGCACACGAGGTGGGGTGCCCAGTCGTGTGCAACGGTGGGGCAGCGAAGTGACAAGCACCACAACCCACAAAAAAGGTAACGAGGGCACTGAATAACACAGGATCTTCTCTTTGTATCTGGCAGGAACAACGAAGTTAAAATGCCCTAGTACCAAAATATAGAATTAGTGCTACAACGGTCTTCAAGAGGACCTGCGATGCCGCTTCTGCCTCCCGTACCCTGGAGGCCGCACATGGGTCACGCGGTACGGTCATACTGCGGTGGGACGCACACTCGTTGACCTCTCATTGCACTGCTCCACACTTCAGGGAGGTCGCTTTCCATTAGCTATGTTTTCTGATGACATGTCGCGACGGCCCCGTCCAACAACAGAACTCCTTTAGATCCAAACAGACTCTTCCACTCTCTCAACGGAAGTGAAACCAGGCCACGCGGACACTTTCACAATACAACAGCCGGGAATGCACTTTTTGGTAAAAAAACCACATTCCTTCCTCCTAATTAATCAAATAAACGTCTCACTGAAGAACAGGGGCCAGCTTCGATCGGTAAACAGCCGTTACAACGACTTTTTTACTTTGCGATACCATTACAACGCATGCATTACCACGCATGCGTTGTACATCACGAAAGCCATTACTACGCATTTTTAGAACGCATGGTCATTTACCACGCATGCCTTTACAACGAATTTTGTTGTAAAGGTATGTATGGTAAATGACCATGCGTTCTAAAAACATGTAGACGATCCATGTCGTTGTAAGGAAACAGAGGCTGTTCCGTTTCCTCACAACGACGTGCACAGCCCCTCAGAGACGACGTGAAGCAGGAACCACGACGAGAGAGGAACCACGAGGAGTGAGAGGTAAGGGGATTGGGCATGGGGTGGGGTTTCTTTTCTAGGGTTTAGGGTAGTGCAGTGGTGTTTGGGTGGTGTATTGGGTCGTGCTGGGGGTAGTGTTTTAGGGTTTAGGGTAGTGCAGTGGTGTTTGGGTAGTGTAGGGGGTCATGCTGGGGGTAGTGTTTTAGGGTTTAGGGTAGTGCAGTAGTGTAGGGGGTCGTGCTGGGGGTAGTGTTTTAGGGTTTAGGGTAGTGCAGTGGTGTATGGGTAGTGTAGGGGGTCGTGCTGGGGTAGTGTTTTAGGGTTTAGGGTAGTGCAGTGGTGTTTGAGTAGTGTAGGGGGTCATGCTGGTGGTAGTGTTTTAGGGTTTAGGGTAGTACAGTGGTGTTTGTGTAGTGTAGGGGGTCATGCTGGGGGTAGTGTTTTATGGTTTAGGGTAGTACAGTGGTGTTTGGGTAGTGTAGGGGGTCGTGCTGGGGGTAGATTTAGGGTTTAGGGTAGTGCAGTGGTGTTTGGGTAGTGTAGGGAGTCGTGCTGGGGTAGTGTTTCAGGGTTTAGGGTAGTGCAGTGGTGTTTGGGTAGTGTAGGGGTTGTGCTGGGGGTAGTGTTTTAGGGTTTATGTTAGTGCAGTGGTGTTTGGGTAGTGTAGGGGGTAGTGCTAGGGTAGTGTTTTAGGGTTTAGGGTAGTGCAGTGGTGTTTGTGTAGTGTAGGGGGTAGTGCTGGGGGTAGTGTTTTAGGGTTTAGGGTAGTGCAGTGGTGTTTGGGTAGTGTAGGGGTTCATGCTGGGGGTAGTGTTTTAGGGTTTAGGGTATGGCAGTGGTGTTTGGGTAGTGTAGGGGGTCGTGCTGGGGGTAGATTTAGGGTTTAGGGTAGTGCAGTGGTGTTTGTGTAGTGTAGGGGGTCATGCTGGGGGTAGTGTTTTAGGGTTTAGGGTAGTGCAGTGGTGTTTGTGTAGTGTAGGGGGTCATGCTGTGGGTAGTGTTTTAGGGTTTAGGGTAGTGCAGTCGTGTTTGTGTAGTGTAGGGGGTTGTGTTTTAGGGTATAGGGTAGTGCAGTGGTGTTTGGGTAGTGTAGGGGTGTCATGCTGGGGTTAGTGTTTTAGAGTTTAGGGTAGTGCAGTGGTGTTTGGGTAGTGTAGGGGGTTGTGCTGGGGGTAGTTTTTTAGGGTTTAGGGTAGTGCAGTGGTGTTTGTGTAGTGTGGGAGGTCATGCTGGGGTAGATTTAGGGTTTAGTGTTGTGCAGTGGTGTTTGGGTAGTGTAGGGAGTCATGCTGGGGGTAGTGTTTTAGAGTTTAGGGTAGTCCAGTGGTGTTTGTGTAGTGTAGGGAGTCGTGCTGGGGGTAGTGTTTTAGGGTTTAGGGTAGTGCAGTGGTGTTTGGGTAGTGTAGGGGGTCATGCTGGGGGTAGTGTTTTAGGGTTTAGGGTAGTGAAGTGGTGTTTGTGTAGTGTAGGGGGTCATGCTGGGGATAGTGTTTTAGGGTTTAGGGTAGTGCAGTGGTGTTTGGGTAGTGTATGGGATAGTGCTGGGGTAGTGTTTTTGGTTTACGGTAGTGCAGTGGTGTTTGTGTAGTGTAGGGGGTCGTGCTGGGGGTAGTGTTTTAGGGTTTAGGGTAGTGCAGTGGTGTTTGTGTAGTGTAGGGGTAGTGTTTTAGGGTTTAGGGTAGTGCAGTGGTGTTTGTGTACTGTAGGGGGTCGTGCTGGGTTCTAGTGTTTTAGGGTTTAGGGTAGTGCAGTGGTGTTTGTGTAGTGTAGGGGTCGTGTTTTAGGGTTTAGGGTCATGCAGTGGTGTTTGGGTAGTGTAGGGGGTGTGCTGGGGGTAGTGTTTTTGGGTTTAGGGTAGTGCAATTGTGTTTGGGTAGTGAAGGGGGTCGTGCTGGGGGTAGTGTTTTTGGGTTTAGGGTAGTGCAGTTGTGTTTAGGCAGTGAAGGGGGTAGTGCTGGGGGTAGTGTTTTAGGGTTTAGGGTAGTGCAGTGGTGTTTGTGTAGTGTAGGGGGTCATGCTGGGGGTAGATTTAGGGTTTAGGGTAGTGCAGTTGTGTTTGTGTAGTGTAGGGGGTCATGCTGGGGGTAGTGTTTTAGGCTTTAAGGCAGTGCAGTTGTGTTTATGTAGTGAAGGGGTCGTGCTGGGGGTAGTGTTTTAGGGTTTAGGGTAGTGCAGTTATGTTTGGGTAGTGTAGGGTGTCGTGCTGGGGGTTGTGTTTTAGGGTTTAGGGTAGTGCAGTGGTGTTTGGGTAGTGGAGGGGGTAGTGTTTTAGGGTTTAGGGTAGTGCGCCCAACCAGCCACAATATCCGTGGACAAAGGGGATCCTGACACTTTGGAACGCTCCGTCAATTGAATAATTTGGGTCAAGGGCCCTACCACGTCCAAGACCTATCAATTCCTTTCTTGGGATCCCTCATATACTTGGAGAAAAAGGTACATAGTTTCTCATCAATTTCAGGCGTGTGTGCCACCTTCCCCTTCAGTGAGGGCCTGGGGCATTCTCCCCTCATCCTATTCCTGACCTCCCTTTCAAGGGGTTGTTGGATTTTCCCCACCACATACTCTGCCACTTTGGCATCAGGTGTCCACTCCGCCGACCTAGGATGGTAAATTTGGGTAGGCTCGAACATGTCCGAGTGGACCCCGTCCCCAACCGGGGACTGAGAGGAGTGGGACTCTGGACGCCAGGGACGCCACGAGTCCTTATCCTCATCGGAGGAGAAATCGTCCTCCGATACACCCTCTCCCTCTAAGGGAAACCCGCCATCGGGGTCTACAATAGTGGTGACAGTGTCGCAATTTTCTCCGGGCCCCTCCTCCTCCCGGCAGGGTGCATGTTTTAGCGTTCGCGCACTCTTGAGGAAGGTCTCCGTAAGTTTATCAAATCCTTCCAAGTGCCCCGCGTTATGCTTAACGGCCCTTTTATTCCCCATCTGGGAGCTACTGGGACCCGCCACCACCAGATCTGGGTCACTGAACACCCCAGGGATGCTTTTCGCCAGCTTATCAACCTGATCCCTAAGAGGAGCCAGCGCCCTAGAAATAGCCGGAGAGAGGGCTTGGTCCACTACTGGAGGGAGAAGTTGGGGGGCCATTCCTCCTCCACTTCCTGGTAGGAGGAGTAAAAATGGTCTTCTGGAGAAGACATGATAGCAGAGGGTGTGAGCACAGAACAAATGCCCTTAAAATCCTTAAGGCAGCCCCCTCGCCGGTGCTCCAACAGCTGGGCTTTCCCCGAAGCTGTTATAAGAATAGACTGAGGCACAATACCAATTACCACCAACAGGTGGCGCTGGTCACTAACGTGGGCGTGTGGGGAAATCACCGCGTAGCGGTGTCAAAATTAGGCGAGGGTTGGTCGGGAATCAAGCGGACACTAAAGGAGTGACCGGATTCCCAAATGCGCGTAAAGACCAGCGGGAGCGCTCGACGGAGCTGCCTCGCTCGGACCAGACGCGCCTGACAGGATCTCACCGCACGCAGAGCACATAGCGGGAGAAACTGCGAGGGGGAGAACGCGCTCGGGCAAGAGCCTGCTGCGCAGGGAATATGAAACAATACCAAGGCAATAATGCTAATAACGTGCACAAGAAACCGCTATACAAACAGCAACAACGTCAGATTAAGCCAAGAATGTAAGGAATGCACTTAACTGACGAGCAGTGAAGAAAGAGGAAGCGGAAGGGACGTCACGATATTATATACGATGGACTGTGATATGATTGGACTATAGTTGCCTTGGAGACTACCCCCCTAATGGTTCATGGGTTGTGTAGTCTTTTGTTTAATTATTGTTGTGTTACGTTTTCTTTGAACTGCTATGCAAATAAAGTGAGGAAAGATATGCATAATCCTCGCCTCCGTCCTGCCATAGAATTCATTAAACTTTATTTGATCTGATTTAGAAACATAGATCATAAAAGTGTACATAAAAACAGTAAATCCTCTTTCCTAATACAATACAGTGAGAATTAATTAAAACCAGTAGGTAAAAACGGGTGTTACAAAGCCCGGTTCAGAGCAACTTCAGGTTAACAGAATCGTAAAGTTCAATGTTTCGGAAGATCAATCGCATGTACTTCATGCAAAATACGCAATAAGGGGTCCAAGTAAGATGTAACGCTCCAATACCTGACCAATTTGCACTATATAAAACTGCAGAAAAACTAAAAATAAAAAGTGTTTTGCACACTTCTGTCATTGGGCTATATGTGGGCTACATCTGGGTGATATTTGTGCTACATTTGGGCTCTTTTTTCTCTGGTGGCCATCTTGGGAGACTTATTTGTTATGAAGTTTCCCAATTTTGTCATTTACTGCAGTCTCCTCAGTAGGAAATGCTTTCAGTTTTTACTTTGATTCCATCAAGAAGGCATTCAGATGTGTCACACATTTGCCATAAATTCAGAATGTTAGCACTCTAGTTGTTCATTAGATCACTGTAGTAAAGCTACTGCTCACCAGGGAGTTAACTGGAAGTCTACTGCTGGTATTGAAAGTGATTGTTTCAGTCTGCATGTCAGAATTTTCTAATGAAATAGAAGAGGATTTGAGATCTCACTTAAAACATGCCCTAAATTTTCTTTCTGCAGCACTAACCATAATTTCTATGGCAAAATGAACCCCCTCATTTTGTTCCTTTTTAAATTAAATGTTTTAAGTGTTACCAGTTTATTCCAATCAAGATGGCTTCAGGTGTGCCATACTTTTGTCATAAGTAAGACTGTTAGCGCTCTAGTTGTTCTTTAGAACACTCTGGGAAGCTGCAGTAGAACACAAAGGCATCAACTGACAGACTGCTCCTGTTGAAATATAACAGGAAGATATTTGAGATCTCACTTAAAACATGTCCTAATTTTTCTTTCTACAGCACTAACCATAATTTCTATGACAAAATGAACCCCCTCATTTTGTTCCTTTTTAAATTAAATGTTTTAAGAGTTACCAGTTTATTCAAATGAAGATGGCTTCAGGTGTGCCATAATTTTGTCATAAGTAAGACTGTTAGTGCTCTAGTTGTTCTTTAGAACACTCTGGGAAGCTGCAGTAGAACACAAAGGCATCAACTGACAGGCTGCTCCTGTTGAAATATAACAGGAAGATATTTGAGATCACCCTTGAAACATGTCCTAATTTTTCTTTCTACAGCACTAACCATAATTTCTATGACAAAATGAACCCCATCATTTTGTTCCTTTTTAAATTAAATGTTTTAAGTGTTACCAGTTTATTCCAATCAAGATGGCTTCAGGTGTGCCATACTTTTGTCATAAGTAAGGCTGTTAGCACTCTAGTTGTTCTTTAGAACACTCTGGGAAGCTGCAGTAGAACACAAAGGAATCAACTGACAGTCTCTGCCCTTATTGGATGTACATGTTTTACTGAGAAGGTCAGACTTCATTCTCACATGACTGAGAAAGATAATGTGAATTTACAGAAAATATGCTCTCATTTTAGCTTCTGGAGCACCTTCCAAAATTGTATGGGACAAGCATGTGAAAATAGTTTTCTCTCAAACATGATTCATGATATCCCAGCAGAAGGTTTTTCACAGTGTAAAATCACCTTAGAACACACCACAATTCCTGAAATTAGTATGGTACCATCAACAAATGAATTCTAATGTAAGTAAAGTCTGTTACCACCCTTTATAGTTCTCCTTTTGGTAACCCTCAAAATCTTCGATTCACTACAATGCATTTCAATGGGGTACTATCATTTATATTGGTCCAAGATGGCTGCCAGCAATTCCAGGATGAAGTGCTGACAGCCAATCAGATCTCACGATGACATGTGTGGTTAGGCTCCGCCCAGATATCGATATGTTTTCTTTTTCAAATTTCTCAGGAACTACTGAACGGATTTACACCAGACCGGAGCGCCCCACAAGTTTTGAAAATGTCGCGAACATTCATCAACCGGCGCCAAAGTTATTGGAAATAGAATGTTGTGAATTTCCTATGGAAAATAGGTCCTAACTATAACTACCTACTGGCGACCGCCAGTAGGTAATATATATATATATATATATATATATATATATATAACCTACTGGCGGTCGCCAGTAGGTAGTTATAGTTAGGGCCTAGTTTACATAGGAAAAGCGTTTTTTGATTTGCCAATAACTTTGGCACCGTTTGACGAATCTTCATGAAATTTTCAAAACTAGTGGCCCGCGCCGGTCTGCTCCTGTCTTGAAAGTTTCAAGGTGATTCGTCAAGCGGGGAGCCGAGAAAAAAGGGGGGTGCCAAAACGCGTTTTCTCCATGTTATTTTCCAAAGAAAACTTTAGACAAAGCTACAGCCTGAACTGCTGAACGGAATTACACCAAATTTGGCAAAAAGGTAGGTCTTGGTTCAGAAAGCGACCTTTTTTTTAAATGGTGTAAATCCATTCAGTAGTTCCTGAGAAATTAGAAAAAGAAAAAGTTTCAATATCTATGGCCGCGGTGGGTTCGCGAAACCTCCCGAGCACGAGCTGCACTCTGATTGGCTGCCAACACTCCAAATCAGGAACTGATTGTGGAAGTAAAACAAAGTATAAAATGAAGAAAAGGGGGCAGGGTAGTAACATCCTGACCCCCTAGGCGTGCTCAGGGGGTGTCACAAGGACCCCCAGGGAGAGTTTTTTTTTTTTTTTAAACGGCAGAAGTCGCGTTGGAGTCGCGACTCCTGCCGAGAAAATAAAAAAAAAGAAGCGCGGACTCTCGTTTTCAAAAAGCCCCCGGGTGGGCCAGGTCCCGGGGGCACTCGTGAATTAATGTGCGGGGGCCCGTGGGGGCCCCCGCAGCCCCGGCGACCGCTACCTCCCCGGGCTTTTTTCATTGTATGCGGGGGGCACTACGGCCCCCCGCAGCCCCGGGGACCACCACCTCCCCGGGGCATTTAATATTTAAATACGGGGGTCCACCCCCGGGCCCTGGGGACCACCACCTCCCGAGGCTTTGAAAAGTAGGGAGGGGGGCCACGCGGCCCCCCTCAAGGAGCTATCAATGGCCCTGGGGACCGCCACCCCCCAGGGCCGACTCCTGCAGTGTCCCGGGGTGCCCACCCCTGGGACACTGCTGATTAGTGAACTACTGAGAGGTGCCTGACCGATTACAGGAGTGCAAAGGTAGTGAATATGTGATTTTAAAACTATATGAGTAATTATTGACTGATTCCATATTCTGCAATCGCCCAGTTAGTATCCAAGCACTACCCATGCACTCATGCAATGACCCAGCCACTAACACTTGCACTGCTACAATCCCCTGAGCACTACCCATGTAGTCCAGCCATCTCCCTGTCACTGCCCATGCAGTCTTCCAATCACCCAGTCACCACCATGTACTTATCCAATCACTCCACCAAAACCCAAGCACTTATAAATTCACCATGCACTCTCCTTGTAGTACTCTTATCATCCAGTCACTATCCATGTACTCATGCAATGACCCAGGCACTAACATATGCACTGCTACAATCCCCTGAGCACTACCCAAGCAGTCCAGCCATTGCCCTGTCACTGCCTATGCACTCCTCCAATCACCCAGCCAGCACTATGTACTTATCCAATCACTCCGCCAAAACCCAAGCACTTATAAATTCACCATGCACTCTCCTTGCAGTACTCTAATCATCCAGTCAGTACCGATGTACTCATGCAATGACCCAGGCACTTACACATGCACTGCTACAATCCCCTGTGCAGTACCTATACAGTCCAGCCATCACCCTGTCACAACCCATGCACTCTTCCAATCACCCAGCCAGCACCATGTACTTATCCAATCACTGTGCCAAAAGCCAAGCACTTATAAATTCACCATGCACTCTCCTTGCAGTTCTCTAATCATCCAGTCACTATCCATGTACTCATTCAATGACCCAGGCACTAACTCATGCACTGGTACAATCCCCTGAGCACTACCCATGCAGTCCAGCCATCGTCCCTGTCACTACCCAGGCACTTTTCCAATCACCCAGCCAGCACCATGTACTTATCCAATCACTGTGCCAAAAGCCAAGCACTTATAAATTCACCATGCACTCTCCTTGCAGTACTCTAATCATCCAGTCACTACCCATGTACTCATGCAATGACCCAGGCACTAACACATGCAGTGGTAAAATCACCTGTGCACTGCCCATGCAGTCTTCCAATGACCCAGCCAGCACCATGTACTTCTGCAATCACTCTGCCAAAACCCAAGCACTTATAAATTCACCATGCACTCTCCTTGTAGTACTCTCATCATCCAGTCAGTACCCGTGTACTTATGCAATGACCCAGGCACTAACACATGCAGTGCTACAATCCCCTGTGCACTACCCATGCAGACCTCTAACCACCTACACAGTACTGATTCACTCCTGCAATTACCCAGGTAGTACCCATGCAATCCAGCAATCCCCCTGTCACTACCCACACACTCCTCCAATCACCCATCCAGGATCATGTACTTATCCAATCACTCCGCCAAAACCCAAGCACTTATAAATTCACCATGCACTCTCCTTGCAGTACTCTAATCATCCAGTCAGTACCCATGTACTCATGGAATGACCCAGGCACTAACTCATGCACTGCTACAATCCCCTGTGCACTACCCATGCAGTCCAGCCATCGCCCTGTCAGTACCCATGCACTCCTCCAATCACCCAGCCAGCAGCATGTACTTATCCAATCACTCCACCAAAACCCAAGCACTTATAAATTCACCATGCACTCTCCTTGCAGTACTCTAGTTATCCAGTCACTACCCATGTACTCATGCAATGACCCAGGCACTAACTCATGCACTGCTACAATCCCCTGAGCACTACCCATGCAGTCCAGCCATCTCCCTGTCACTGTCTATGCACTCCTCCAATAACCCATCCAGCATCATGTACTTATCTAATCACTCCGCCAAAACCCAAGCACTTATAAAATCACCATGCACTCTCTTTGTAGCACTCTATTCATCCAGTCACTACTCATGTACTCATGCAATGACCCAGGCACTAACTCATGCACTGCTACAATCTCCTGTGCAGTACCCATGCAGTCCAGCCATCTCCCTGTCACTGTCTATACACTCCTCCAATCACCCATCCAGCAGCATGTACTTATCCAATCAGTCCGCCAAAACCCAAGCACTTATAAATTCACCATCCACTCTCCTTGCAGTACTCTAATTATCCAGTCACTACCCATGTACTCATGCAATGACCCAGGCACTAACTCATGCACTGCTACAATCCCCAGAGCACTACCCATGCAGTCCAGCCATCTCCCTGTCACTGTCTATACACTCCTCCAATCACCCATCCAGCATCATGTACTTATCTAATCACTCCGCCAAAACCCAAGCACTTATAAAATCACCATGCACTCTCCTTGTAGCACTCTATTCATGCAGTCACTACTCATGTACTCATGCAATGACCCAGGAACTAACTCATGCACTGCTACAATCCCCTGTGCAATACCCATGCAGTCCAGCCATCGCCCTGTCAGTACCCATGCACTCCTCCAATCACCCAGCCAGCACCATGTATTTATCCAATCACTCCGCCAAAACCCAAGCACTTATAAATTCACCATGCACTCTCCTTGCAGTTCTCTAATCATCCAGTCACTATCCATGTACTCATTCAATGACCCAGGCACTAACTCATGCACTGGTACAATCCCCTGAGCACTACCCATGCAGTCCAGCCATCGTCCCTGTCACTACCCAGGCACTTTTCCAATCACCCAGCCAGCACCATGTACTTATCCAATCACTGTGCCAAAAGCCAAGCACTTATAAATTCACCATGCACTCTCCTTGCAGTACTCTAATCATCCAGTCACTACCCATGTACTCATGCAATGACCCAGGCACTAACACATGCATTGGTACAATCCCCTGTGCAGTGCCCATGCAGTCTAGCCATCTCCCTGTCACTGCCTATGGACTCCTCCAATCACCCAGCCAGCGCCATGTACTTATCCAATCACTCTGGCAAAACCCAAGCACTTATAAATTCTTTTTTATTTTTTTATTTTATTTTTGCAGAGCAGAGCAGAGGACATAACAATATTATAATAAAGTTGGGCATCAGGAAAGAAAAAAAAAAAAAAAAACACCAAAACAAATCCGCATTTTACACCAATACACATTCTATACATTTATCAACTGAAACCCTCAAAACAGGGATGAACATACCCTAGTTGATCAATATCAGTTAAAAAGTCCGACAAAACCATATATTCGTAAATATCAAAAAACAATTGCACCTTCCCGTTACTATAGGACCCTATAATAACTTGTGCCTAATTATACGTCAATTATAATAAAAAAATGGCAGCAGGAGTCCATTAATAACTATCTAAAACCTTCTAACTGTGCAAAAAGAGCTCTATTACAGTACAATCAAATTTCCCCTAGTATATAGGGGCTTAAAGTGCAATGTGCTAAAGTGCTAAATTTTTATCAATATATCCCAATGACAAAAACAATCAGAACCTTTCAATTGTAAAGGCCTAAAGTGCAATGTGCTAAAGTGCTAAACTTCCATTGAAACATCCCAATTATCAAAAAACTTCCAAACTGCTGTAAACTTTTTTGTTGCCCCAACCCGTTTAGCATATGCTTCTTCGAATTTCCTTATCCTTAACATTTTATTTATCCATTTAGGATAAGATGGAATCTCTTCCGATCTCCAATTTTGGAGAATTAGCGAACGTGCTACTATCGAGCAGATTGTGATGCACGCCTCTTCGGCTTTGGTCAAATCTGACCTTACTTTAGAAAGCCCGAAGAGAGCCACTTCTGTCTCGGGGTCGATCTTTTTTTAATAGCCTGGCTTATTGCAAAAAGATATTACTCCAAAAAGCTTCAAGCTTCGGGCATGTAAAAAATATATGAAGCCAGTCCCCCTCACCGTGGGACTGGCATCGAAAGCATTTATTATCCACTTCCGCATGGCGCTTGATTAACTTTTTCGGAGTGTAATAAGCCAGCCACCGTGACAAAAAGGCCATTCTTTTAAAATTGGCTGCTCTCAGGGCCTTACTTCCTACCTGAGCTATAGCCTGCCATTCTTGGTGAGAAAAGGAGCAATTGGTCTCTTGAGTTATTTTCCCCAAAAATTCATCGACCAGGGGAAATGCCCTACGTTTTATCAACAAAGAGTACCAGTTTCCTACCCCCTTTAATTTAGCTTTATATAGGGCATTGACCTGGTCGATTGGGACACCACTTGGCAGGAGATTGTATTTTTTTATAAAGTTTACGATCTGCAAATATTCCAGAAACCCAGGCTTGATTCGATTGCCAGTTCTACATAGAACCTCATCCCAAGAAATTACTGTATTAACATTTAAGAAATGGCCCAGATCCTCAAAGCCACTGTCCTTCCATCTCTTAAGGCGACTGGAATGAATTTGCAGACCAAAAACCCTACATTCCTCTAACTTAAGAAAAATAAACCCAGAAAAATTCGCTTGTTTAAAAAGGACTGGAATCGATCAGAATAGTCACGAATAGTCTTATAACGGGACTTTTTAGGTAGTTTAGATGTTTTTAAAAGATTGGAATTTGTGTGCCAGACTCACAGATCATTCTTTAAAAAAAATATGTATCTATCCGATCATTAGGTTCCAATAGACGTGCTGTAAGGTCTAATATAGCTGCCTCGTAATAGGTTCGGATATTTGGTAAGGCTAAACCCAGTTGATTTATCTCCAGTTGTAATATGGGCAATTTAACCCTTGAGGCCTTTTTATTCCAAACGAATTCCCTAAACATTGAATCAATTTCCTTAAAAAACTTAGAGTATATTTTTAATGGTACATTAATAAACAAAAATATTAATAGGGGAAGAATTGACATTTTTAAAAGTGCTACACGACCGATCAAAGTCAAAGGTAACAGGGTCCACTTATCCAGTAGGGTTTTAATTTTATTTCGCATAGCAAGATAATTCAAACTAAATAATTGTTCTATATGGTTAGAAACAAAGATACCCAAATATCTAATCGGCTCTTCTTTCAATGCCTGGATTCTTAAATTGGTAGGTAAGAAGTTACAATCCGCATTTAGCATTAAAACCCCCGTCTTTTCTTGATTAATTTTATAACCTCCTATTTGTTCAAATTTACTAAATTCTAAAAGAGCTTCTTCCACAATCTGCTTTTCCGGGCATAGATACATAATTATGTCATCTGCGAAAAGTTTCAACTTAGCCATCCCTTCGATTGGGGCTTTAATCAAGGGATTTCCACGGATTCTTATTGCTAGGGGTTCAATGAAAAAGTAAAAAGCAAGGGTGACATCGGACACCCTTGTCTAGTTCCGCGATTTATTTCCACAACCCCTATTGAATCTCCATTAACTATAACCCAGGCATGGGCACCTTGATAAATGTTTTTCAACATATTTAATACTTGAGCCGGGATACCAAATTTCCCCAAACCAAAAAAAGTGCATCCCAGTTGACCAAGTCGAATGCTTTTTCAGCATCGACCGAAGTAATAAGAATGGGTTTTTATTATTAGTCGCATAATCAAGAGCTTGAATTAAAAACCCAGTATTAGTGGACATGGACCTTCCTGCTACAAACCCAGTTTTATCAGAATGAATTAATTCCTGAGCAATGGGGGTAAAACGTTGTGCCCAGATTTTCATTAATGTTTTAAAATCTGCATTAAGAAGACTAATTGGCCTGTATGAATTAACATCCTTGCCATTTTTCCCCTTTTTAACAAAACTAACCAATATAGATTCCTTAAAGCTTGAGGGAACGGAACCTCCCTGTTTGATATTATTAAAAAGTTTTGCCAAAATAGGAGTCAACTCTTTAAAAAAGGTTTTATAAAATTCAATTGGGAGTCCGTCGGCTCCACAGGCTTTAGCCCCTGCAATAGATTTTACCACATTTATAATTTCTTCTTCCGAAATGTCTAGCTGGAGCTGTTTCACCATTGGCCCTGATAGAGTAGGGAGATTAACCTCCTAAAAATAGTTAATAATTTGATTAGCTCCAGCTTCATATCTGGTAGTATATAACTGCGAGTAGTGTTCTAAAAAAACTTGAGCTATTTCTTCTTTATCTGTTAACGAGGTTCTTGTCTTAGGGTCAATGATTTCAGTGATTATGGCTGCTTCCTGTTTCGTTTTGGTAGTTCCGGCAAGCATCTTGCCGACCATTTGACTCTCCTCGTACACTCGCTGTAAATATGTTCTGGAGCTGGCAATCTCTTCTAATATAAAAAACTCCTTCAACTCATATTTGGCCCTATCTATCTGGGCTCTGGCGTCGCCCCCAGTGGGTTGTTTATATCTTAATTTTGTTGTTTCTACTACTGCCTGCTGAAGTTGGAAAATTTTCTCTCTCCTATATTTAATTTGAAAGGCGGAAAGAGCAATCATTTGCCCTCGGAGGGCTGCCTTAAACCCCCCCCAAACAGAAAAAATGTCTGCCATGTTCTCATTTATCTTTAAAAATTCGGCAATCCACTCCTTTGTATCAGCCACCCATTGGGGATCCTGCAGGAGGAGACGATCCATCTGCCACCTGGATCTTGGCCTCCTGCATATCCCAATTTCCACTTCGAGTTTAATAAGAGAGTGGTCAGAGAATGGATTAATATCTATATCAGAGGTCATATAGCCTAGGGATTGCGATATTAAAAAAAAATCAATTCGGGATGCGGTATGAAATTGATTCGAGTAGCAAGTAAATTCCAATTTAGATGGGTTAGCATCACGCCAAGGATCTATCAAAATATGTTCCTGTCTTAATACTTCTATCACCTTTTTGGTTTTGGGTTTAAGCTCTTTTTTATTTTTATTCGAAGTATCTTTCTTTAAAACCTGAATAAAATTAAAATCGCCACCCATAATTATTTTCCCAGGTTCCCCCCTAAGTATCTCACTAATTTTTAGTAGGGCTGTGATGTCATCTACAATGGGACCGTAATAATTAATAAAATATAATCTTGTGCCATTTAATTTGGCCTCAACCCATATCCATCTCCCCTGGGGATCTCTCAGAATTTGGCCAAATTCCCAGGGAAGACCCCTGCAAAAATATAAAGCTACTCCTCTTTTAGCCAGTCCTGCTGAAGCAAAAAAGGCATGCGAATACCACCTAGGAAGGAATAATCCTGGGGAATTAGTTTTTAGGTGTGTCTCCTGCAGAAATAAAACCTGCGGTGAAAAAGAAGCTAACCATCTAATTAAAGCCCCATATTTTTGTTTATTTAATATCCCATTTACGTTAAGTGAAAGAATGCAGCACTTACTTGTCATTTTTAAACCATATAACTGTATACCCTACCGACTACATCAATGCTTCTCACAATCCTGACCATTTTTCCCATCATATCCCTGCTACTGCTCATTTTACTACTGCTTTTACCCCCCACCAACCCTCCCCTCCCCCAAAATGTGGTCTCCTCAAGCCCCGCTAGCCACATTTCCCCCCCCCCTTTTCTCTTAATGGGATGCCCTGACCTTGCACCCTCAGTGACCGACCCCGCCCAGATAACAAAGAGATTTACCACAGTGGACAGAAGTTGAAAAGCAGATTCATCTTATAACAGTAATCTCTTTCAGGAATTCATGGGCTTCTTCTACCCGCGTAAATAAGTAAAACTTCCCTTTAACCAGCACCCTTAGCTTTGACTGCTGTGCAATGGATGCCTGAGCCCCCTGAGCTTTAAATAACAATAGCAGTTTCACAAATTCTTTGCGTCTTCGCGCCGCCTCTACTGACATGTCTGAGAAAATTCGACATTTTGTGCTCTCGTCAATAGCAAATTGTCTCATCTGAATAGCTTTCATTAAAACATTTTCTTTGATCCTGTAATCAGAAAAGTTAACTAGAATTGTACGCGGGTACTTAGAGTTTGGAAAAGGGTGTGCTGGAACCCGGTGGGCCCTAGTTAACGTGAGATCCCCAGCATGATCAGGGAGCACTTTTTGTTTAATAAAAGTTTCCACCCAACGGAGGGTATTGGTCCCTTCACTCCCCTCTGGGACTCTTACTATTCGAAGATTTGACCGGCGCGAGAAGTTCTCCAAGTCTTCTAATTTTGACTCAAGAGCGATCTTATCTGCTGTCACCTCATTAACTTTCCGAATAGTGGAGCTCATCTGCTCCTCCAGGTGAGCGATCCTTGATTCTGCCTCGTCGATCCTTGCAGGGAATCCGGCAATAGATGCCTCAATTTTTTCCAGCCTTAAATGTATTGTAGCAGTCTCTTGTGCCTGGGATTTTTTCATCTCCCTAATTTCCTCCAATATTAAATTCAGGAGGTCTTTCACTTCCATCTGTTGTGGGCTGACACTGGAGGAAGGGACCTCAGACTTTTCAAGGTGATTCTCATTTCTACATCTTGCTGGTTCCCCTCCCTTCTCTACTACAGCACCCGACATATCTTTGGAAATCTGCTCATTCTCTAACGGCAGCTGTATTGTAGTATTTTCCAAACTTAAGACTGGTTCAGAAAAAGGCTGCTGAGCGGATATAGTGTCTGTGGCATCTTGACTTGAGGGGCAAAGTACAGGATCTCCTTCCATTAGGTCTACTAAAGCTGGGGAAGTTGCTGAAACAGTCACTGGGGATATCACGGATATCACAGAGGATTTTGTAACTAGATGTGTAACCTCATGAGGTGGAGTAATATGCAACCCATCAAAAAGATTGAAAGTTATATCATCCTTGGGAGCTACCGGAGAGGCTGAACTAATTAGCGCTGGACCCTGAGTCGCAGGAGGCTGGATACTCTTTTTAGTGAACAGGGGGAACGTTGCACACCCGATTGCTCCCGTGGGCAGTCCCTTAGAGACCTCCACGAGAGATTTAGATGCGGGGGTGGGAATCACCTCTTGTGGTGGCGGTAGCTCTTGCAGGGGATATATCGCTGATTGCAGCCCCACATGTTCTTCTGTGGAGCTCTCTGAACTGGAACTTACTTCAGATTGGTTCGTAGAGACAGGGGTTTTTATTACAGAAGAAGCCCCCTTCACTTGTATTAGGCGCTTTTTGGCTTTCATTCCGGTCGCCACCTCAACCCTGGCTACCGTATTAACCTGTCTTTGATGTCTTCCCATTGGTACCAATTTATAGATTTCTTCACCCTTGTTGCTGTAAAAAACTTGCGGTACGCCAGCAAATTCACCAAGCACCACTCGCCCCCTCTGCTAACTTCCTCAATGCGATACCAACACTCCTTATCCTGTTCGAATCCTTTCAACTCCGCTCCCCCAGTCACAACCCACTCAGAACGGAGGCAGCCTTCTCCTAGACTCCTGGTGCTTCAGCTACTGTTGATCGACTTCAGGTCCCTGCTGCTAGCTGCTCTGATTGTGCCTTAGTTTAACAAAGTCTTTGCGGGACACAGCAGGATTACAGACGAGTGCTTGCTGCCTCAGTCAGAAGCTCTTACCAAACAAGGTAGTCAGGGAAAAGGCAGCTCACCACTCTCCGTCTTCGTCCATATATCTCCTCTGCCTTGGTATTTAATTCAAAGCCTTGATGTTTTTTCCGCTGCCTCCCGCTGCCTTTCCTCCTCATTCGGTATTTATATACCAAATTAGTTCACTACCCATGCACTTTTCCAATCACCCAGCCAGCACCATGTACTTATCCAATCACTGTGCCAAAAGCCAAGCACTTATAAATTCACCATGCACTCTCCTTGCAGTACTCTAATCATCCAGTCACTACCCAAGTACTCATGCAATGACCCAGGCACTAACGCATGCAGTGGTACAATCCCCTGTGCAGTGCCCATGCAGTCTAGCCATCTCCCTGTCACTGCCTATGGACTCCTCCAATCACCCAGCCAGCACCATGTACTTATCCAATCACTCTGGCAAAACCCAAGCACTTATAAATTCACCATGTACTCTCCTTGCAGTACTCTAATCATCCAGTCACTATCCATGTACTCATGCAATGACCCAGGCACTAACTCATGCACTGGTACAATCCCCTGAGCACTACCTTTGCAGTCCAGCCATCGCCCTGTCACTACCCATGCACTCTTCCAATCACCCAGCCAGCACCATGTACTTATCCAATCACTCTGCCAAAAGCCAAGCACTTATAAATTCACCATGCACTCTCCTTGCAGTACTCTAATCATCCAGTCACTACCCATGTACTCATGTAATGACCCAGGCACTAACACATGCAGTGCTACAATCCCCTCTGCACTACCCATGCAGGACTCTAACCACCTACACAGTACTGATTCACTCCTGCAATTACCCAGGTAGTACCCATGCACTCCAGCAAACCCCCTGTCACTATTCATGCACTCCTCCAATCACCCATCCAGGATCATGTACTTATCCAATCACTCCGCCAAAACCCAAGCACTTATAAATTCACCATGCACTCTCCTTGCAGTACTCTAATCATCCAGTCAGTACCCATGTACTCATGGAATGACCCAGGCACTAACTCATGCACTGCTACAATCCCCTGTGCACTACCCATGCAGACCTCTAACCACCTACACAGTACTGATTCACTCCTTTAATTCCCCAGGTAGTACCCATGCAGTCCAGCAATCACCCTGTCACTACCCATGCACTCCTCCAATCACCCATCCAGCATCATGTACTTATCCAATCACTCCGCCAAAACCCAAGCACTTATAAAATCACCATGCACTCTCTTTCTAGCACTCTATTCATCCAGTCACCACTCATGTACTCATGCAATGACCCAGGCACGAACTCATGCACTGCTACAATCCCCTGTGCACTACCCATGCAGTCCAGCCATCGCCCTGTCAGTACCTATGCACTCCTCCAATCACCCAGCCAGCAGCATGTACTTATCAAATCACTCCGCCAAAACCCAAGCACTTATAAATTCACCATGCACTCTCCTTGCAGTACTCTAATTATCCAGTCACTACCCATGTACTCATGCAATGACCCAGGCACTAACTCATGCACTGCTACAATCCTCTGTGCACTACCCATGCAGACCTCTAACCACCTACACACTACTGATTCACTCCTCCAATTACCCAGGTAGTACCCATGCACTCCAGCAATCACCCATCCAGCAGCATGTACTTATCCAATCTCTCCACCAATACCCAAGCACTTATAAATTCACCACGCACTCTCCTTGCAGCACTCTAATCATCCAGTCAGTACCTATGTACTCATTCAATGACCCAGCCACTAACACTTGCACTGCTACAATCCCCTGAGCACTACCCATGCAGTCCAGCCATTGCCCTGTCACTGCCTATGCACTCCTCCAATCACCCAGCCAGCACCATGTACTTATCCAATCACTCCGCCAAAACCCAAGCACTTATAAATTCACCATGCACTCTCCTTGCAGTACTTTAATCATCCAGTCAGTACCCATGTACTCATGCAATGACCCAGGCACTAACACATGCACTGCTACAATGCCCTGAGCACTACCCATGCAATCCAGCCATCTCTTTGTCACTACCCATGCACTCCACCAATCACCCAGCCAGCACCATGTACTTATCCAAGCACTCTGCCAAAACCCAAGCACTTATAAATTCGCCATGCACTCTCCTTGCAGTACTGTAATCATCCAGTCAGTACCCATGTACTCATTCAATGACCCAGGCACTAACACATGAAGTGCTATAATCCACTGTGCACTATCCATGCAATCCTCTAAACATGTAAACACTACTCATTCACTCCTCCAATTACCCAGGAAGTACCCATGTAGTGCAGGAAACCCTATGTGATTTCAAAAGAAAGCATTTCATTGGTTTTTATGTAGAACGCGTTTCTTTAGTAATAGAATAGTATATTTCTATATAGTTATATTAATAATATTAAATTTATTTTACATTTTTTCCGGATATTCTTCATCATCATTAAGAAAGACTTACCATGACCAAAAAAACACAAAAAAGAAAAGAAACAATACTATTTAAAGAAAAGACAACAGGAACAATTAGATGACCTACAACATGTGGGAAAAAAGAAAAAGTCTTGCGGTAAGAGAACAAAAGAATTTATTAAAAGACTTTCAAGGACTAGAAAGGGTTTTGACAATGTAGAAAATAGAAAGAATACCTCAAGAACAAAGAAGAATGTAATGAAAAAAGGACAAATTAATGGCAAATAACGTTCTGAAAAAACAATCTATGCTAAAAGAAGAAAGAATCAATTTGGTGAAATAAGGAAACGAATGTTTCACAATAGAAGTAGTACAAAATTTATTAAAAGATGGCAAGAAATATAAAAAGAAGATCAGTATTTTATAAAAAGAAAAAACAGATGAAACTATTGTTGAAAAGGCTTTTGAATTAAAAAGGAAATTATTCATTTTAGTTTTGAACAGAATGCGATCATTAGATAAGCCAATGCATTTTATGAAGGCCAAAAGTAAAAAGAAGAGACTAATTAACAGAACTAACTTTTGTGATATTTTTTTGGGTGAATGGAAGCATACTTCAAGTTCAGAGCCTTTTTTTAATGAAGAGAGCTATTTTCAAACCAATACATTAGTTCATGCAGTTGATACCAGTGGTCGTGCTTATGAAATGAAAAACGGTTCTGCAATTGAAAAAGAAAAGATGGTTCCTAGAAATGTAGAAGAAGTGATAGCTGATGAAGTTCTAGGGAGACGTACTAAAGCCCCAGTGTATACTTGGGATTGTAGTAGTATTTGTAGTATACGACAGGAGTCTATTGATATTTTACGCAATTTCTTACGAGCGTACAGTAAAAAAAGTGTTAAACAAAAGATTAAGATGCTGCAAGGACTAGATCCTTGCAAAGTGAGAAAAAATACTGGTTTGCAAGGTCATTCTCTGGCTTGTCTTTCTAGAAAAGTGTGTAAAAGTGTTTTTCATCATTTGAGAATGTTAGCAGTACATCACTCTCAAATGCGAAAGTTAGTAAGAAGATTGTACTACGCAAAAAGTCCAGCAATAATTTTAAGTGATTTAAACAGTGCTCTTTTGCATGGATCAGTATCAGATGTAAAAAAAGTTTGTGATGAAATAGAGTTTCGTTACTTTGGTCCTGAACAAGAGTGTAGAGAAAGTGAGAGATTGATAGAAGTAGGTGTTGAAGAAGACGTAGAAGATAGTAGTACTGAGAAGTTTGAAGAAGAAATTACGAAGTTTAAGGTAATTTGTTGTGAAAGACCAAACTATGTTTGTATTTGTTGTCGACAAACTCACTATAGAAATCAAACTAGGAATGTTAATCTGTATTAAAAAAGTGAAAAAGAAAACAATGATAAGTGGAAGGAATTTGCAACTTATTTGTTGGTAGAAGATTGCTTTGATTTGGGTAGTGGTCAACGTATTTGTAAATATTGTTATAACAAATTAGAGGACAACAAAATGCCTGCTAGAGCTGTACATAATAACCTAGAGTTGGTAGGTATTCCTCCAGAACTGGAGATTTAAATACTTATGAGTCCATTCTGATTCAATCTGTGCACATGTTTCAGGCTATTGTTCGTATGGAGCCTAAAACAGGTAAGTTGCCTCCCACAGATTTACAAAGAGTATTAAAAGGAAGAGTTGTGTATTTACCTTTAGATTTAAAGAAAAATATTGAAACTATTGGTGTAGAGAAAGAGGAAACTGAACCTGCAGTTATTCTAGTTAATGGTGTTCCTACGAAGAGTCGAAAAATATGGCAAGAATTAGTTGATGTGAGCAAAGTGCAAAAGGCTACGTTATATCTCATAAAAAACAATGATTACTACAAAAATGTGTATGTGGAAGAAGAAGAAATAGTTTTAGGAGATGATAGCGAAATTTCAAGTGGCCAAATTGAAAAAGTGGACATCTCCAAAAGTGAAGAAATTTATGAACATTATAGTGTACATCCTTTACATTCAAAGGAAGTGATTGGAAATACTATTGAATTATTCCAAATGAAGAAAGCGAAGGGGACTCCCATGAGTGTTTGGGAAAAAAGTTTGGAAGCTCGTTGCTTTCCACAGCTGTTCCCCACTGGAAAAGGTGGACGATATGACGAACGACCAGTACAGATTCCCGCATCAGAATATCGGACAACAAGATTGTACTCAGAAGATCCAAGATTTCGACAATGTATCCCATATATATTTCATCTTTTGTTTGAAAGTGACTTGTCTGGACTTTCATATGCAGTCAACCACATATTAAAAACAGGAGTTAATCTTCAAAATGTTTCTGCGAAGGAACTCATGGACAAAGTACAACAGAGAGACGATCATTTAGAATCTCAATTGATTAATTTGATGGCGTGTCAACGTGGTACTAATGCGTATTGGTATCATCGTCATGGAGAACTTAAATGTATGTTAAGGAACTTAGGAACCCCTACATGCTTTGTTACGCTAAGCTGTGCTGAATACGCATGGGACGATTTACTTGAATTTCTTCGAGAAGCAAATTCAAATATTAAAAACATAGGGCCCGATTCACAGAACTAACTTAAGACAAAATCCTAAACTTACTATCATTTTGGTATTCACAGAAGGCACTTACTCATTTTGGTATTCACAGAAGGCACTTACTCATTTTGGTATTCACAGAAGGCACTTACTCATCAATGAGTAAGTGCCTTCTGTGAATACCAAAATGAGTAAGTTACTCAAAATGAGTAAGTTACTCAAAATGAGTAAGTGCCTTCTGTGAATACCAAAATGAGTAAGTGCCTTCTGTGAATACCAAAATGAGTAAGTGCCTTCTGTGAATACCAAAATGGTAGTAAGTTTAGGATTTTGTCTTAAGTTAGTTCTGTGAATCGGGCCCATTGAATTCAAGACACCTGGAGAACTGTGTTCCTTGGATCCTGTAAATGTGTGCAGATATTTTAATCATAGGTTTCAAGCTATGATGTCTTTTATCTGCAATAAAAACAACCCACCTCTTGGAGAAGTTATTGATTTCTTTTGGAGAAAGGAGTACCAGGCTAGAGGTGCTCCTCATATACATATGCTTTTATGGATCAAGGATGCACCCAAATTTGGAACTGATTCGGATGAGACTGTTTTATCTTTTATTGAAGACTATGTTACATGTGCTATACCAAAAACAAGAGAAGAAAATACCTTAAGACAACAAGTTTTACGGTTTCAAACTCATCGATGTGGCAAATACTGTCTACGGAAATACAAGCCAAAGGAAAAGTTTTATACCAAATGTCGTTTTGGATTTCCACGTCCAGTAATATCCAAAGGAAGAGTCAACAGTTTCATGTCAGCAGTGAGGCATATTATCACTAGAAAATCTCCCAAAAATACTTACAATTTAAAAAGAAGTGAACAATCAAAGTATATTAATGATTATAATCCAGTGATTTTGTCGATGTGGAATGCAAATATGGATATCCAGTATGTTGCGGATAATTCCATTGCTGTTGCTCGGTATGTAACGTCATACATAACAAAATCTGAAAAGACGGAGTTGAAAGAAATGTGGGAAGAAATTTCCCAAGAGAAGACTCTTAGTAAGAAATTGTACAGCTTTAGTTTGAAGATGCTGTCCCATCGAGAGATTGGATCCTACAAATGTTCGGATCGGTTGACCTCTGCAAGTTTATATTCAAAGTCAAGAGGAATCATTTGGGTTAGTCTAGGTCTTGCTGCAACACGAAATTGAGTACTTAAATCTATACAATAAATCAAATATTTAGCATTAAATGAACCGGAAAGCACAGATATTGTTAAAACAAACATGTTGAATACGTACTATCCAAATAGAAGTCCCCATCTTGAAAACATATGTCTCTATGAAGTACTGCAATATTACAGCTTTAAGAGAAATATTACAGAGAACATAAATGAAGAAAAATATGCAGTGATTGGTTCAGAAGGATGTTTGGTGAAACATAGTAAAGGAAATCTGATTAATCACAGGAAACTGGGTTGCGATATTCCTGATAAAAGGGAATTTTACTATTTAGCACTTCTGCAACTTTTCAAGCCTTGGCGTACTGAAATGGAATTACTTGGAGATTTTCAGTGCTATGAAGATTCGTTTAATGCATGTAAAGATAGCATTGAATGCACAGTTTTTCCAAATTATCTCCAAATGTTGAATGAAGAAATTGAACAGGAAGCTAGTATTGCAGTTGAGATTGCTAGAGACAGTTCTCAAGATAGTCAAAGTTCTGCTCCACTGAGTGAAGATCCACTAGGACAACCAATTCTTGAAAATGAAGCAGCAATAGCCATGAGTGAAGTGGAAATAGCAATGCATCAAGCTCAACACGATATTATGGACTTAGGAAATTTGGAAGAGCAACTAAATATTGAACAGAAAGAAATATATCAACAAGTGACACAACAGATCGACCATGGTTTACTTCATGAAAAAAAGAATGCAACTGCACATCTTTTAAACCTATTCAAATGTATATCAGTGGTCAAGCTGGTACAGGAAAAAGTTTCTTAATTAAAGTTTTGGCCAGTTATTTACAGAAAACCACTGAATCATATTTATCTTGTGTTGTAACCGCTCCAACTGGGTTAGCAGCACACAACATTAAAGGGATTACATTACATTGTTTACTAATGCTACCTGTTGAACATGAAAACAAGTTGGAATATCACAAGCTTTCTGGAGAAGCTTGTTATGAAGTTTCAAGAGTACTTAAGAAAATGAAACTTCTGATTATGGATGAGGTGAGCATGGTCTCAAACTTAATGCTTGCCTTTGTGCATTTAAGAATGCAGCAAATTTTAAAAACAGAATATGATGTGTTATTTGGAGGAAAACATGTGATGGTTTTCGGCGATCTACTGCAACTTACTCCTGTAAAAGGGCAAACAGTTTTTAAAACACTTGTGCATGAAGACACCAGAAAATGTTTGGGAAGTATTGGAAACGTCAACATTTGGTGATATTTTGAATACAAAGAACTTATTAAAAATATGCGACAGGCAAGTGATGAAGATTATGGAAGCATTCTTCAAGATATAAGAATTGGTGTATTGACAGAACATGGTAAAGAAACTTTGCAAAGTCGACTACTTACAAACTTGTTTCCAAATGAAAATGTTGCTCCGGAATTAATATACAAAAAAATTGGAGAAAAGAAATCTATAATCTGCCTAATGCCAACACTGTGAGAGTGTTCTACATTCAATGAAGAACTTTTGAAGCTAGAAAAACAACAAATAATAAAAATGGAAGCCATTGATAAAATAGAGCACGAAGGAATTACTATTATTTTGACAGAAAAATTAAAAACAAAATTGGATTCATTGGAAAAATTTATATCTAAGACTGCTGGTTTAGAAAAGAATTTATATGTATGTGAAAACTGTTGGGTAATTTTACGGCGTAATTTGGATGTGGAAAAAGGTTTAGCAAATGGAGCAATGGGAAAAGTTGTTGATTTTGTTAATTATCAAAATAGAGATAGAATTGAATTTTTGAAGATTAAATTTGATCAGATTGAAGAAGTAAAGCAGATTGGACGTTGTTCTGTTAGTTTTTTGCTTGTTAAAGAATTGTATGTTCGTAGAAAACAGTTTCCTCTTTCTTTAGCATATGCGGTGACCATTCATAAATCTCAAGGTTTAAGTGTAGACAGTGCTTTGGTAAACATTGGAAGTACTGTGTTTAAAGAGGGAATGGCATATGTTGCATTGTCCTGAGTCAGAGCTTTATCTGGATTGTATTTGATTGATTTTGATGAGAGAAAGATTAGTGCAGATGCAAATTGTGTAAGAGAGTATAATCGGTTAAGAAGACTGTATGCTCCCAACTTAGGTGAATATCCTGTATATGAAAAGCGTGTAGTATGTCGAAAACGTACATATGAGAAACTCTGTAGTGAGGTTGGAAAGAAGAAAAAAAATCAAGAGAATGTTGAGATTCCAAACAAAAACAAAAAGGACACTGTTGAAGAGATTGTAGGATATCAGTTAGAAAATAGTTCAGGTATCAACTGCTATGCTAATGTAGTTGTGAACGTCGTATTTTTCTAAAAAATCTCCAACAACAAATTATGGAGAATCGAGAAAAAAGGTTTTGTTCCTTGTTGCATTCTATTTTTGAAAACTTGAGAACTGATAAAACTAAAATCCAAAGTGTTTCTGACATTCGAAATCTTCTGGATATATTTTCTGGTTCTTCACAATTTACACAGAATGTACAGCAAGATGCTCAGGAATTTCTTATGTTTATTCTTGCAGTATTGGAAGATGAAGGAATACAAATTGAAAATCTGTTTGGACTTCGTTACAGATGGAAACATGAATGTGAAGATTGTACATTTACTTCTACCACTAACATAGACACTGAAAGATTCATATATTTGACAATACCAGATTGTAAAACAGTGTCTTTTAACAAATTAGTTAAATCAGCTAATCAAAATATGGAGTGTAGTCACTACAAACCAGAATTCTTATCAACATTCTTTATAGAAAGATTTGGACAATATATCATTTTAATGATACAACGTTGTAGAGCAGATGGAAGAAAATTGGAAACTAAAATTAAAGATTTTGTGGCAAGTCAACTATCAATTTCAGGAAGAACTTTCAAAGCAGTAGCAATTATTTTCCACGATGGACCTTCTACAACATCTGGACACTACACTGTGTATTTAAAGTGCAATAAAGGATGGACACATTGTAATGATGCCCATTTGCTTTTCAAATATCGGTTGCCTAATGAATTACCAAATTCATACCTAATATTTTTGATGCCAAAGTTCTGAGAACATCATTCGGCCTATTGGGAAGATGTCAATATGAATTAATGAGATTATTTTGGATATTTTCAATACAAACGATTTCAGAAACATCATTCGGCCTATTGGGACGATGTCAATATGAATTAAGAAGTTTATTTTTGGTATTCTCACTGCAAATGATTTCAGGAACATCCTTTAGACTATAGGGAAGATATCAAGAATTGCTGATTCAATTATCGTTTCTGTTCTTTGATATTGTATTTAGAAAATTGTTTTAGAAAGAAGCATTTCATATATTTGATCTTTGTATTATATGCAATGTTATTGAGGATGTTTATTTTAGGAAATGTGAACAGATAGTTGAGTTTGTTGTAAATATTTTGAACACAGATTTGGGCTTTTTAACAATCTTATTGATTGTATTTTTTTGCCCGCTGTTACATGATGAACAACATTGAAATCACTGTCTATGGTGAAATTCAATAGATTCTGAGAACAGCAAAAAAGGCAAACTGAATATGTTATGTAATTGTAAAATTATGTTGTGTACTTTAAACTATAATATTATATGTTATAACTGTATTTTTTCGTCTCTTTTACAGACCAAAATTCTAAAGTTTGAAACTTTTTAAAATTTAGATTATAAAAAACAACTGAAAAAATTGTTTCAATGACTTTCATATCTACTATCGAAAAGGTAAGATTAAGCAACACAAACACTACCCATGCACTACTACATTCACCTCTGCACTACCCATACAGTCCTCTAACCACCTAGACACTGCTCATTCACACCTTCAATTACCCATGTAGTACCCATGCAGTCCAGAAATCACCCTGTCACTCTTTGTGTACTCCTCCAATCACCCAGCCAGTACCATGTACTTATCCAATCGCACCGCCAATACACAAGCACTTATAAATTCACTCAGGCACTCTCCTTGCAGTACTGTAATCATTCAGTCAGTACCCATGTACTCATGCAATGACACAGGCACTAACACATGCAGTGCTACAATCACATGTGCACTACCCATGCAGTCCTCTAACCACCTACACACTGCTCATTCGCACCTTCATTTTCCCAGGTACTAACCATGCACTCCAGCAATCACACTGTCACTCCCCGTGCACTCCTCCAGTCACCCAGCCAGTACCATGTACTAATCCAATCACTCCACCAATACCCAAGCACTTATAAATTCACTCAGGCACTCTCCTTGCAGTACTCTAATCATTCAGTCAGTAGCCATGTACTCATGCAATGATCCAGGCACTAACACATGCAGTGCTACAATCCCCTGTGCACTACCCATGCAGTCCTCTAACCACCTACACACTTCTCATTCGCTCCTTCAATTCCCCAGGTAGTACCCATGCAGTCCAGCAATCACCCTGTCACTCCCCGTGCACTCCTCCAGTCACCCAGCCACTACCATGTACTAATCCAATCACTTCGCCAATACCCAAGCACTTATAAATTCACTATGCACTCTCCTTGCAGTACTCTAATCATCCAGTCACTACCCATGTACTCATGCATGACCCAGTCACTAACACATGCACTGCTGCAATCCCCTATGAACTACCCATGCAGTCCTCTAACCACATACACACTTCTCATTCGCTCCTTCAATTCCCCAGGTAGTACCCATGCAGTCCAGCAATCACCCTGTCACTCCCCGTGCACTCCTCTAATCACCCAGCCAGTACCATGTACTTATCCAAACACTCCGCCAATACCCAAGCACTTATAAATTCACCATGCACTCTCCTTGCAGTACTCTAATCATCCAGTCACTACCCATGTACTCATGCAATGACCCAGGCACTAACACATGCAGTGCTACAATCACATGTGCACTACCCATGCAGTCCTCTAACCACCTACACACTGCTCATTCGCACCTTCATTTTCCCAGATACTACCCATGCACTCCAGCAATCAGACACCCAGCCAGTACCATGTACTAATCCAATCACTCCGCCAATACCCAAGCATTTATAAATTCACTCAGGCACTCTCCTTGCAGTACTCTAATCATCCAGTCACTACCCATGTACTCATGCAATGACCCAGGCACTAACACATGCAGTGCTACAATCACATGTGCACTAACCATGCAGTCCTCTAACCACCTACACACTGCTCATTCGCACCTTCATTTTCTCAGGTACTAACCATGCACTCCAGCAATCACCATGTCACTCCCCGTGCACTCCTCCAGTCACCCAGCCACTACCATGTACTAATCCAATCACTCCGCCAATACCCAAGCACTTATAAATTCGCTATGCACTCTCCTTGCAGTACTCTAATCATCCAATCACTACCCATGTACTCATGCAATGACCCAGTCACTAACACATGCACTGCTGCAATCCCCTATGCACTACCCATGCAGTCCTCTAACCACCTACACACTTCTCATTCGCTCCTTCAATTCCCCAGGTAGTACCCATGCAGTCCAGCAATCACCCTGTCACTCCCCGTGCACTCCTCCAATCACCCAGCCAGTACCATGTACTTATCCAATCACTCCGCCAATACCCAAGCACTTATAAATTCACTCAGGCACTCTCCTTGCAGTACTCTAATCATTCAGCCACTACCCATGTACTCATGCAATGACCCAGGCACTAACACATGCAGTGCTACAATCACATGTGCACTACCCATGCAGTCCTCTAACCACCTACACACTGCTCATTCGCACCTTCATTTTCCCAGGTACTACCCATGCACTCCAGCAATCACACTGTCACTCCCCGTGCACTCCTCCAGTCAACCAGCCAGTACCATGTACTAATCCAATCATTCCGCCAATACCCAAGCACTTATAAATTCACTCAGGCACTCTCCTTGCAGTACTCTAATCATTCAGTCACTACCCATGTACTCATGCAATGACCCTTGCACTAACACATGCACTGCCTCAATCCCCTGTGCACTACCCATGCAGTCTTCTAACCACCTACACACTTCTCATTCGCTCCTTCAATTCCCCAGGTAGTACCCATGCAGTCCAGCAATCACCCTGTCACTCCCGTGCACTCCTCCAGTCACCCAGCCACTACCATGTACTGATCCAATCAGTACGCCAATACCCAAGCACTTATAAATTCACTATGCACTCTCCTTGCAGTACTCTAATCATCCAGTCACTACCCATGTACTCATGCAATGACCCAGTCACTAACACATGCACTGCTGCAATCCCCTATGCACTACCCATGCAGTCCTCTAACCACTTACACACTTCTCATTCGCTCCTTCAATTCCCCAGGTAGTACCCATGCAGTCCAGCAATCACCCTGTCACTCCCCGTGCACTCCTCCAATCAACCAGCCAGTACCATGTACTAATCCAATCACTCTGCCAATATCCAAGCACTTATAAATTCACCATGCACTCTCCTTGCAGTACTCTAATCATCCAGTCACTACCCATGTACTCATGCAATGACCCAGGCACTACCTCATGCACTACTACAATCCCCTGAGCACTACCCACGCAGACCTCTAACCACCTACAGACTACTGATTCACTCCTCCAATTACCCAGGTAGTACCCATGCAGTCCAGCAAACCCCCTGTCAATACCCATGCACTCCTCCAATCACCCATCTAACATCATGTACTTATCCAATCACTCTGCCAAAACCCAAGCACTTATAAATTCACCATGCACTCTCCTTGCAGTACTCTAATCATCCAGTCACTACCCATGTACTCATGCAATCACCCAGGCACTAACACATACAGTGCTACAATCACATGTGCACTACCATGCAGTCCTCTAATCACCCAGCCAGCACCATGTACTTATCCAATCACTCCGCCAAAACCGAAGCACTTATATATTCACCATACACTCTACTTGCAGTACTCTAATCATCCTGTCACTACCCATGCACTCATGCAATGACCCAGGCACTAACACATGCAGTGGTACAATCACCTGTGCACTGCCCATGCAGTCCTCTAATCACCCAGCCAGCACCATGTACTTATCCAATTACTCCGCCTAAACCCAAGCACTTATAAATTCACCATGCACTCTCCTTGCAGCACTCTAATCATCCAGTCACTACCCATGCACTCATGCAATGACCCATGCACTAACTCATGCACTGCTACAATACCCTGAGCACTACCCATGCAGTCCAGCCATCGCCCTGTCACTACCCATGCACTCCTCCAATCACCCAGCGAGCACCATGTACTTATCCAATCACTCCGCCAAAACCCAAGCACTTATAAATTCACCATACACTCTCCTTACAGTACTCTAATCATCCTGTCACTACCCATGGGCTCATGCAATGACCCAGGCACTAGCACATGCAGTGGTACAATCACCTGTGCACTGCCCATGCAGTCCTCTAATCACCCAGCCAGCATCATGTACTTATCCAATCACTTCGCCAAAACACAAGCACTTATAAATTCACCATGCACTCTCCTTGCAGTACTCTAATCATCCAGTCACTACCCATGTACTCATGCAATGACCCAGGCACTAACCATGCACTGCTACAATCACATGTGCACTTCTCACACAATCTTCCAACCGCCTAGACACTGCTCATTCACACCTTCAATTACCCAGATAGTACCCATGCAGTCAAGCATTCACCCTGTCACTCCTTGTGCACACCTCCAATCACCCAGCTATTATCCATGAACTCATTCAATCACGTTGCCACTACCCAAACATTCATAAAATAACCATGCAGTAGCCTTGCAGTTCACCAATCACCCACACCGTCTCCATACTCTCGTGCAATCACTCAGGTAATTTTTCTTTTTCTAACCAGTAGAGGTGGTTCCGTAAGAGGCGTTTTTTTTTCTAAACAATTTTGAATTTTTGTTTGTATTTTTTAAACCTTTTACATTTTTTTGTGTGTTTTTGATTTTTTTAAAAACAGAAAAATGAGGAACTACAAATAAACTCTTTAACAAAAACAGAAGCACATAAAAAAAATTAGCATTTTTGTGCTTTCAATGCAGCTCTAATGACATCTAGGCATTGTTCAGCAATGCAACGTTGTACATTGCACTTCTTGCAACATATAGTTGCATCCAAGAGTTCAGGCATGATGTGGGGCCTTGGACCAGCTGCAACTTGCTGTATAGATGTAGATGGAGCATTAGGGTCTTCCTGTGTTGCAGCATTTAACTCCCTCCTTCGTTCTTCCCTTGCAAGATGGACTGGGTGCAAGGTTTCCAGGTGTTTTTTCATACTGGAGGTGCCAAACGAATATTTCTTGTCTGACCCTATTGATAAAACTCTGGTGCAAATAATACAGGTAACTTTCCGGGCCTTGACTTTTTTTTCACCCTCAGGAACTGTGAAGAAGGCCCACACAATACTTTCCTTCTTCTTCCTGTTGTCCTGCACCATCTGTTCCTCTTCCTCCATAGCCAAAGGATCCACTGTAACAAGACTGGAAGCCATTGTTGTTCACCCAAAAATCAATAAACACACACAAAAAAATACAAAAGGCAGAGAAGCAAGAAATAGGTCTTCTCTCTATGAATAGTAAAGTTAAAGGGAACTTCACAGGGATGGATCCTCCCTCTCCTAGAATGAAAATGATGTAAACCAATCAGATTCTTTTTTTTCTACTGGCATGAAGTCGCGTAGTGTGCGCGCCTACGTCACCCACCCGTCGCGCACCCGTAAAATATTGCATATATGAATATAAACTATAAATAAAAGTTTCTATAATATTTAATAAGTATATTCCCAAAACTATTTACTCTAATCTCATATTCAAACTTTCAATAGTCATTTTTTAAACTTTGAAAATACGCTGAAGTCGCGACCCGGGCGCGAGGACGGCGCGATCCCGGAAATACGTGCGGGGAGGGGTCGTGCACCGTACGCGCATACGGCAAATTTCGTATCGTTCGGAGTATACTGAAAAAATTAGTTTATAAATACTTTTGTAAATAAAATTAAACAAACACTTAAAGCAAAACTTTTATTGATAATTACTTTAAAGATATTTCATACTTTACAAAGTCGCGACCCCCCCGTGATTTCTAAAATGGGCGCTAGCAGGATGCACGCATCCATCGTGTAGGGTGCGCGTAGGGTGCACGACTTCTGTATAATAATAAAATTAAAAAAATAAAAAGAATGAATATAGTTTTCCTAACTATAAATTATTCTCAACTTTTTTTAAATATATATATGTATATATGTAGTCAATAAAAAAAACATAGGATTGAGGCACATTATACTTAGAAATTCTCATTTAAAAAACCTTCGAAATTCACAGAAAAAACCATAGGTTTTAGGGACGTTATAGTTAGAAATTAGCATTTAAAAAACCTTTGAAATTCACTGAAAAAACCATAGATTTCAGGGACGTTATAGTTATAAATTAGCATTTAAAAAACCTTTGAAATTCACTGAAAAAACCATGGGTTTCAGGGGCGTTATAGTTAGAAATTAGCATTTAAAAAAACTTTGAAATTCACTGAAAAAACCATAGGTTTCAGGGACGTTATAGTTTGTTGGACATTTCACTTGTACAAAACCAGAGAAATTCCGCCGTTATAGTTAGTTCAGCTAACTATAACTTGCGCCCCCACAATGCACTGCTGATGACGTCACATATCACATCATTCATGACATGGTCAGTGACATCACTGATGACATCACTGATGACATCTCAAATGACATCACTGATGACATCATCCACGTGAAAATCTGATGCACCTCCTCACACTCTAATATAACCTTTGATACACCCACTGTAAAATACAGACTACCATTTTTGAAACCATAGACACACCAATACCAGTTACTACATACGCACTCACTGATTCCTAGGTCTACACACATCCACTCATTCACCCATACAGTCACTCGTACATGCAGTCACTCATCAATACAACACTATCATATGCACTCATACACCTATACAGACACTCACACACCGCCACTCATCCATGGAGTTACTCACACACCTAGTCAGTCATGCAAAGAATCAATAACACTCCCATTTACTCACCTATACAGTTATACACAAACCACCTCACTTATTCATACAGATACTAACGCATACTTACTCTCTTATATAATCAATGATACAAGTACACACTCATCCATACAGCCACTCTCACAATCACTGACTCTCACGTATAGTCATTTATATACTCCAACTCTCACATACACTGCCTTTTACATATGTAGTTACTTGGACATGTACCACTGAGACATCCATTCACTCACCAACACACCCATACACACACTCACCCACCCATACAGCTGTTTCCACATGTACTCTTGAACCCATACACCCAGTGAATCAACCACTCACACATCTATGCACAGAGTCACACACCTCCCACCCACCCACCCACACACACACTCAGTCTCCCATACAAATACTCAGGCAACCAATCAATAACCCATATAGACACTCTTGTAGCTACTGACCAACCCATGCAGCAGCTTATACAACAACAGACAGACTGATACAGACATTCACACAGTTTAGTCACTAACCCATGCATTCAGTAAGACACATGTAATCAGTCACTTAAACAGTCAGTCAAGCACCTACTAAATCCTCCATCCAGACACTTATACACCCACTCATTCTTCAATACACCTTGGCATATATATAATACATATTTAAACTTTACAGAAACACACAGTCACTGGATGATGTCATCAGTGATGTCATCAGTGATGTCATTTGAGATGTCATCAGTGATGTCATCAGTGATGTCACTGACCATGTCATGAATGATGTAATATGTGACATCATCAGCAGTGCATTGCGGGGGCGCGAGTTATAGTTAGCTGAACTAACTATAACGGCGGAATTTCTCTGGTTTTGTACGAGTGAAATGTCCAATTAACTATAACGTCCCTGAAACCTATGGTTTTTTCAGTTAATATATATATATATATATATACATATATCATTTATCCTTTTCCAACACTGCAGTGTCAGTGTGCTCCAAACTGCCATTGGTGCCTGATACAATGGTGACGGCCCACACTCTTAAATCCAAAATGTTCATTTTATTATTATTCTTTCATATTTTTTTTCTAGGACTGACTAATGTGAAATCATTAATTGGCAGCCAGTAACAAGGAGTGCAGGGCCTGTTGGGACATTTCCAAATCTTTTGGGGAAAGGAGATACGTAGCTCTTTTTTTGTTAATTATTTAATACTGGGGCGTGTGGCCAAGATGGAGCAGACGCAGCCTGAGACTGCTCCGTAGTCCGCCCGTTCAACATCCGAAATGATCCTGCTCATCCAGCCTGTGTGAGCCTTCCCTGACGCCTACTGTTGGGGTACAAGTGGGGAAAACTGGATGAAAGAGAGCGAGAGGACCCCTACCCCTCTGGATTGACTGCAGCAGCTTTCCCCCAGCCGGGCCGGGTGAGCAAGGGAACCCAAAGACAGAATGCTGGGCGGGTACAAGGGGCTGCCGGCATGACTGGCCCACAAGTGGCAGTCGGTGCTACCCCCACCCTGCCCCCGGCTGCAACCAGAGTTGGGTCCCCGCCCACCCGTGGGCCGGTGGTGGTGGTGCGCAGTGTTTGGGCCCCGCAGCGAGAGATGACATTGGGGCTGTGCCTGGAGGGCCACCCCACCCAAAGGAGCTGCTAAGGCAGCAATTGGGAGCCATGGCCACCGCAGGACCAGTGCTGCATGGACCGTGGCCTGGAGACCTGCGAGACATTAGTGGGTCAACTCGGAGCACGGATGAGGCCGCATGCATCCCCTTGAGCTGGGACCCAACGGGAGAGGTGAAATGTGTTGAGCCTGCAGGGGAGAGGCCTGCTTGCAAGGAGCACAACACGGCGGCAGCCTGCGGGGGAGTCAGTGAGATGGGGAGCCCAGCAGGACCTTAGGATGCATATTGGCAGTGCCAACCTGAGCTGGGTCACTCCCGCCCCCTCAGGAGCCCGTTCCAGGACAGTACTGCAGTGCAGAAAGAAAGGGGATACTGTATGCTGGATACGCGGGCCCAACCTGCCGACCTTACGACGTGGCCAACAACGGGCGCAGCGACTCTTGACACCGGAAGAAGGGACAGATATATCCCTTAGAGGTCTGCGTACAGAAGGAAACCCTTGTGGAGTGATACCCCGAGGTGGCTGATTGTCTGGACTGTGCCTCGAAGCACGGGGCTCTACCTGCGCAGTACGACAGACTACACGGATTGCAGAAACACCCAAATAGTCAAAAATGTACGGATTGCATTTAACGGCCCCTTGAAAAAGGCTGCAAGGGGGGGGCACAACAAATGAAAATGGATCATTATACGGCGCAGGGATGTGTAATGAGACCAGACGCCACACGTGAGACACCACTGGAGAATGCTGTTGCACAGCCAGAACCCACAGGCGCCCAAATTCATGCAGCCATAGAGGCCTCCAGCACTGCCGTCCAGGCGAAAATTGATACAATGTCCCTAGATGTCAGACTGCTGCGAGCCTACCTCCGCACTGTGGCAGAAAGATCTACAGCCTTTGAACTAAATGTCACCAAGCTACAGACTGAGGTCTCTGCAATGAAGGCAACCCTGACCGACTTAACCAATAAAGCAGCAGCTCTGGAACCTCGTGCCAAAGATGCAGAAGGGCGTTCCCGAAGGTGTAATCTGTGCTTTGTGGGTTTTCCGGAGGTCACAGAGGGAGAAAACCCGGAACTATTCCTTGAAAGATGGATAAAGGAGGCACTGCCCCAAGCAGACCTCTCTGCGATATTCATAATCGAGAGGGCACACCGGGCGCTGGCGCCGCTGCCCCCCCCCCGGGTGCACACCCCAGACACCTCATCGCAAAAATCCTAAATTACAGGGATCGAGATTGTATCCTCATGGTGGCGAGGCGTGAGGGGGACCCAGCCTTTGGAAACCATGTAATCCGAATTCCCAGACTACACACGTTCAGTTCAACAACAGAGAGCGTCCTTCGGAGGGGTGAAACAAAAACTCAGAGCAATGAACCTCCAATACATGCTCCTCTACCCAGCGAAATCGAAGGCTATTCACGAGGACCAAGCCCACTTCTTCACAACACCAGTAGCTGGTTAGAAGTACACAGGGATGGTACGACAATGCACAGGAGAGGCATGACGCGGGATACCCCGGGTACCACCACAATGGGAAAAGAAATTGTGGCTGGAGCGGAAGATCCAGAAAAACCTCCCACTCAACACAGCGAGTGGTTGTACATCAAGACGGATGCTTGGAATTGGCACGGTCCGACTCCAGCAATGAGTGTGGAAGATCTTCTAGGATTGACCCGATTGCACAAAAGGCCAAGAGGGAAGCTGCAAAGGCCCTAGTAGAAGAAGTGACTGCCTCGGGCTCTGAAACCAGCATGGGGGACACAGTGGAAGACACCCCACAGTCACCCTGACACAGCGGTGGATAATCTGAATGTTAAATAGTGATGGGGAGAGCAAGTGGTTGGCAAGTGAGGTTTTGCTTTGTATGCTCTTACACGAGGAGATACCCATCCACCTGGCATACTAAATGGACTGATTGAGATTGGCACTGTCATTAACTGGGCACACGCCCCTTTCCCCCTCTCTCTCATTCCTCTACACTATTACCCTTCTCTCTTTACACTTTCCCCTACCTATTTCTCTCCTACTCTTTGGCCTGATGGCCAACAGGATTCCTTCCTTTACGGAAATATCTACGGTACGGAGATGTCTGTTAGTTGAATGAGAAGTGGGGCGCCTGGGTCAGAGTGGAGACCGGCCCTGTGAAAGAGCGACTGGCGGATCTTTACTACATCTGTGACGCGCACCGACCCGACTGGGTGTGAAACACAGCACAGATGAATGCAAGTGGTACGTATGGTAGTAGCGTAAAGATCGCGATGTGTGCGAGTGTGTGATTTGTTGGTCACAACATTTTGAATATGTGCCATGGACGATGGCGGTTTATGGACAGATCGTTATCGTTTTCAATGGTTTGGGGGTAGGGGAGGGGGCAGCGGGAGAGGGAATGTATGGGGATGCACAATTCATTATTGCAGTGTCTACCCGGGGGAAGGGGTGTTTTATAGGCTCATTTGCTGTTTTATGCTGGCAGCAATGGCGGCGAAACACCGGACACACAGCAGGAGGGTGGCCACAGGATGTGAGAAATGGGGCGGTTCAATTTTATAACGTGGAATGTGAGGGGGCTTAACTCATTTGTAAAGCGCTACCAAGTACAAAAATACTTATGATGGCAGAGTGCCCAGGTGGCAATACTGCAAGAGACACATCTGCTAGACTCCGAAATCCAGAAACTCCATAAGAAATGGAGAGGTCAGCTGTTTGCATCCACCTTTTCTACATATGATAGAGAAGTGGCGATCTGGGTGGCTTTGCAAGTCCCATTGCAGGTACGTGGATATGTGGCAGATATAGAAGGGAGATATGTGATAGTGCGTGGCAGGCTGGATGGCGTGGAGGTCTGCCTGGTGAATGTCTACGCCCCAAATGTAGATGAAGGTGAGTTCTATCATGACCTAATATGGGCAGGGGATTTCAACTGTATAAAAAAACAAAGGTTAAAGTAATGTTATAGTTAGGTGAAATGTTCAGTAACAACATACATTTTTAAACTCTAAAAACAGCAGAAATTCACCAGTTATAGTTATCGGTACCTATAACTCGTGCCCTGCCATGCACAGTTTTCTCATCAATAATTTCATTGCAAATGTTGCAGTGATATCATCAATGATGTCATAGAAGATGTCATGAGTGATGTAATATATGAGGTAATTAACAGTGCATGGCGAGGGTGTGAGTTATAGTTATAGTTACCTTATGGCACAAGTTATAGTTATGAGAAAACCATAACTGTAACTGGTGAATTTCTGTGGTTTCTATATTTTAAAACATTACACTGTTACTAAACATTTCACCTAACTATAACGTTACTTTAGCCTTTGTTGTTTTCAGTGAATTTCTAGGATTTTTTTTAATGTAAAGTAATATTGTATTACCATACATAAATCCACCTCCCCACCACGCATGGCTGCGTCAATCCCCCAAAGGCAGCCAACTGCGTGCTGAGTAGGGCCTTCGGTCATGCGTGGCGGGGGTTGGCCAACCCCACGTTGCGCACAGACTTCGGCCATCAGTGACAGGGGGGTTGAGCCTTTGCAGTGTGGCATAGGAGTGGCCTTTGGGCCCCAGGGACCCCATCCCCAGGGCCCTATGTATTTTGAAAGGGAGAGGGGCCACGTAGACCCCTCCCTGAACCTTATTAGGCCCATGGGACCCTATCCCCCAGAGCTGCTTTTGTTTTTAAAAGGGGAGGGGGTCTACATGCACTCCCAGAGCCTCATCAGGCCCTGTGGACCCCATTCCCCAGGGCCGTATCTCTTTTAAAGGGAAGGGGGGGTGGGCAGTCCCCATCCCCAAGATGTTTTTGGCCCCAGGGATACCACCCCTGGGGCCTAACTTTTAATTAAGAGGAGGGGGCTGTGTGGCCCCCTCTACTATCCTCAAAAAGGCGCTGAGGACCCCATCCCTTAGGGCCGTGTTCTTTTGTAAGGGGAGAGGGAGCCAAGAGGCTCCCCTCCCTGAGCCTATTCTGGCCCCAGGGGCACTATGCCCCAATGCTAACATTTCATATAGGTGGGTGCCCTGGTGCCCACCCAGGGCACCCACCATTCACCTCATTGGGGCTTGCAGAGGGGAGCCCCAGGGCCCCCGCATCCCCAGCCATCTCCTGCTGCATTTCTCCTGCCTGCAGAAAGCAGCTATTTATGCTTCTCCCTCCGGGCGGGAGATATATCTTAATCTGTTTCCCAGCCTGCATCAAGGCGGGCAGAGAAACAGATCAAAAGTCTTCTCCCAGCTGGTGGGAGCATTTTTAAAGCTTTCATCGGCTGAGATCAGACTTTGTGTTTGCTCCCGTTTTGCGGGAGTTCAAAAATGCTCACTGCAGGTGGGTGCAAACACAAGTTACCCTGCCCATGCTGGTGTGGGCAGGGAAACTGGTCTGTTTCGAGGGTGGGATCCATGGACATAGCATGTAAGCTGGCCCCGGGGAATGGGGTCCGCAGGGCCATTAATGGCTCAGAGAGGGGTGCTATGCAGCCCCCCTCCCTTTTATGAAATATAGGAGCACCAGGGAATGGTGTCCTGGGGGGCCTTTAGAAGCCACTGGAAAAAACATATTGCGCTGTGGGGATGGGGCCTCTGAACTGAAAGCAGCCTGGGGAGGTGACCGCTCACCCTCTCCCCTTAAAAGTCACTGTGGGCCCTGAGGGATGGAGTCCCCGGGGCCAAACACGGCCTGGGGAGTGGGGCCGCATGCCCCCTTCCGCGTAAAAATAACTGCTGACCCAGGGGGATAAGGTCCCTGGGGCTGAAAACGGCCTGGGAGGGGGGCTATGTGCCCCTCTCCCCTTATAAAATACTTTTGGCTCCAAGGGAAATGGTCCCTAGGGCTGAAAATGGCCTGGGAAGGGGGGCCATACACCTCCCTGCCCGATACAAATCATCATTGTGTTAAAAAAGAAGCACAGGCTTGTGGTAGCCACTCTGTACTTATAGTTATGACTTCCAGAGATAGGAATTCCTTGGATTTTTGCTCACTAATGACTTTGCCACTGTTTGACATATCTCCACGAAACTTTATAGACCTATTCCTTTTTCTTCATTGGCATATGATGCAAAGTTTCATGGTGATTTTAAAGGGGGTGCAATGAAAAAAGGAGGGTAACAACATGTGCAGTTCCACCAATGCATTTTCCATAGACTTTTGAGACAGACATAGAGGCAAAACTGCTATTCAGCTTTCTGTAAAAACTGGCAGGAATAAAGATTATAGTGTAGAAAGGATCCTTTTTGGTAGTAGAAGTAATTTGAGGTAGTAGTTTTGAAGTTATAAAGCAGAAAATCTTAGTGATATATTGGGCCACAGTATATTGCGGTAATTTGACAGTATACCACAGTACATGATGATGACAGGGCAGTATATGATTGGCTAATGACTGCCTTTACAAAAGTAAAAGGCAGCCATGTTGTTTAACCCATACTTAGGGCCTTATTATGAGTTTGGTGGACTTCGTCTGGGACCACCACACAAGCATGTGGTGCACCTGCCCGCCGTATTTCAAGTTGAATCCAGGGCGGGCGAGCAGTGCGGCGGCGGTGTTGCGGTGGTGGTCTGTTAGGCTCATAGGAGAGCCTAACAAGCAGACCACCGCTGTGACAGAACCTACTGCATGTTCCTGCACGGTGTGGCATGCACCATATCGTGCATGCCACACCGTGCACAAACGAAGGTGAAATTACAGAGGGGCAGAACCCCTGAATGCACCCCCATGGCCAGATGTGCTCAGGGGTCCTGTTAGGGCCCTCTTACCTGCATTTCCCCCACCCTTTTTATGGCGGGCTCCCCGACATTAAATGGGCAGTGGAAAAGCAGGTCATAATATGCTCTGCGATGCCTGCATTGGCACCGCCACCATTTACTGCCCTTTTCCACACCACCACCTCTGTGGGATCCTGGATTCCTGCGGAGGTGGCGGTCTTGTGGCAGTTTCACCGCCACCATTGTAATACGGCAGGCAGACCTGCTGTGGTGGTCGGGCTGCCACCATGTGTATGGAGGTCCCAGGACAGCCGTACTCGAAATAAGGCCCTCAGTCTATATTGTGCATTAGAAGATAAAATATAGTATACTAGTGGATGTTACAAGTTATAGTTATAACTTAAATTTATAATTTACGTGCCACCTTCAAATTACTATAACTCACGCTCCCTAGTACACAGTGTTGTCAACTCATTAGCCACACTACATTAACTATAACTCGTGCCTTTACGATGCACTGCTTATGCCCATTCATAGTATATCACTTATATTATGTGAAATCACAGCATTCAAAACAATACTTATGATATATCAAATTACATAATTTGTGAGAACACTGTGCATGGTACAGTGGCGAGTTATAATTCCTGTAGTGTGGCTAGCGAGTTGACAACATTATGTGATGAGGTGTGCAAGCTATAGTAATTTGAAGGTGGTACGTAAATTATAAATTTAAGGTTTAACTTTGAATTTAGAGTTTCTAAAGTTATTGTAGTTTAAGTTTGGATTGTATAGAAAGAATAAATAAACTTTTCAGAACTATAACTGAGCTTTAACCTTTGTTTTTTTCATTGAATACGAATATATATATACATATATTTATACATCCAAATCACTATTACACACTGGAACCCTTCACCCAAGCAGCAGCGGTGCGCATACAAACGTGGGCTCCGTTTTGAATACAAAGTCTCTCCTTTTCCAGAAATAAAAAGAAAAACATGCACACTCCAAATTGTTTGTTTGATCAATATATTTCAAAATAGTTACTTGCCAGTGGATCGAAACAACCCAACGTGTTTCGGCAATCACGTCGCCTTGATCACAGGTGGGCGGTTTCCCTCATACCATTGGTTAAAAACAAACACATTCTTATGTCATCTTGGTACAGAAATAGACAAGGGGCATACATTTTGGTCGAACCACCCTCTTGGTTCCGCCATCTGGGAAAGTGCATTTTCACAGTTTCTTCAATTTATGTCATACCAATTTAAAGCCTGCTTTATATTCTAAACAAAATAATTACTGCAACATTTGCAGTTAAATTGCATATTTTTGCATATTTTTTAGAAATCTAAGAGCCCCCATACTGCCTGAAAAGTACGCATGAACTGGTATCAGCAAGTCAGTCATTTGCAAATTCTGCCCAAGTGGGCAGTCATTTTGAGTACAAAACAAAAGTCCCAAATTACGTCCAAGTGGGCAACCATGTATAACTCAAAACTCCCAACAATCATCAGTTGTTCAAAGCATTACAGATAACAAATTGAGAATAATAATATTAATAGTGCCCATTTGAATACATTATTATTCATATGTTTATGGTAGGGTGGTTTGACCGAAATGTATGCCCCTTGTCTATTTCGGTACCAAGATGACCTAAGATTGTGTTTGTTTTTCACCAATGGTATGAGGGAAACCGCCCACCCGTGGTCAAGGCGTCATGATCGCCGAAACGTGTTGGGTTGTTTGGATCCACTTGCACGTATCTATTTTGAAATATATTGATCAAACAAGCAATTTGGAGTGCACATGTTTTTCTTTTTATTGCCGGAAAAGGAGAGACTTTGCATTCAATATGGAGCCCACATTCGTATGCGCACCGCTGCCGCTAGGGTGAGGGGTTCCAGTGTGGAACTGTGATTTGGATTCAGATGCATTTTTCACCCCCAGAGCCCGCTCCAGGACAGCTAATCTTCATTGTCTCAGGCTGGCATACGAACTTCGCTTATCGGAATCGCAGCATGAGGGTCACAGGGCTCACTTGTTGCGTGGTTACGAATTTGGAGTAAGTATGTGTCCCTGAGTGAATGGAATACATGGTCAATGGGCCGTGGGTGCAGCTAGCTGAATAATACTGCTGAGAAGCAGTTTTTTCCGTTTGACGAGGAATCTCGTACAAACTTGGCGGAACCAAGTGTTGTAAGCGCAACAGTAGATGCGAAGAGAAAACAGGAAGTAAAAATGTTATTTAACATAAATACTATTGATGCAAACAGTGGACAGGAAGAGAGTATTGCTGTCTCCATGAAACAGAAATATTACAAACTTGAAAAGCTGAAAAGAAAGCAAACCAAAAAATGGTGGGAAGCAACCACCTTGGAGAAATACAGTGAATGCAGTAGGGTCCCAAGAGGCTTAAGGATCATGATAGTCCCTACATATGAACAACCAAACCCGAATATATTAAAGGAATGGTCAGCTAACAGTGAAAGCTGCTCAGTTACAATGCTGCGCATTCTAATTAAATATGCATGGCAAGGGGGGCGTGGCCGGACCGAGCGCCAAGATGGCTGCTCGCTCTTGAAGCTCCGGAGCTGCCATCAGAGAAATGCAGCCATGATCTTTCAGCGCGGCAACTCAGCCACTGAGTAACAGCTTGAGGGGCAGAGCGGCGATTGGGGAGCACCCCGGTGCTGGACAGAAGCCGCTCCTCGACATCAACGGCAGAGCGTGGCTGCACGCCTTTTGTGGGCCGACGCGGCCCTCGGAGGCCCCGCAACGACAGGGGTCGCGGGCGGGCCTGAGGGCGGGGCCGCTGTGGAACGCAGTGGCTGTGCCATTAAATTGAGGCACGGGCAGAGGAGCCGGGTGCTAGCATCGCGGCCGCTAGATCGCATCTGCGGTGACCACCTGGAAACGTCATGTACAAGCAGAAGAGGTGAGCCCTAGGCCTACCCCTGCAAGTCTATTCAGCACAATAGTGCGGTGCGCATGTGGGCAGCCTGTGAGGCGGCCTGGATTGGAATCGTGGCCCCTGGCTGCTGCATAACCACACAGCCTTCACACCCAGGCATTAATTTTACAGCGGTGCGATCGAGAGTGGCATGCATAACCACCAAGGTGGATTAGGTGGCCTGCCCTGAGGACACTACACCTGCAGGGACGGAGGATTGGGGCCTGTGCTGAGCAATAGGGATCGGTGGATGGGCTACCTCTCCATTTTAGCAGAGGGGAGAGGTGCTACATTGGCACAGCATTGGGAGATTGCTGCAGGCCATCTACAGATAGCTCTCAAGCTCGTAACCACTGGCCCACCTGGACCAGGAAACAGCACAGGTACTTTTGGTACAAAGACGGGGGTGCCATGGGGCGTGGAGATCCCAAACAGCGACCGTTGTCGTTTGATGCTGCGAAAACTTCCAGACGGGAGGAGAGTGAGACTGGCAACCGAGGAGGGGCGCTGGGCCCGCCGGGCCCATCTGAGGATGGCCTCACGTATGCTGACAGTGCCACTGCTATCATGGTGGAACTACAGGCTGGTTTTAAGGCCATCGATACAAGGTTTGATATGCTGAACAAGCGCATCGAAGACATGCAGGTCGATTGGACCAGCATGAGAACAGGATTGACGCAGCAGAGCAATGTATTTCAAAGGTGGAAGTCACCCAGACGACGATGGCAAAGCGCTTGCAGCGGGTCGAGCGACTCCTAAAAACGACGGCCTCCAAGGCGGAAGATTTGGAGGCCAGGTCCTGGCGCAATAATGTTCGCATAGCTGGGATACCGGAATCCACAAACACGGACCCCATGGCGGCGTACGTTGAGAAACTACTGGCTGAGCTGTTTGGCAGAGAGGCTTTCTCCTCGTGCTGCCCCTGGTGCCCCTCCCATACTGCTGATTGCACGCCTCTTGAACTACCATGATCGAGACACTGCCTTACGGATGGCCAGAGAGTGGGGTGAACTCCAACATCAAGGTATGACACTTTCGTTATACCCAGACTTCATCCCCTTAGTTCAGGATGCATGATGCAAATTTCAAGAGGTGAAGCGCCTTCTAATAGCAGCAAATATAAGATATTCTATGCTTTACCCCGCACGTCTGTGTGCCCAAGTGGATGGGAAGACTCACATCTTTGAATCACCCTCAGAGGATCTTTGACTTCTTGAAACGCCACAGGTGGAACTCGACCCCCCCAGCTGAGGGATGGACTGCTGGCTCTGAGTGCTGGATCTAGGCATCTTATTGTAATTGCATTCTATTCAAGCCGATGTCTCTGAAATTCCCTGGCTGCAATATCGTCCTACATCTGGTGGTTCCACCACGCCACTACTTATGTTCTCTTTTTCTCTTTATGCCTACTCTTGCCTTTATACGCCGGTTGCATTTGACTTAATAATAGTATAATAAGTAACGTTGACACGGCTGTCTCCTTTGAGCGTTGCCTTACCCCCTAGGAGATCTCCTAAGTTCTTGCATTGGGGTGATGGGATTCACCGGATACAGGTTGGGTGGTTATCCGATGTGGGTGTGGGGTGGGGGATTTGGGGTTATTGTTTTTAGTGTTGTAATGTTTGTGGATCACAGGTATAGTATTATATGCACAGCTGCTCAGTCATATGGCAGGATAAGGGATAGCGTCATTTTCCATAGGTTGGGATGCCAGCTGTGATGCAGTCAAACAGCGGGCCTAGGGCATTGGAGTTGGTCTGTATGTCCTGGAATGTGAGGGGCCTATCGAATCCACGGAAGGGAAGACAAGTTCTTGCCTATTTGGCCAGACATGCAGTGAAAATTGCCTTTCTACAGGAAACCCACTATGCCCCCACCTCCACCAACCGTTTTGCATCCACCAGGGGTGACAGCAGGTTTTTTGCCAACTATAGCACTTATCCCAGTGGGCTGTGCATCCTGATACACAGGTCGGTCCCATTCAAGGCTCAAAAAGTGGTCGGGGATCCAGAGGGACGGTATCTGCTAGTTGCTGGGCATATTGGCCCACAGCAGGTACTACTTATCAATATATATGCCCCAAATATTGATGCCCCAGATTTTTTCCCGGACATTTCTACACATATCACTAATCTAAAGATCGACTCTAGAATATTGGGGAGCGATTTCAATTTGCCATTACAGCCCACCCTAGACACCACAGGTCCTGATCACATCACTAAACCGCGCTCGGTAAGGGCATTGCAAGAGCTGCTTCAGTTCCACTCATTGGCTGATGCATGGCGACATAGACATCCCACTGCCCTTGAATCTTCCTTCTTCTCAGTGCCGCATGGCACACGATCCCTGATAGACCACTGGTACCTCTCCCCTGATTTTCTTATTCACACGCTAAACCTGGAATACATCACCCGAACTTTGTCAGATCACGCCCGCTACTTTTGACCCTCACAATCCCCAGCATTGCGAGACCATTCACACACTGGCAATTCCCGTCAGAGGTTCTTTTGGATGCGGTTTTTAACGCTGAAGTCAGAGAGGCCATAGTCAAATATTTTCAGACAAATGTAGGCTCTGTGCCTTGTTATGCTATGGTATGGGAGGCATTCAAGGTATATATATGAGGAATATGTATGGCTAAGCAGGCGGGACTACTCCGCACAATTTGCCGGGATCTAGACACGGTTGAGGGAAAGCTTAAGGACATGGATGTTCAAAACCCAGTGGGCGACCGACCCTACCCTCTACATCAAAGGGCGTTACTCCTTGTGGAGTTTCACGAACTTGCGGATGGTGAAATTAACTATTTGGGTAAATATAAATGTGCTAGGATATATGGATAAGGGGAGCGACCAGGCCGGACCCTGGCCGGGCTCCTTAGACCCCACCAGCACTCGTCCTACATCAAACAGTTGCAGCTGGATGACGGCACTATCCTCACCCAGAGCCCTGAGATTGCTGCTACTGTTGGGGCCTATTATTCCAACCTATAGACAACTCGCTCCCCCCCAGCTGGTACAGCCCTCACTGAATACCTGGCGGAGGTGGCAATGGTGTGGGTGGAGGGGGGTAATCACCAATTTTTAGCTGAACCTATATCTGCGGCTGAGGTAGCACAAGCTAATGAGGATCTGAACGGCTCACGTGCCCCCGGCACAGATGGGCTCACAGGTATATTTTATAAAACATATAAAGTAATATTGATTCCTCACCTCATCGAGGTTTACGCGGAGGCCCTGGAGGCTGAGGTATTGCCCTCTACTATGAGTGAGGCAGTAATCTCTCTGCTTCTAAAGCCAGGCAAACCGCCCAACAGATGTGCATCTTATAGGCTGCTGTCGCTGCTTAATCAGGATTACAAAATATTAGCCAAAATACTAGCCACCCGTATTTCTCTTCTGGTAGACCAGATCATATCTCCTTTTCAAACAAGATTTGTCCCTAATCGGTTTACTGCGGTAAACCTTCAGCCAATCTTTACAGTCATTAATCAAATAGAGCCAACTCTCCCCGCGCCGCAATCTTACTTGATGCTGAGAAGGCATTCAATTCTTTAGAATGGACTTTCCTCTATGCCACACTTGACAAGCTGGGCTTTCCGCGTGGATTTCGGGATCTTGTATGTCTTTTATATACACAGCCAGTGGCCAGACTCCGAATTAACGGAGCACTTATTGATCCATTTACACCGTCGAGGGGTACCAGACAAGGATGCCCACTCTCACCACTCCTGTTTATTATCGCGATGGACCCTCTCATGCGGCACTTACAGGGGCGACACCTGCAGAGGGGACTTCGATTCCACAAGGCATATTGCTGGCTGCTCTATACGCGGACGATATGTTACTATTTGTCCGGGAGCCGGGTGTAAATCTCCCTCCGCTCTTGAGAGAGGTGATTCGGTTTGGTGCCCTTTCCGGACTAGTTATAAACTGGGGCAAATCAGAAATATTCCCCTTGACGGATGCCACCCTGCCAATGCAATTAGATTTCCCTCTTCGGTGGTGTGAGGATCCCCTCGATACCTGGGGGTCTTGTTGCATCGCTCTCCCTCGGAGGTCATCCGCCTCAATTACGGTCCGGTTGTGGACAGACTGTCAGCTCAAATCGACAGATGGAAAAAGCTGCCACTGTTGGTGGCTGGCAGGATTGCTATTATTAAAATGGTTGTACTGCCTCGCTTTATGTATCTCTTCCTCACTGTCCCAATTCCGCTCACGATTAGATTTTTTGACACATTACGGAGCCTACTTATCAGGCTAATATGGGCCGGCGGGCAGGCACGTATAGGATGCCAGACGCTAATAATGCCTTTTCAACGAGGGGGATTTGGGGTACCGGACTTCTATTTATATTACCTGGTTGCCCAAGCACAGTTTGCTTATTTCTGGTATCACCCTGACGCACGGCTTTGATACTGGAAGCCGGAGTATTCGCAGATCCATCCGGGCTCATTATCAACAATCCTTCCACGAGGACTCCCGCGGTCCCCCTTGGAAATCCGCACAATCTACACCATGGCCTGGGAAAAACTGCGACGCTATGTATTGGCGGACTCTCTGTATTCCCCACATTTGCCACTGCAGGACAACCCATGGATCCCTCCTGCGTGTGAGACACGGACCAAGCAGGCATTGTCCCGGTGTGGGCTGCATACAATGGACGATCTTTTTCGAAATAACGACCTATGTCCTGTAGCGTGCCTTGCAGAGGGACATGCAATATCCTCACTGGATAGGTTTCTCCTACATAGAACACGAGTCGCTGCGCAGGCTGCATTGGGCGCTTCAACTTCTGAACTGAGAGAGTTTCCCCCGCTTTCACTTATCATTACATCGGCGGATAACTCACATTTAGTTTCACGTTTGTATCAACTGATGCAGACACTCCGGCCCCTGGTGAGAGGGAAGGCTTGCGCTCCATGGGAGCGAGATTTGGGACAACCCATTACCGACAAAATATGGAATTATTGCTGTGAACAGACACGATATGTGTCCAATAACTATAAACACAAACTCCTCCATTTTAAGTACCCGCAGAGGGCTTACATTACACCTACAAGCCTGGCCAAGATGGACCCTTCCAGACCACATAGTTGCTCTCGAAGTGCAAGAGACAATGCCGATTTTATACATTTGGCATGGCACTGTCCGATGATTCAGACAAATTGGGCAGAAGTATTCAGTTACCTTGCTTCCATGACTGAGACTGACCTGGTCCCTTCCCCGTTGTGGGCACTGCTGGGATATGTCCAGCCCGTTGCCATTGGAGTACGATGCTTCGTGGCCATCGCTCTCTTGCTGGCAAAAAGACAAGTGTCCAGATGCTGGGGCACCACCACGAACCCGGCGGTAAAGGCTTGGCTGAGAGATTTAATCTATTATTATTATTAATTAACATTTGTTAAGCGCATAGCTACTCGCAGGCATCCCAGCGCTAGTGACAGCAGATAGAGTTAGGGGAATTAGGACATATTCTGGAAAAGCCAGGTCTTCAATTGCTTCTGAAAAGAAAGATGGTGGGCCGTTGAACGAAGATGAATGGGAAGGGTGTTCCATAATCTAGAGGCATTGCAAGAGAAAGTACGGCCCCCGGAGCGGGCTCTCTTAATTTTAGGTACAGATGCCAGAAACAAATTGACTGAGCGGAGGCATCTTAAGGGGCGATAGAAAGCAATAAGGGAGTGATTGATTTTGGGACCGATCCCCCAAAGGGTTTTATGAGCTATGCATATTGATTTAAACATTATGCGTTCATTTATTGGCAGCCAGTGCAGTGTTTTAAGAGCAGCTTGGCAGAGTGCGTTTTGGGAATGTTGTGTAGCAGCCTGGCTGCACAGTTCTGCACGACCTGCAGTTTCCTTGTGAGTTTTATTGTGATATGACCAGTGACACCAATGCTTCATTACTGCCCCTGCCTCCAGGCCTAAGAACATATGGCAGCCTCTTCGTTCATATTTGCTATTACACACTGAAGTCACTGATTAGTAGAATACATTAATCTCCTGTTCCATATGGCACTGGGGGTGACGGCTGGGTAATCGATATGCATTGGCACACATGGGGGGTTTGGGGAGACAGAGGGTGGGGACCCTGGTGCCTCCCGCCGCTGGGTGGGGGAAGATGCGTAAAGTTCCAGGATTCCTTCCTTTTATTATGCACCAGATCTATTCCTACTGGGGGCCGATGATTCAGCGATTAGATAAGGAACAGCCATTGATGCTCGGGCTCATATTGAAGATAATGTTACATTAATGACTTTACCAGCTGGCACCGGCTTGCATGCTATTTTATGTCCTGCCTAGTTACCTCATGGTCATCACCTCTGACGCATAGCCATATATGATTGCACAAGCTAGTTAATATTGTTTTTTGTCTAATGTAATCATTGTCATATTTTTTTTATTTTTTTTTTATCTGAATTATACATCTTACTTAGATTCCAACTTTGTATTACCATATTGGATTTATTGTCAAGAAAAGAAGCAATAAAAACATGTTAAAAATAAATAAAATATGCATGGCAAGATCGAAATCGTTTATTACAAGAAATCGAGGTGCTAACACAAGAAATATTAAGCACAGGGTAAAGAGATTTTTGAACAAACAATGACAGGAATAAATGAAAGGATAACAAAATTTGAAGAGGAAACGAAGGCGAAGAAACAAAGGAAATTCTTAAGGGATCAGAAGGACTTCGAATCAGGAAGAATTTTGACATTTAGCAGGAAGTATGACACTTATAGAACAGCATTGGATGATTCACCCAATACAATTATACATGATGTTCCCAGAACTAGTGCAAGTGAATTAGGTGTGAGTGAGAGTGATGTATCTGAAGATGGAAGGCCAAATACTCAAAGACCAGCAATGAGCAGACCGGCACGTTTTTGGCAGGAACTAAGATTAATCATTATGGAAAAAATCAACAGAATTGGCAAAAGGACAGAGGCAAAGGCAAAGGTAGAGGCAAAGGGAAAGGCAAAGGTCGAGGAAGAGGAGAAATAAACAAACAAGAAGAAGCCGGAGCCAAAAGACAACAAAAAGCCCCTACTGGAATGAAGACGAGGGGTCGAAAAGTGGGACAGTGAAGGTACCTAATCAGACTGTTGTTAATCTTTCCAATCGTGTGCTCAGTGAAGATAAAGTCAGAGTGTTAGAATTGGGTCTGTCATTTTGCCCCTCAAAACCTTTTATTCAGTGTCAAATTGATCTTTTCAAATTTGCCAGGAAATTGAAACTGCGGAAATGGCATGCTCAAAAACTAAAAGCCTTCCAAATAGGGGGTCCGAATCGCATATCCAATAAGATTAGCAAATTGGCTGTGGAGGATATTGATTTACTATATAATCAAAAGAGGGAGGAAGAAGCAGAGATCCATTCGGCTTCCTATCAGAGGTAAGTAATCAAAGGGAGAATGAATCACTTGTACCTGTATTGCCAGGGTCGGGTGTGTTGACCAACTTAAAAACCCCCATTCACACACAAGAGTGGTCAAGCGGTATATCTTGATTCTCCGCTTCTCTTAGAACGTGAAAGCATCGTCATTGTTTTTTTTTGACAATGTGCTTTCCTCCACCTGGAGGTAGACCAACTGGTGATAGCAGTAGTGATCAGTGATAGTTGAAAAAAGTGAGTTAAAATTGCTTCCCGTTCCTTCCCAAAAAAACTTTATTCGGTAGGAAAGGAGGCAAGGTTAAAAAATAGGGCAGTGCACTTTTAGAAATGTTACTGTTTTATTGCACCTCTTCGTCCGTGTCAACATGTTTCAGCCCTTAACTCGCCCAGAAGGGTTGGGGGCTTTCTTCAGGACCTATGTATATGCGAGACGGCTAAAGTTTAGTCCTCTATAAGGGCAGGTAAGTAACTCACCCTTCTTCTTATTCGTAACAGGTCAATAGTACCTATAGCTGGGATGAAAAAGAATTCAGAAAGTTGTATACATCAAATTCAACAAAAATACCCCAATGTGAATGCTTCGTAGGGGGTGCTGTGATTTTTATATACAATATGACTCAGTTATCAATAAGTTATTCCAGGTGAAGTATAAGACTTCCCAGGAGGATAATGGCAAGTAGCGGTGACGAATGCCAGGAGACAGTGTATTATTCAAAATATGGTGTTGTGAATATGGTTGGCGGATCATGACCTGCAGATCGTGCATGTAGTTACCTCGTTTCAGTGGTTGTAAATTGTGGGCTTAGCAAAGTGTAGGGATATACTCTACAAACATCTGTTTTACTGTTCACGCGTCACATGGACTAAATTACTGACAAAGCGTGCCTTTGAGCTTGTACAATATGTGAACACGGGGCGCGGTTGGTTAATTCTAGATAATAGCCAGAATCATTAAAAACATAGGTGGGACGAGCGCGTCATTAACAGAATGCATGAGGTCTCGTGTTACCGTATCGAGGCGCTTACTTAAGTTTCGGTTTCATTATGGTAAATGTAGTGAGCGCGCTTATCTAATGTGCATCTATAAATTGCTATGGAGGGCTTTAAATGCGGACCAGAAGGTATTATGCACAGGCTTGGGCAAAGTGACATGGATGGCATAATGAGCGCACACAGCGTTAATTTACACAAAAGCGCTTGCGTACCTTGTCAATCCTGAACACGGGCTTCCTCGGGTCACCGGCGGGTTCTTAAACCTGCTCGTTGGGGGGATGATGATTTACTACATACGCTTAATGAGCTATATCCCAGTGAGGGGGTGGTGGGTGAAAAATACATAGATTTAGCCTACTTGGACCTTGAATTGGACTTAGGTTGTCCAAGTGGCTTTCAAGTAAAATCTACTTTTATGCCCACAGTACCATTTGATTCTGTTGATGCGTTTGAAGTAGTGGTTACGGAAAGCCTTAAAAAATTGGTGAAGAAAAATAAGTTCTCAAGAAACAAATGAAGGAGGGACAATCTAACTATAAAAGAAAGATCTGCGGTAAAGAACCTACATACAGACAATAAAATTGTGATAAGACCTTCTGATAAAGGAGGCAAAGTGATTATTATGGCAAAGGAAATGTACTTGAATGAAGGGCACAGGCAATTGAATGACTTAGAGTGTTATGAAATGGTTTCAAGAAATGTGATTGTTAATGCAAATGAAAGATACTGGGAAAAACTATGGAGTTGGAAAGAACAAGGGCTAGTAGAATGGGAGGAATAAAAGTTTTTACTATGCAAACATCCTAAGATTCCAATATTGAATTTATTGCCTGAAATTCACAAAGATGCTAATAACCCCCCAGGGAGGCCAATCGTGTCCTCAATAGGATCACTACTGGAAAACCCATCTAAATATGTAGACTTTTATTTAAGGCCATTCGTAATTACATTACCATCTCATATCCAGGACAGTAAGGATTTTCTTAAGCCCATAGATGGTTTACCATGGGAACCGGATTTCCTTCTTATAACCATGGATGCATGCAGTTACACCTGCATCAGCCATGAGGCGGGTGTGAAAGCCTGCAGACACTTTTTGCAGGCGAGATCCCTTTAATATCTGTTACATACAGAAATGATCATTGAAATGATTGAGACCTGTCTTAAACAAAACTTTTTCATGTTTGACAATACATTCTACAGACAAAAACAAGGAACAGCCATGGGGACTTGCTTTGTGCCAAGCCTGGCCAATCTGTTCCTAGGATGGTGGGAGGAGCAAGTGATAGGTCCCATGGAAGCCTTTAATTCCAAGGTACTGCTCTGGCTTCATTTCATCGACGATCATTTAATTATCTCGAAAGGTGAATGAGCTGAAGCACTCAGATTTGTGCCCGACCTCAACCATAATGATTTGAATCTGGAGTTCAAGTGTGATATTAGTGAGTCCTCTATCACTTTTTTGGATGTTACAGTTGTAATTGAGAACAATGTGGTTAAAACCTTTTTACATAGGAAGAGTACGGCAGGAAATACTATACTTCATGCAAATAGTAGTTATCCAAAATTCTCATCCATAGCATTCCATATGGAGAATTACTTAGGGTGAGAAGGAACTGCAGTACGGAGTAAGGTTTTATCAGTGAAAGTACGAAAATGTTGGAAAGATTATGGGAGAGGTGCTATCAGGAAGCTACACTGCAGAAAGCCTTAGCTGAGGCAAAGGGAACCCCAAGACAACAGTTACTTACTCCCAGAACCTCAGGAGAACAAGCGGGGGGTACTGAGCCCATTAGATTTATCACAACATTCAATAATATAGCTAGAGAAGTCAGTATAATATTGAGCAAATATTGACCAGTTCTACTTAATGAGGAAAGTCTTCAGGGCACACTAACCTCTTATCCCCAGATTACATACAGGCGTGACACGAATTTGAAAGACAAATTATCCAATAATGTTGTAGAGAGCCAGAGCACTTGGCTAATGAAACCAAGGAAGGGCTTCTTACCTTGCAGAAAATGCAAAGCGTGTAAAAATAGCAAACCCCTGAGTAAATATAAATCACCACTTACTGGTGAAGAAAAGAGTATTGAGAAGACTTTGTCATGTAATTTGAATCATGCTATCTATGTGCTTGTCTGACCTTGTGATCGGTGGTATATAGGAAGCAAAATTAATCCCGCAAAAAAGAGGATATTAGAGCATATGAGAGCAATCACACATGTGGACAAATATTACCCTGTTGCTGGCATTTTGCGACAGCACACAACAAATCGAGTAAACTCCTGACGTTTTTTGCAATACACAGAATCAAACCTCAGTTAAGGAGAGGCAATAGGAAAACTGCACTTAGGAGGTTGGAATCAAGATAGATCATTGCGTTGAACACCAAAATTCCCACAGGTCTGAATGCAGATGAGGAATTGAATGTCTATTTGGGATAACCAGCATATCAGGGTGGCTTGGAAGCTTGAAGGTTTTTTTCTGTTGCATAAAGGAAATAGATAAGTTCATGTACAGTTTGTAATATTATATGCTGTTGGGCAATTTTACCTGATATTAAACTCACAAATCGATTTTTCTCCTTTTCTTTTTCTTCATTTTTCTTTTTCTTTTGGGTTTTCTCTCTTGTCTTTAAATACCTGTGTATATAGATTTAACAAATTCACCACTATTGTCACAATATAATTTTTCATGGGACTTTTTTGTCTTTTTATTTTTGTCTTTTTTTTTTGGTTCATATACTAAGGTATCAAAAACATCATGGAGAAACTGCGAGCAAGGAAGGATATTTACCGTTGTGAAATGTGGTGTATGGATAATCATCAGATAATGTGGTCTGCGACGACGAGCCGTATGGAATTTGAATCAATTTAAAATCTTGGATCACTAATAATTATAGTAAGCCCACTGGGGCAGAACTGTACCCTAAACATAATAATAATAATAATAATAATGTATTAAAATAGGCTCTATTACTATTATTATTATTTTCTTATCTGTAATGCCTTGAACAACTGATCATTGTTGGGAGTTTGTGTTATAAATGATTGCCCACATGGGCGTAATTTGGAAGTTATTGTTTTGTACTCAAAATAACTGCCCACTTGGGCAGAATTTGCAAATGACTTCCTTTCTGATACCAGTTCATGAGTACTTTTCAGGCAGTATGAGGGCTCTTAGATTTCTAAAAAAAATATACAAAAATATGCAATTTAATTGCAAATGTGGCAGGAATTATTTTGTTTAGAATATAAAACAGGCTTTAAATTGGTATGACATGAATTGAAGGAACTGTGAAAATACACTTTCCAAGATGGCGGAGCCAAGAGAGTGGTATGCCCCTTGCCTATTTCTGTACCAAGATGACGTAAGAATGTGTTTGTTTTTAACTAATGGTATAAGGGAAACTGCCCACGTGTGATCAAGGCGACGTGATCGCCAAAATGCGTTGGGTTGTTTGGATCCACTGTCACATATCTATTTTGAAATATATTGATCAAACAAGCAATTTGAAGTGTGCATGTTTTTCTTTTTATTGCTGGAAAAGGAGAGACTTTGCATATATTTATACATACATGTAGGTATTTCTTTTTTTAAAAAGCACGCTCTACACCAATCCTAATAAACAAAATTCCTTACAACCCTCTACCCCTTCCATCTCTTAAACCTGTGTGTGTGTGTCTGTGTATGTGTGTGGCGGGGTGGGGGTATATAGATAAATAGATAGATAGATAGATAAATAAATGTCTTTGAAAAAAGCTCTCCTACACCAATCTTTAAAAAAACCCTTACTACTATCTACCCATATCCATCTCTTAAAGCTAGAAATCTCCTACCTTACCACAACCCATCTTGTAAGCCTAAGATATTGTACCACTTACTTAACTCTTATCCATTCCTGAAATCTAATTAGCATTACCAACCTACATTCCTCCCCTTTCCTTAAACTTAAAAACCCCTTAGTACTCCTTAACCCTGCCAACATCTGAACCCAAAAAACCCTTTGCCACCCTTTAGTCTTACCAATCCGTTAATCATAAAAACTCCTTAGCACTCTTTACTCCTATTCATCCCTTAAACCTAAACAATATTTACTATTCTTTTACCCCTATCCACGTATAAACCCTTACATTTTCTCTCCATAAGAACATGCATGTTTAATATCAAATATATATATTTATATTTATCACATATCTATCTATCATAAAGCTATATATGTAGGCATATACACATATATACACATATCTATATACACACAAACACACATATATATATTTATCTGTGTGTGTGTTTGTGTGTGTGTGCGTGTACTATGTCATTTACAAAAACAACTTACCTATAAAATAGGCTGAAGGTACTTAACTGTGTATCATCAGTTATCTCACATTTACATTTTAGGCACCACCTTCAATTTACCATACATCACGCACTTCCGTACACAGTCTTGCTACATCACTCTCCACACTACATTAACTATAACTCGCCACTCTACTATGCACTGTGTTCTTAGTAATTATGCAATTTGAGATGTAATAAGTGCTATTTTGATTGATACGATTTTACATGGTATAAGGTATAGAGGGGCCTATTTATCATTAAGTCATGCAGCGCAATGCAGCAAGCCACCTTGCTGCATTGCGGGACAGGGAAAGGGCAGGAATGTGCCGTATTTAACAAAATACGGTGCATTCCTGTCTTTTACTAATGCTGGCGAAAAAATGTGCTTTCTAGTTCCAAAGCAGGCACTCTTGCACCATGGTGCAAGGGTGCCTGCATTTTAAGCAGGATTGTTTTTTTGCAGGAAGGTACTTTTGCGCTGCGTTGCATTACTCCAGATGGATCAAGCCACTCAGGGCCACGCAAGGTGACCTTGTGTGGCTTGATAAATCGCACCTAAGGGTTGTGTCGCTTTTGCACCCTGTTGCATGGTGCAAAAGTGATGAAACCCTTTGGTCTCACCTACTGCCAGAGCACTTCGAAGATGCCACATCTCGCCTGCTGCTCATAAAGCTGAGTCCTGGAGGAAAGCTGCTACTGCAGCACATGTTTGCCCTTCGCAGGGAACACTGCCTTCGCGCCTCTGTCAATAACGGCAGCGCTTGCTGTTAACAAGTGCATCTCTTCTCCTTAAGAAACTCTAGACTGTAAGTTGCTCTCCTTTCCGATCTCTCTTAATATAGTGCATAGAAATAGGTTTTAGGTCGAACATTTTAAATGACTTTTTAACCATGTTAGAAATTTTCATTTTATTCTTGTTGCTCACAATGTGCCTTCTTGCTGTTTTTATGATATCCTGTGTAATTGTTTTAGATGTGCAGAGAAACAGGTTCACCCTGTTGTAATAAATGCTTTTAGTCAAACATATCTAATCTTCTTTGTGCAGATGTGTGTATGATATTGGGAATAACAAAATAGATTTGTTTCTGTTATCATGGTGCCCTTGAGCAATGGAGTGCCACACATGGAAATAGCATAAAGTGGATTGGCATAGAATGGAATGGCACACAGCGGAATAGTGTACAGTGGGGTGGCTTACAGTGTAGTTGTGTAGGCTGGAATGGCATACAGCGGAATAGTGTACAGTGGAATGGCTTACAGTGTAGTGGTGTAGAATGGAATGGCATATAGCGGAGTAGTGTACAGTGGAGAGGCTTACAATGTAGTGGTGTAGTTTGGAGTGGCATAGTGTGGAATAGCTTAGAGTGGAGTGTAGGAGAGTAGAATAGCATAGAGTGGAGAAGCGTACAGTGTAGTGGAGTACAGTGCAGTAGCGTACAATGGCATACCATACAGTGGAGTGGTGTAGAAGAGAGTTCGGTAGAGTGGAGTGGGGTACAGAGGAATATCGTTAAGTGTGGTGGTGTTGAGTGTAGTTAAGTACAGGGGAAGAGTTTATATTGGATTAGCTTAGAGTGGGGTACAGTGGAGTGGCATAGAGTGCAGTTGCGTACAGTGGAACAGCAGTCAGTAGAGTGGCGTGGAGTGGTGGAAACTGAAGTAGGGTACAATGGAGTGGTGTAGAGTGGAATAGTGTACAGTGCAGTGGTGTGGAGTGGAGTAAAGTGGAGTGTGGTAGAGTGTAGTGCCATACTGTGGAATAGTCTACAGTGGAGTGGGACAGAGTGGAGTAGTGTAGAGTGGAGTTGCGTACTGTGAAAAAGCGTATAGTAGAGTTGTGTATAATCAATGCCGTACAGAGGAGTGGCGTAGAGTAGAGTGAGGTACAGTGTAGTGGTGTAGGGTGAAATTGCATGCAGTGGAGTGGCATACATAGAATGTCATAGAAAGAAGTGGCATAGAATGGAATAGCATAAAGTGTAATGTCATGGAGTGGAGTTGCGTACAGTGGAATAGTGTAGAGTGGACTAGCTTACATTGGAGGGTCGTACACTGGAGTGTCCTAGAATTGAGTGGCGTAGAGTGAAGTGTCATAGAGCGGAATAGCATAGGCTGTAGTATTGTAGAGTGGTGCACAGTGGAATAGCATAGACTGCTGTAGAGTACAGTGGAGAAGTGTAGAGTGGAGTGTAGTAGAGTGAAATAGCATAGAGTGGAGTACGCAGCAGGGCATTGGTCAGTGGGGGGTTGGGTACAGGGTGTGGCCTGTGGCCACGACCTGTGCCTAACCCCCCCGTAAAGGCAGCGAATCCCACGCTGTGCATGGCCTTTGTCCATGTGTGGCAGTGGCTTTGCCTCAGGGCCTGTGGCCAACTCCCCTGCATGCAGCCAACCCTCTGCAGACTAGGGTGGGGTGTGGTTGGCCTTCGGGCCGCAGGATCCCCATTCCCAAGGGCATTTTTTTTAAAGGGCTTCCCCTAGCCATATTAGGACCTGGGGACCCCATGGCCAAATTCCATAATTAAGGGGACTTGGCATGTGACCTCCCTCTCTGAGCCTTTCTTGGGCACCAGGGACCCCATCCATGGGGCCAAATTCCAATAAAAAGGAGAGGGGCAGCATGGCCTCCCTCCCGAGCCTTATTAATCTCTATGGATCCTATCACCTGGGGCCAAATTGGATAAGAAAGGGGAAGGACCATGTTGCCCCCCTCTGTGAGCTTTATTAGGCCCCAGGACTCCAAACCTGGGGCTTAATTTTATAAGAAGGGGGAGGGGGCCATGCAGCCCCCCAAGCCTTATATCATATATTTTGGCCCCATATCCCATGGCCAAAATCAATGAAAAAGGGGAGGGGGCCACATCATCCCACTCCTCGAGCCTTATTAGGCCCCTAGGACCCCATCCCCTGGGGCCAAGTGCAATTAAACATGGAGGGGGGCATGCAGCCAGTCTTCAACATAGTGTGGGCATCGCATAGCATTGGTGGCCAGGATAGGTATCTAAAACATAGTCTACGTGATATTTTCATTGCACTACTGTGACGTATAGTCTACCCCATAGGCATTCACGCAATAGCTTGCTGTGCTCACTGAATAAAATAAAGCCAGGATATTTTTTTTATTTAAACTTTCAATAGCCAATAGTAAAAGTTGTGGTTGAGTTGTTGGGGAAGAGAGTCCATGAGTGCAGAGTTAGTGAGGGGTCTGATGTGAGATATGGCCATTCACACATGCAGACTCGGTCTATATTGGGATCCAGAGTCTCAAACAAGAGTTAGGAGAGGCTGGACACCCAGCGCTTTTTGTTCTGAGGTTGTGGGGGGTGGCTGACAGGCAAAAAAGGACAAAGTAGGGGGTGGGAAGTATGGCAACAATAAAGCGGGAGGGGTTTGGAGGGGCACGGAAACAACAAAGACGTGGGATGGGGAAGGAGGGATCAAGAGGGGTAGAGAGGGAGTGCAAACACATGCACTCCTAAGGAGTGCCAGATAAAAGAATTTAAAAAGTCCCTCTACAAGTGGCAGCCAGTGGAAGTACATTGTCCGCAGAGACCAGAAACTGTACTTGTTCCAAGCTCCATGGACGCGGGAGGAAGAATGAACTGAAGAGAAAGTGAAAGCAGCAGGACAACCTGACCAATGAGAATCAAGGAAATGAGACCAACATGGGAGCCAACCAATGGTAAGTAGAGGTAAGTAATGGGTGAGCTCTAAGCCCCTTTTAAGATTATTTTTATTACAAGAGATTTTGAAAGCACTGCGCAAGTGCTGTGCAGGCGAAACCTAAAAAGGAGAGCGAGGCCTCGTGGCCCCCTCCCCGAGCTTTGTGAAGCCATGTGAACCCCATCCTCCAGGGATGAATTTAAGAAAAAAGAAGAGGGGCCATGCTGCCACCCTCCCGGAGCCTTATTACGCACCGGGGACCCCATCCCCTGGGGCCAACGCAGTTAAGCAGGAGAAGGGGGCTTGCAGCAGCCCTCCCCGAACCTTCTTTGCCCCTTGGGACCCCAATCCCGGGGCCACATGTAACTTAAAAAGTGACGGAGGCTGCGTGGCCCTCTTCCCAAGCCTTTTTGGGCCTCGGGGATCACATGGGGCCATTGGGACCCAATTACCCGGGGCCTCTCTTTATCATAGGTGGGTTCCCTGGTGCTCACTTGGGGCACCCACCAAGCAACACGGGGACCCTTGGGGAGTCCCAGGTCCCTGCAGCACAAGCACATAGTGTGGGAGCAGCCCTGCTCCTGCCCAGAAGGCGCAACTCATTTTTCATGCTTCTTCCGGTGCAAAAGCAATATCTGATCTATTTCCCTGCCTGCAGAAGTGCGGGCAGGGAAACAGAACAGAAGTCTTCTCCCAGCTGGCTGGAGCATGTTTAAATCTCTTATCGGCTGGGAGCAGACCTGCATGTTTGCTCCTGTTTTTTTAAATTTATTTTGCCCTTAAGGGGAATCCCTCCGGGTCCTTCCCACAGGGCCTAGGGGGCAGTGTATCCCTACTCTGCTTCCTTATATTATTATTATATTATTATTTCAGTACTGGGGACTTGAGGCCACATGTACAATCACTACATTTTTGCGAGTTCCTAATTGCAACTTTTTGCGACTCATAATTAGGAAGTCACAAAATGCGATGTACATTAGTGTGTTTGACACTGTTTGCAGTTCCCATTGGGTCACAAATGAACCGGCCTCAGCAATATTCATGAGCCAGGTCGCATGTTGCGACCCATTGAGAATGACCAAAATCACAGGGATGGTGGCCTACTGGGGTCAGCAGACCACCATGTCTATGATTGCTTTTTCAATAAAGCAATTGTGTTTTGCAATGCAGTCCGTTTTCCTTAAAGGAAAACGGGATGCATTTCAAAAACAAAAATGAATTTTTATTTTCATTTTTTAAGAGTAGGCAGTGGTCCGTGGGACCACAGCCTGCTCTTAAAAAATATTTGTGCCCACATTCGCAAAAGGGAAAGGGTCACTTCGGGAACTCTTCCCATTTGCGAATGGGTTACCACCAACTTGAAGTTGGTAGTAAACTACGAATGTTTTGTGACTGCATTCCAGTCGCTAAACATTCATATATCCCCCTGCGGCTCGCTATTAGGAAGGGACGCCCTTAACACTCCCTTTCCTAATACCAACTCGCAACCCCAATTTGGGATTCTATAATAGGCTACTGACTTGCAAAATAGGGTTAGTACATGTCAAAAGGCTATTTTGCGGTCGCTAATGGCCCTATTCTCTGTTTGCGCCCTAAGTCCCCGAGTCCTGTAATGGCTGCAGCAGCATTTTTTTCATGTTCCTGGCAGCCAATCAGAGTGCTCGCTCCTGCAGGAGCCAGACTCCTGTGGGAGCAAATTGGCCCAAGGGAAAAAAAGTTTCCTGGGCCAATCAGAATGCTCTATTTAATAAAAATGGGTTGAGGGGACTTTTGGACCCAACCGTCCAGATATACAATTATTTTTTAACTTTAATTTCTTGAAAGCTACAGAACAGATTTACACCAAATCTCAAAAAGCTCAATCTGTGGGCCAATATATAGCTTCTTACCAAATTTGGTGTAATTTTGTTGAGCAGTTTTTGCAGTAGCGCTGCCTAAAGAAGTCTATAGAAAATGAATGGGGAACTTTGCCTTTGGGCCCCCTTTTTCTTAGCCCTCCTCTTGACGGATCACTCCAAAACTTTCCAGGAAAGAGCTGAGGTAAATTTGCTTTTGTTTTGGAAACGTTTGTGAATATTCATCAAACCGAGCCAATGTTATTAGCAAACCAAAAAATGTCTTGTCAATGGAAAAGCAATCTAAACTATAACTACCCAGTGTCGTCAGCCACTGAGTAATATATATATATATATAGTTTTTTCTTGTACCCGAGGTATCGGATTGCTCCAGCCCACCTCTCCAGTACAGGTCTAGCGGGGTTTGCTGCCAGCTGGCAGCTCGTGACTTCACGAAGAGGTTTGGACATTGTACCAGCCTGTAACTCGGCGGACTTGTGTTGTGGGGGTGATGACGTATGCGGGGACCCAGGGAAGCCCGAGGACTTAATTTGCTCCAGCAACAGCGCGCCCCGCTCTGCAGTGCATCAATGCCACTAGGATTCTATCGATCCATTCCCCTCACAGCACCTACCCAGAAATGATGTATTCTGGGAGCTGTAGGACTGATTACACTACAGCAGGTGAGCGATCACATGGCAGGGGAGGTGCTTCCTTTCAATTGTGGGAGGTCTGCAGATGAACTGAAAAGTGGTGGCGTGGGGCTGTTTTCTGGTGCAGCAGTGGCGTCTGAAGAAGATTGAAAAATCGAAATGCATTATGACTTGCCTGCTTGTCCAATAAAGGCTCCTTCCTGAGTTCCCCGCGTGGCCTCTTCCTACAGTTCTGCTGAAGGGTTCGTGGATATATATATATATATATATATTCACTGAAAAAAACATAGGTTTTAGGGACAGTTATAGTTAGTTGGACTTTTCACTCGTACAAAACCATAGAAATTCCCCCGTTATAGTTAGTTCAGCTAACTATAACTCGCGCCCCGCAATGCACTGCTGATGACGTCACATATTACATCACTCATGACATGGTCAGTGACATCACTGATGACATCACTGATGACATCTCAAATGACATCACTGATGACATCATCCAGTGACTGTGTGTTTCTGTAAAGTTTAAATATGTTTAATATATATAGGGAAAGGCGTATTGAAGAATGAGTGGGTGTATAAGTGTCTGAATGGATGATTTAGTACGTGAGTGACTGACTCTACAAGTGAGTGATTAAATGTATCTTACTGAATGCATGGGTTAGTGACTAAACTGTGTGAATGTCTGTATCCGTCTGTCTGTTGGTTTGTAAGCGGCTGCATGGCTTTCTGAATAGCTACATGAGTGTCTACATGGGTTATTGATTGATTGTCTGAGTATCTGTATGGGTGCCTGAGTGTTTGTGTGGGTGGGGTGTGTGTGACTCTGTGCATAGATGTGTGAGTTGGTGATTCACTGGGTGCATGGTTTCAAGAGTGCATCTGTGATGGACTGTATGGGTGGGTGAGTGTGTGTATGGGTGTGTTAGTGATTGAATGTATATCTCAGTGGTACATGTGTGAGTAACTACATATGTGAAAGGCAGTATATATGTGTGTTGGAGTATATAAATGGCTATAAGTGAGAGTGTGTGATTGTGAGAGTGGCTGTATGGATGAGTGTGTACTTGTATCAGTGATTGTATAAGAGTGTAAGAATGTGCTAGTATTTGTATGAGTAAGTGAGCTGGTGTGTGTATAACTGTATAGGTGAGTAAATGGGTGTGTGATTAAGTTTTTGCATGACTGACTAGGTGTGTGAGTACCTCTATGGATGAGTGGCGGTGTGTGAGTGTTTATATAGGTGTATGAGTGCATATGATAGTCCTGTACTGAGTGACTAAGTATGAGTGACTGTACGGGTGAGTGAGTGGATGTGTGTGTAGACCTAAGAATCAGTGAGTGGGTATGTAGTTTTTGGTGTTGGAGTGTCTATGGTTTTGAGAATGGCAGTCTGTAATTTAGAGTGGGTGTATCAAAAGTTATATTAGGGTGTGAGAAGATGCATGAAATTATCACATGGATGATGTCATCAGTGATGTCATTTGAGATGTCATCAGTGATGTCATCAGTGATGTCACTGACCATGTCATGAGTGATGTAATATGTGACGTCATCAGCAGTGCATTGCGGGGCGCGAGTTATAGTTAGCTGAACTAACTATAACGGGGAATTTCTATGGTTTTGTACGAGTGAAATGTCCAACTAACTATAACTGTCCCTAAAACCTATGGTTTTTTCAGTGAATTTCAAAGGTTTTTAAATGCTAATTTCTAACTATAACGTGTCTGAAACCTATGGTTTTTCAGTGAATTTCAAAGGTTTTTAAATGCTAATTTCTAACTATAACGTGCCTGAAACCTATGATTTTTAAGTGAATTTCAAGGTTTTTTTAAATGCTAGTTTCTAACTATGCCTACAGAGGTAGGACATGTGAAGAAAGAAGAAAAACGCACAGAAAGAAGCAAAAGATGTGCAGAAAGAACCAACAGAGGAGCAGAAAGAGGCCTTGTTGCAAAATCATCCTGTGCCCACAACTTTTTCAGACGGGTACTGGTGGTAACTGACTCTGACTAACCAGAGCCAGTGCTATGCTAAAAGACACTTAGAATACAGTGAAAACACCTACATACACTAGGGAACACTATGCGTTGGGGTACCCCTGTGATTAGCATGACCTCCTCTGCAAGTCCCTAGTACATAATAGGGCAGGGGGATTAAAACTACCTCTTAAAACGCGCTACAGGGCGCGTTTGCACAGTGGTGAAGGGAGGGGGGCCTGAGGTGACATGTGTGCAAACGCACCCCGTGGCGCGTTTTAAGTTGCAGGATTAAGTCCCCTTGAATTCTGAGGGTCCCTGGGGCTCAACTAGCCCCCAGGTACCTACAGTTAGGACCACAGAGCTGAGTTGCAGAGAGGCGTTCCGAGGCCACGCACCTTTTTCACCTCTCTGCAACGCAACTCTGTTGTGCTTACTGAAGGTACCTGGTGGGCTAGTTGGCCCCAGGGTCCCTCAGGATTCAAAGGGAATTAATTCCCCAACTTAAAACGCACCACAGGGCGTGTTTGCGCACATGTCACCTGAGGCCCCGCCCCTCCCTTCACCACTGTGCAAACGCGCCCCGTGGTGCATTTTAAGTTGGGGGATTAGGTCACCTTGAATCCTGAGGGTCCCTGGGGCCCAACTAGCCCACTAGGTACTTCCAGTAAGCACCACAGGCCTGCGTTGCAACGCCTGTAACAAATTGTGCAGTTGTGTTTAGGTAGTGAAGAGGGTCGTGCTAGGGGTAGTGTTTTAGGGTTTAGGGTAGTGCAGTGGTGTTTGTGTAGTGTAGGGGGTCATGCTGGGGGTATATTTAGGGTTTAGGGTAGTGCAGTGGTGTTTGGGTAGTGTAGGGAGTCGTGCTGGGGGAGTGTTTTAGGGTTTAGGGTAGTGCAGTGGTGTTTGGGTAGTGTAGGGGGTCGTGCTGGGGGTAGTGATTTAGGGTAGTGCAGTGGTGTTTGGGTAGTGTAGGGGGTACTGCTGGGGGTAATGTTTTAGGGTTTAGGTTAGTGCAGTGGTGTTTGGGTAGTGTAGGGGTACTGCTGGGGGTAGTGTTTTAGGGTTTAGGGTAGTGCAGTGGTGTTTGTGTAGTGTAGGGGGTAGTGTTTTAGGGTTTAGGGTAGTGCAGTGGTGTTTGTGTAGTGTAGGAGGTCGTGTTTTAGGGTTTAGGGTAGTGCAGTGGTCTTTGGGTAGTGTAGGGAGTCATGCGGGGGTAGTGTTTTAGGGTTTAGGGTAGTGTAGGGGGTCATGCGGGGGTAGTGTTTTAGGGATTAGGGTAGTGCATTGGTGTTTGGGTAGTGTAGGGGGTCATGCGTGGGGTAGTGTTTTAGGGTTTAGGGCAGTGCAGTGGTGTTTGGGTAGTGTAGGGGGTCGTGCTGGGGGAGTGTTTTAGGGTTTAGGGCAGTGCAGTGGTTTTCGGGTAGTGTAGGGGGTCGTGCTGGGGGAGTGTTTTAGGGTTTAGGGCAGTGCAGTGGTGTTCGGGTAGTGTAGGGGGTCGTGCTGGGGGAGTGTTTGGGGGTTTAGGGCAGTGCAGTCGTGTTCGGGTAGTGTAGGGGTTGTGCTGGGGTAGTATTTTAGGGTTTAGGGTAGTGCAGTGGTGTTCGGGTAGTGTAGGGGGTCGTGCTGGGGTTAGTGTTCTAGGGTTTAGGGCAGTACAGTGGTGTTTGGGCAGTGTAGGGGGTAATGCTGGGGGTGGTGTTTTAGGGTTTAGGGCAGTGCAGTGGTATTCGGGCAGTGTAGGGGGTCATGCTGGGGGTGGTGTTTCAGGGTTTAGGGCAGTGCAGTGGTGTTCGGGCAGTGTAGGGGGTGGTGTTTCAGGGTTTAGGGCAGTGCAGTGGTGTTCGGGCAGTGTAGGGGGTCGTGCAGGGGTGGTGTTTCAGGGTTTAGGGCAGTGGTGTTCGGGCAGTGTAGGGGGTCGTGCTGGGGGTGGTGATTCAGGGTTTGGGGCAGTGCAGTGGTGTTCGAGCAGTAAAGGGGTTGTGCTGGGGGTGGTGTTTCAGGGTTTAGGGCAGTGCAGTGGTGTTCGGGCAGTGTAGGGGGCGGTGCAGGGGCTGGTGTTTCAGGGTTTAGGGCAGTGCAGTGGTGTTTGGGCAGTGTAGGGGGTGCTGCATGGGGTGGTGTTTCCGGGTTTAGGGCAGTGCAGTGGTGTTCGGGCAGTGTAGGGGGTCATGCAGGGGGTGGTGTTTCAGGGTTTAGGGCAGTTCAGTGGTGTTCGGGCAGTGTAGGGGGTCGTGCTGGGGCTGGTGTTTCAGGGTTTAGGGCAGTACAGTGGTGTTCGGGCAGTGTAGGGGTCGTGCTGGGGCTGGTGTTTCAGGGTTTAGGGCAGTGCAGTGGTGTTCGGGCAGTGTAGGGGGCTGTGCTGTGGCTGGTGTTTCAGGGTTTAGGGCAGTGCAGTGGTGTTCGGGCAGTGTAGGTGGTCGTGCTGGGGCTGGTGTTTCAGGGTTTAGGGCAGTGCAGTGGTGTTCGGGCAGTGTAGGGGGTCATGCTGGGGCTGGTGTTTCAGGGTTTAGGGCAGTGCAGTGGTGTTCGGGCAGTGTAGGTGGTCGTGCTGGGGCTGGTGTTTCAGGGTTTAGGGCAGTGCAGTGGTGTTCAGGCAGTGTAGGAGGGTCATGCTGGGGCTGGTGTTTCAGGGTTTAGGGCAGTGCAGTGGTGTTCGGGAAGTGTAGGGGGTCTTGCTGGGGCTGGTGTTTCAGAGTCTAGGGCAGTGCAGTGGTGTTCGGGCAGTGTAGGGGGTCTTGCTGGGGCTGGTGTTTCAGGGTTTAGGGCAGTGCAGTGGTGTTCGGGCAGTGTAGGGGGTCGTGCTGGGGGTGGTGTTTCAGGGTTTAGGGCAGTGCAGTGGTGTTTGGGCAGTGTAGGGGGTCATGCTGGGGCTAGTGTTTCAGGATTTAGGGCAGAGCAATGGTGTTCAGGCAGTGTAGGGGTTTTGCTGGAGGTGGTGTTTCAGGGTTTAGGGCAGTGCAGTGGTGTTCGTGCAGTGTAGGGGGTGGTGTTTCAGTGTTTAGGGCAGTGGTGTTCAGGCAGTGTAGGGGGTCTTGCTGGGGTTGATGTTTCAGGGTTTAGGGCAGTGCAGTGGTGTTCGGGCAGTGTAGGGGGTCGTGCTGGGGGTGGTGTTTCAGGGTTTAGGGCAGTGCAGTGGTGTTCCGGCAGTGTAGGGTGTCGTGCTGAGGGGTGGTGTTTCAGGGTTTAGGGCAGTGCAGTGGTGTTCGGGCAGTGTAGGGGGTCGTGCAGGGGGTGGTGTTTCAGGGTTTAGGGCAGTGCAGTGGTGTTTGGGCAGTGTAGGGGGTCGTGCAGGGGGTGGTGTTTCAGGGTTTAGGGCAGTGCAGTGGTGTTCGGCCAGTGTAGGTGGTCTTGCTGGGGGTGGTGTTTCAGGCTTTAGTGCAGTGGTGTGCTGGCAGTGTAGGGGGTCTTTCTGGGGGTGGTGTTTCAGGGTTTAGGGCAGTGCAGTGGTGTTCGGGCAGTGTAGGGGGTCTTGCTGGGGCGGGTGTTTCAGGGTTTAGGGCAGTGCAGTGGTTTTCGGGCAGTGTAGGCGGTCGTGCTGGGGCTGGTGTTTCAGGGTTTAGGGCAGTGCAGTGGTGTTCGGGCAGTGTACGGGGTTGTGCTGGGGCTGGTGTTTCAGGGTTTAGGGCAGTGCAGTGGTGTTCGGGCAGTGTAGGGGGTCGTGCTGGGGGTGGTGTTTCAGGGTTTAGGGCAGTGCAGTGGTGTTCGGGCAGTGTAGGGGGTCGTGCTGGGGCTGGTGTTTCATGGTTTAGGGCAGTGCAGTGGTGTTCGGGCAGTGTAGGGGTCGTGATGGGGGTGGTGTTTCAGGGTTTAGGGCAGTGCAGTGGTGTTCGGGCAGTGTAGGGGTCATGCTGGGGGTGGTGTTTCAGGGTTTAGGGCAGTGCAGTGGTGTACGGGCAGTGTAGGGGGTCTTGCTGGGGGTGGTGTTTCAGGGTTTAGGGCAGTGGTGTTCGGGCAGTGTAGGGGGTCTTGCTGGGGGTAGTGTTTCGGGGTTTAGGGCAGTGCAGTGGTGTTCGTGCAGTGTAGGGGTCGTGCTGGGGGTGGTGTTTCAGGGTTTAGGGCAGTGCAGTAGTGTTCGGGCAGTGTAGGGGATCGTGCAGGGGGTGGTGTTTCAGGGTTTAGGGCAGTGCAGTGGTGTTCGGGCAGTGTAGGGGGTCTTGCTGGGGGTGGTGTTTCAGGGTTTAGGGCAGTGCAGTGGTGTTCGGGCAGTGTAGGGGGTCGTGCAGGGGGTGGTGTTTCAGGGTTTAGGGCAGTGCAGTGGTGTTCGGGCAGTGTAGGGGTCGTGCTGGGGCTGGTGTTTCAGGGTTTAGGGCAGTGCAGTGGTGTTCGGGCAGTGTAGGGGGTCTTGCTGGGGGTGGTGTTTCAGGGTTTAGGGCAGTGGTGTTTGGGCAGTGTAGGGGGTCTTGCTGGGGGTGATGTTTCAGGGTTTAGGGCAGTGCAGTGGTGTTCGGGCAGTGTGGGAGGTCTTGCTGGGGGTAGTGTTTCAGGGTTTAGGGCAGTGCAGTGGTGTTCGGGCAGTGTAGGGGTCATGCTGGGGGTGGTGTTTCAGGGTTTAGGGCAGTGCAGTAGTGTTCGGGCAGTGTAGGGGGTCGTGAAGGGGGTGGTGTTTCAGGGTTTAGGGCAGTGCAGTGGTGTTCGGGCAGTGTAGGGGTCGTGCTAGGGTATGTGTTTCAGGGTTTAGGGCAGTGCAGTGGTGTTCGGGCAGTGTAGGGGGTCGTGCTGGGGGTAGTGTTTTAGGGTTTAAGGTAGTGCAGTGGTGTTTGTGTAGTGTAGAGGGTCGTGCTGAGGGCAGTGTTTTAGGGTTTAGGGTTGTGCAGTGGTGCTTGTGTAGTGTAGGGGGTCATGCTGGGGGTAGTGTTTTAGGGTTTAGGGTAGTGCAGTGGTGTTTGTGTAGTGTAGGGGGTCATGTTTTAGGGTAGTGCAGTGGTGTTTGGGTAGTGTAGGGGGTCGTGCTGGGGGTAGTGTTTTAGGATTTAGGTTAGTGCAGTGGTGTTGGGGTAGTGTTTTAGGGTTTAGGGTAGTGCAGTGGTGTTTGTGTAGTATAGGGGTCATGCTGGGGGTAGTGTTTTAGGGTTTAGGATAGTGCAGTGGTGCTTGTGTAGTATAGGGGTCGTGCTGGGGTAGTGTTTTAGGGTTTAGGGTAGGGCAGTGGTGTTTTTGTAGTGTAGGGGGTCATGTTTTAAGATGCAACGCTCCAATACCTGACCAGTCTGCACTACATAAAACTGCAAAAAAACTAAAAATAAAAAGTGTTTTGCACACTTTTGTCATTGGGCTATATGTGGGCTACATCTGGGTAATATTTGTGCTACATTTGGGCTCTTTTTTCACTGGTGGCCATCTTGGAAGACTTCTTTGTTATGAAGTTTCCTAATTTCCTCATTTACTGCAGTCTCCTCAGTAGGAAATGCTTTCAGTTTTTACTTTGATTCCATCAAGAAGGCATTCAGATGTGTCACACATTTCCCATAAATTCAGAATGTTATTACTCTAGTTGTTCATTAGATCACTGTAGTAAAGCTACTGCTCACCAAGGAGTTAACTGGAAGTCTACTGCTGGTATTGAAAGTGATTGTTTCAGTCTGCATGTCAGAATTTTCTAATGAAATAGAAGAGGATTTGAGATCTCACTTAAAACATGCACTAAATTTTCTTTTTGCAGCACTAACCATAATTTCTATTGCAAAATGAACCCCCTCATTTTGTTCCTTTTTAAATTAAATGTTTTAAGTGTTACCAGTTTATTCCAATCAAGATGGCTTCAGGTGTGCCATACTTTTGTCATAAGTAAGGCTGTTAGCACTCTAGTTGTTCTTTAGAACACTCTGGGAAGCTGCAGTAGAACACAAAGGCATCAACTGACAGGCTGCTCCTGTTGAAATATAACAGGAAGATATTTGAGATCTCACTTAAAACATGTCCTAATTTTTCTTTCTACAGCACTAACCATAATTTCTATGGCAAAATGAACCCCCTCATTTTGTTCCTTTTTAAATTAAATGTTTTAAGTGTTACCAGTTTATTCCAATCAAGATGGCTTCAGGTGTGCCATACTTTTGTCATAAGTAAGACTGTTAGCGCTCTAGTTGTTCTTTAGAACACTCTGGGAAGCTACAGTAGAACACAAAGGCATCAACTGACAGGCTGCTCCTGTTGAAATATAACAGGAAGATATTTGAGATCACACTTGAAACATGTCCTAATTTTTCTTTCTACAGCACTAACCATAATTTCTATGACAAAATGAACCCCATCATTTTGTTCCTTTTTAAATTAAATGTTTTAAGTGTTACCAGTTTATTCCAATCAAGATGGCTTCAGGTGTGCCATACTTTTGTCATAAGTAAGACTGTTAGCGCTCTAGTTGTTCTTTAGAACACTCTGGGAAGCTGCAGTAGAACACAAAGGCATCAACTGACAGGCTGCTCCTGTTGAAATATAACAGGAAGATATTTGAGATCACACTTGAAACATGTCCTAATTCTTCTTTCCAGAGCACTAACCATAATTTCTATGACAAGATGAACCCATCATTTTGTTCCTTTTTAAATTAAATGTTTTAAGTGTTACCAGTTTATTCCAATCAAGATGGCTTCAGGTGTGCCATACTTTTGTCATAAGTAAGGCTGTTAGCACTCTAGTTGTTCTTTAGAACACTCTGGGAAGCTGCAGTAGAACACAAAGGAATCAACTGACAGTCTCTGCCCTTGTTGGATGTACATGTTTTACTGAGAATGTCAGACTTCATTCTCACATGACTGAGAAAGATAATGTGAATTTACAGAAAATATGCTCTCATTTTAGCTTCTGGGGCACCTTCCAAAACTGTATGGGACAAGCATGTGAAAATAGTTTTCTCTCAAACATGATTCATGATATCCCAGCAGAAGGTTTTTCACAGGGTAAAATCACCTTAGAACACACCACAATTCCTGAAATTAGTATGGTACCATCAACAAATGAATTCTTTTTTTTTGAGTTCAAAATATTTTATTGAATTTTCATAATAAACAAGTAACAGACAATACAGAAAATAATATTCTAAATCGAAAATACCTAGTTATAGTAAGGAAGATAAACAGGCATATCAATTGAATTACATTAGGTAAGATAAAATAATTATTCTTAGGGAACATAAAAAGGAGAGGAAGGAAAGGGATCAATAATGATTCAAATTACATTGTCTATAAATAGAGCTACAATATGAATCAGTAAATATACTATATGATCAATAAAAAGCTAAATTAGTTATACATAAACCGTTTAAGAAGATATATATACATCAACAGGAATCCAAAAAGCATGAAAAGAGTTGGAGTTATGATTGAGCCCAGTCAAGGACAATTGAGCTCCTTTTCTTGTAAAAATAACCCATGACCACCAAGCATGTACTGATAATAGCGAGACATCTTTCCAGCAAAATGTAATAGATTTTAAAGCAGCCGATATTAGGAAATTAAAAAGTTTACCTTCTAAGTCATTTAAACTATGTGAAAGAAGAACAGATTTGCAAATTAACATATTGTAAGAAACATCCTCATGAATATTTAATATCTTTTTTATAATATCCCAAACATCAGTCCAAAATTTTAAAATTAAAGGGCATTTAAAAAGCATATGCTGTAATGTACCAGGGTGTGATTTACAGTGCCAACAAGAAGCAGATTGAAGAAGTTTAGCTTGGAAGAGACGTAATGGAGTCCATAAACAATTAAATAAGATATATGAGTTGGTTTGATAAAGTGAAACAGGCAGCCAACCAGAAATACTATTAAGCCAAATATCCTTCCATATATCAATGGATAGTGAAAGTGAAAGTTCATTATTCCAAAATACTGAAAGCAAATTAATGTTGCTACCTAGAGAATTAGATAATTTTTTATATAAAATAGAAACACCATGTGATGAAGTAGAGACAGTTTGAATGTAAATTGATAAATCAGCTTTAACATTAGAGGGAATATCTTGAGGAAAAGAATCTAAAATGGAATTACATAAATGTTCATATTTAGAAAAATCAGCTTGAGGTAAATTAAATCTTGTTCGTAAAAACTCAAATGATAAAAAAGCATTGTTTGAATATATATCTTTAAGATAAAAAATACCAGCATTAATCCATGAATACCAGTAACTAACATTCCTATTCAGCTTGATAACATTGCTATACCATAGTGACATGTCTTCAGTAATAGACATAGGAGATAGAAAAATTGAATCTATATCATTAAAAATCATTTTAGTGGACTTTAGTATAACGGATTTATGCAAAACTGATGACCTATTAGACATAGTTAACAAAGTGGGGAGTGGAAATGGATTTACCAATGATTTCTCAATATCAAGCCAAATAGGAGAATTGTTTAAACAGGATTGATTAAACCATATGGAACTTTGCTTTAAAATAAAGGCTTTGTGGTAGAGGAAAAAGTCTGGTAATCCAAACCCAGCATTACATTTAGGCATTTTTAATTTTTTATAACTGATACGAGGCGGTTTACAGTTCCAAAGAAATCTGGATAAAATTCTATCAACATCTTTGTAAAACTTTAGTGAAAATTGAGTAGGAATCATGGCGAGGGTGTAGAAAATTTTTGGAGCAATTGTCATTTTAACGGAATCCATTCTACCCCACCATGAAAGATGTAATGAAGACCATTTAGACACCTTATCTTTTATATAATTTAAAATAAAGTTACAGTTAAATGTTATTGTTGATTTTATAGAGGATGAGAATAAAATCCCAAGATATTTCAATTTATCCTTTTGCCAAATAATATCAGTCATAGGTATCATATCAGGGGTACAGTAAATGTTCAAGGGAAAAAATTCAGTTTTGTTAGTATTTAATTTATATCCAGAGACTGTAGAATATTTTTTGATAATCTCTAATAGGGAAGGGAATGAGATTATAGGGTCACTAATAAATAGGAGTACATCATCTGCATAAGCTAAAGTTTTTATAGTAACATCTTTAATATTAATTCCTTTAATATCATCACATTTTCGTATAGCATTGAGAAATGGTTCAATACCAATAAGGAATAAAAGTGGGGAAAGAGGGCAACCTTGTCTTGTACCTCTAAAAAGTGAAAATTGATTTGAGATTTGGCCATTGATAAATAAACGAGCAGTAGGGGCATAATACAGAGCAGAAATCATGCGAATAAATGCCTCACCAAAATTAAATGACAATAAGGTATTAAATAAGAATTGCCAATGAATTTTATCAAAAGCTTTCTCAGCGTCTAAGGCCAGTATTCCTGAAGGTAAAGTTAAATTGGGAGCTTGTTCAATAACATGTAGCAAGGCTCTTGTATTGTTTGCAGAGTACCTGTTTTTCATAAAGCCAGATTGATCTGAGTGTATAATAGAATGCATTACAGGAGCTAATCTAGATGCCAATATTTTAGCATATAATTTACAATCTTGATTAATTAGAGATATAGGCCGGTAATTTGACACAATGGTGGGGTCTTTATCTGGTTTGGGAAGCACGACAATTAAAGCCTCAGTAAAAGAGCCTGAAGTAATTCCTGAAGAACCAAAAGAGGTAAAAAGTTGAAATAAAAAGGGCAAAAGTTGTACTTGAAATTCCTTATAAAACTCAGCCGAGATACCATCTGGACCAGGAGACTTATTTTTTTTAAGAGATTTTATGGCTAACAAAATTTCATCTGTAGTGATGGGAGAATCTAACCCTATTTTATCTGATTGAGAGATGCTGGATAAACCACATGTAGTTAAAAAGGAATCAATTAAAGAGGCATCCTGAAAATCAGGCTTATTATATAGATTCGAGTAAAAATCCAGAAATTCATTAACAATATCATTGTGAGATAAAGCAATTTTGCCACTAGGTCCATGAATAGAGTTTATTTGAGATTTGCTCTTTTTTATACGTAAATAATTGGCTAGGAGTTTCCCAGATCTATTGGCATTAAAACGAAATTTGGCTTTAGAGTTAGAAATCTGAATGCCAGCTCTTCTGCTAAGTATTGAATTAAATTCATACCGAAGCTTTTGCAGTTTAAGTCTATATTGAGGATCATTAGACGTTATGAAAAGTCTCTCAAATTTCGCAATTTGTTTTTCTATATTTTTAATATTATTATTGAAGGATTTATTTTCATAAGCCATAATGGAAATAGTTACACCTCTAAGGTATGCTTTAAAAGCATCCCATCTATTAACCATAGAAGTGGTACCTTCAGGATTAAGTAGGAAATAATCTTGAATTGCAATTAAGAGTTTTGGTTTATTACGTTCATTAAGAACAATATCAGTATTCATTCGCCATCTGGATTTATTTGTAAAAGATGAATTCAAATTCAAAACAAAAGAAATTAAAGCATGATCAGAAATATCAATTTTGCCAATGTTGGGAGAACTCACGGATTGAATTAATTGTCTAGAGACCAATAAATAATCAATTCTAGAATGAGAATTATGTGGGTTTGAAAAGAATGTAAAACTTTTTTCTGTAGGGAAATGTAGGCGCCATATATCAACCAATTTAGTGGTTTGAATAAATAATCTGAAAGCATGAAAAACCTTAGGAGGGTGAAATTTAGTACAGGATAATCTATCTAATAGAGGATCAGCTATGACATTAAAATCGCCTCCTACAATTAACGGAACTGTACCCAATTTCAAGACCTCAGTAGTAAGGTTAGACCAAAAAGAGGGTCATCCGCCGTAGGGCCGTAAACATTGAGTAAAAAGATGACTGAATCATGTATTTTAATTTTAACTATAATATATCTCCCCTCAGCATCTGAAGTTTTATTCAGAATTTGGCAGTGTAATTTTTTTGCAAAAAAGATAGCAACCCCATTTTTTTTCCATTAGCAGGAGATGAAACAATAGTATCAACCCATTTTTTCTTCTATAATCTAAGATTTTATCATCTATATGAGTCTCCTGAATAAAACAAATATCAACCTTGCAACTACCTAGATAATCTAAAATTTTTGTGCGTTTAACTGGATGACGCAAACCTTTAACATTTAATGAAACTACTTTAATATTATGTAAGCTAGCCATAATGAAAGAGAGAAAGAGAAAAGATAAAGAGGAGGATAGTGAAAAATACAAAGAGGTTGTGAGAAAGTAGTAGCTCTAGAACTGGGAAGATGAAAGGGAAAAAATAAAACATGGAAAAAACGACAAACAGAATACATTAATATCAGGAGTGAAACGCACACATGCTCAACAAGCATGACCGATACCGTTGGAGCCCGATGAAGAATAACTCAGTAATTTGTCAAAAAGTACATAACTGGAAACAATCAAGTAGTAGATTCATGAGTATCCATTAAAGGCTGTGACTGTAGATCCAGAAATTGTTTCAGTTCTTGAGGACGCTGAAAGGATTTCGAAAAATTATCTTTCCAAATACGCATTGTTGAGGGATCAAAAAGACCATACTTGAAACCAAGACTTCTTAATTGAGGACGAAGAGCAGTGAATTCTTTGCGAACAGAAACAGTCTCTTTGGCGAAATCTTGATGGATAAATATTTTATTCCCATTGACCATCAACGAAGGAATTTCTCTTGCTGCTTTCCTAATCAAAACCAAATGGTGATGACGGAGAACTTTAAAGATCATTTGTCGAGGTTTGGTGTGTTGAGGGTTGCGGTGAGAAGGAATCCTGTGAGCCTTATCAATTTCAAATTTTTCTGGAAAACTGATTTTCAACAGGCCAGGAATCAAAGTTTCCAGATATAATCTGCAGTTGGCCCCTTCAACATCTTCTGGTAGATTGAAAATGCGTAGATTATATTGTCTATTGCGGTTTTCCATATCTAAAAGGAGTGTAGACATGGGTGATATTTTCGCCATAAGTGGAGTAAAAGCATCTATTTTAACCTTATTATCCTGTATCTTAATTGAGTTGTCAGAAATTTTCATTGATAAGCAAGCCATTTCTTTGCGTACATTTTTAATCTCTGACGCAATGGTATCGGTATTAACACGAAGTGCTTGAATTTCTTCTAAAATTAAAGATAAGGAAGGTTCAGATGACTCCACCGCTTTTGATTTGATAGGTGGAGGTGAAACCTGCTGTCTCCTTTTATTATGTAGAGAATTTTTATTTTCCATTTTGACGTAAAAAGGAACCAATTTGCAGTTAAATATAATGTTTGTAGGAAGGTATAATATTCTTGGTGTTCAAATCCTTCAAAAAACTGGTGCAGCAGCTAAAATGGTCTGTGGGAGTGGCTAGGCCCAAGCCAGGCCCTTTCTTAGGTGCTTACTCCGCCCCCCTGACAGACAAGCCTGGCAGTACCTGAAGGCAGACTGGGAGCAGGAGCCTGATTGAAGAAAACACCACTTCCGTCGTCCAGAGGCACTGAAAAACGACCTACAGCACAGGTACCAGCTTTACTACTTCAGCGACCTCTTTACAGCCATAATCTAACTAAAATTTCGTCGTTTTTTGCGAAAAACGGGCGAAAACGCGGAGGAGCTCACCGGGAGGCGGCCATCTTGTTTCGCGCGCTCGCGCGAGTCTTCAACAAATGAATTCTAATGTAACTAAAGTCTGTTATCACCCTTTATAGTTCTCCTTTTGGTAACCCTCAAAATCTTCGATTCACTACAATGCATTTCAATGGGGTACTATCATTTATATTGGTCCCAAGATGGCTGCCAGCAATTTCAGGATGAAGTGCTGACAGCCAATCAGATCTCACGATGACATGTGTGGTTAGGCTCCGCCCAGATATATATGTGTTTTTACTTTTGATTTTCTCAGCAACTACTGAACGGATTTCACCATTTAACAAAAAGGGTTCTTTTTGAACCAAGAACTACCTCTTTGCCAAATTTGGTGTCATTCCGTTCAGCAGTTCGGGCTGTAGCCTTGCATAAAGTTTCCTATGTGAAATTGATTTTTGACTCTTATTTTTTTTATTTCTCCGCAACTACTGAACGGATTTACACCATTTAACAAAAAGGGTTCTTTCTGAACCAAGAACTACCTCTTTGCCAAATTTGGTGTAATTCCGTTCAGCAGTTCGGGCTGTAGCCGTGTCTAAAGTTTCCTATGGGAAAATGAATGGGGAAAACACATTTTGGGACCCCCCTTTTTTCTCGGCCCCCGCTTGACGAATCACCCTGAGACTTTCAGGGTAGGAGCAGACCGGAGCGGGCCATAAAGTTTGAAAATTTCGCGAAGATTCATCAACCGACGCAAGAGTTATTTCAAATAGAATGTCGCGGATTTCCTATGGAAAATAGGTCCTAACTATAACTATCTACTGGCGACCGCCAGTAGATAATATATATATATATATATATATTCACTGAAAAAAACCATAGGTTTCAGACACGTTATAGTTACAAATTAGCATTTAAAAAACCTTTGAAATTCACTGAAAAAACCATAGGTTTCAGACACGTTATAGTTACAAATTAGCATTTAAAAAACCTTTGAAATTCACTGAAAAAACCATAGGTTTTAGGGACAGTTATAGTTACTTGGACATTGCACTCGTACAAAACCCGTGAAATTCCCCGTTATAGTTAGTTCAGCTAACTATAACTCGCGCCCGCAATGCACTGCTGATGACGTCACATATTACATCACTCATGACATGGTCAGTGACATCACTGATGACATCACTGATGACATCTCAAATGACATCACTGATGACATCATCCAGTGACTGTGTGTTTCTGTAAAGTTTAAATATGTTTAATATATATAGGGAAAGGCGTATTGAAGAATGAGTGGGTGTATAAGTGTCTGAATGGATGATTTAGTACGTGCGTGACTGACTCTACAAGTGAGTGATTAAAAGTATCTTACTGAATGCATGGGTTAGTGACTAAACTGTGTGAATGTCTGTATCCGTCTGTTGGTGTGTAAGTGGATGCATGGATTTGCGAATAGCTACATGAGTGTCTATATGGGTTATTGATTGGTTCTATGAGTATCTGTATGGGTGCCTGAGTATTTGTGTGGATGGGGTGTGTGCGACTGTGCATAGATGTGTGAGTGGGTGATTCACTGGGTGGATGGTTTCAAGAGTGCATCTGTGATAGACTGTATGGGTGGGTAAGTGTGTGTAAGAGTGTGTTAGTGAGTGAATGTATGTCCCAGTGGTACATGTGTGAGTAACTACATATGTGAAAGGCAGTATATATGTGTATTGGAGTATATAAATAGCTATAAGCGAGAGTGACTGATTGTGATAGTGGCTGTATGGATGAGTGTGTGCTTGTATCAGTGATTGTATAAGAGCGTAACAATGTGCTAGTATTTGTATGATTAAGTGAGCTGGCTGTGTGTATAACTGTATAGGTGAGTAAATGGCAGTGTGTTTAATTATTTGCATGACTGACTAGGTGTGTGAGTACCTCTATGGATGAGTGGCGGTGTTTGAGTGTCTATATAGGAGTAAGAGTGCATATGATAGTCCTGTTCTGAGTGACCATAAGTATGAGTGACTGTACGGGTGAGTGAGTGGATGTGTGTGTGTAGACCTAAGAATCAGTGAGTGGGTATGTAGTTATTGGTGTTGGAGTGTCTATGGTTTTGCGAATGGCAGTCTGTAATTTAGAGTGGGTGTATCAAAGGTTATATTAGGGTGTGAGGAGGTGCATCAGATTATCACGTGGATGATGTCATCAGTGATGTCATTTGAGATGTCATCAGTGATGTCATCAGTGATGTCACTGACCATGTCATGAGTGATGTAATATGTGACGTCATCAGCAGTGCATTGCGGAGCGCGAGTTATAGTTAGCTGAACTAACTATAACGGGGGAATTTCACGGGTTTTGTACGAGTGCAATGTCCAAGTAACTATAACTGTCCCTAAAACCTATGGTTTTTTCAGTGAATTTCAAAGGTTTTTTAAATGCTAATTTGTAACTATAACGTGTCTGAAACCTATGGTTTTTTCAGTGAATTTCAAAGGTTTTTTAAATGCTAATTTGTAACTATAACGTGTCTGAAACCTATGGTTTTTTCAGTGAATTTCAAAGGTTTTTTAAATGCTAATTTCTAACTATAACGTGCCTGAAACCTACGTTTTTTTTAGTGAATTTCAAAGGTTTTGTAAATGACAATTTTTAAATGTATTAATTGTTATATTAATTTTTTTCATACTGATTTAGTACATTTTTAGAAACAATTTTTTTTACATATTTTATTTTTTAAATTACATTGTAATTACATTATACATTACATTACAAAAAATACTTTCTCTTAATGAATTACTTTAGTTTAAATACTTTGCAGATAGGCAATAGACTTTTAAGTACAGTAGTTACAGTTGTTGCAATGGGCAACACATTTTCAAACACAATGCAACATTCAGCTCAATGTGAATTTCTAGTTAAATGCAATTAGTTACTTTATGGATTACTTTTCTAACCACAGGACTGGATCCTAGATTCAGTCCTGGTACATCTCCTGTAAACAGTTGAGTAAAAGCGTTTTGGTTACAGTCGTGATTTTTAAGGAATATTATTGTATTTTAAAAGTTGACACTTGGAAACTTTTTCTCATAGAATCACCAATGTTATCCTATGGAAGGAAATTCACTTAGCAGGTAAAAACTGTTATCGTTACTTTTTCTTACTCAGTGTTGGATCCTGGATCCAGCACTGGTGCATCTCCTGTAAACAGTTGAATGAATGCGTTTAAGTCATACAGGCGATTTTTAAGGAATATTTGTAGTTTGTGAAAATCGACACTTTGAAAGTTTTCTGCTGAAAACCAGACAATGGATTCCTATGGAAGAAAATATAAGTTACTGGTAAGTACGGTTAAAATTACTTTTCAGGACCAGTACTGGGCTGAAAGATGCAGCACTGAGGTCTCTCCTGATAACAGGTGAGTAAATCAGAATTCGGATTTCGGCTGATTTTAGAGGAATATTTGTATGTTTCAAAAATCAACACTTAGAAGAATTTCCAAGTGAAACCAGTCAATGTTAGCCTATGAAGGAAATTCAAGTTACCGGTAAGTACGGTTAAAATTACTTTTCAGGATCAGTATTGGGCTGAAAGATGCAGCACTGAGGTCTCTCCTGATAACAGGTGAGTAAATCGGAATTCGTATTTCGGCTGATTTTAGAGGAATATTTTAAAGTTCCAAAACTCCACACTTAGAAGAATTTCCAAGTGAAACCAGTCAATGTTAGCCTATGAAGGAAATTCAAGTTACCGGTAAGTACGGTTAAAATTACTTTTCAGGATCAGTACTGGGCTGAAAGATGCAGCACTGAGGTCTCTCCTGATAACAGGTGAGTAAATCGGAATTCCTATTTCGGCTGATTTTAGAGGAATATTTGCACAATGGTGAAGGGAGGGGGCGGGGCCTGAGGTGACATCTTTGCAAACGCGCCCCGTGGCGCGTTTTAAGTTGGGGGATTAAGTCCCCTTGAATCCTGAGGGTCCCTAGGGGCCAACTAGACCACCAGGAACCTCCAATATGCGCCAGGGGCTGCGTTGCAGAGACGTGTAGAGAGGCCACACCCTTTACACCTCTCTGCAACGCAGCTCTGTGGCGCATTCTGGATGTACCTGTTGGGCTAGTTGGCCCCAGGGACCCTCAGGATTGAAGGGATTTAATTCCCCATCTTAAAACGCGCCACGGGGCCTGTTTGCACACATGTCACCTGAAGCCCCGCCCCTCCCTTCACCACTGTGCAAACGCGCCCCGTGGCGCGTTTTAAGTTGGGGATTAAGTCCCCTTGAATCCTGAGGGTCCCCGGAGTCCAACTAGCCCACCATATACCTCCAAAAGCGCCACAGAGCTGCGTTGCAGAGAGGTGTAAAGGGGCGTGGCCTCTGTACACCTCTCTGCAAGGCAGCCCCTGGCGCATACTGGAGGTACCTGGTGGGCTAGTTGGCCTCAGGGACCCCCAGTATTCAAGGGGAATTCGTTCCCCCTCTGCAAATGCGCCAGGGGCGCGTTTGCAGAGTGGTGAAGGAAGGGCGGGGCCTGCGGGCCCGATCGTTTTTTTTTTTTTCTCCCCTGAAGGGGGCTGTGTAGCCCCCCTTCCTTTTTCTTTTTCTGGGCCCTGGGGACCCCATCCCCCAGGGCCTTACACCTTTTAAAATTACCTTTAAAAAAAAAACGGGAAGGGGGCCGCGTGGCCCCCTTCCCTGGGCCTGTATTGGCCCCGGGGACCCCATCCCCCGGGGCATGGCCTCTATATTTATTTTTTGAGGGGGCAGCGTGGCCCCCTCCTCTGGGCATTTTAAGGCCCCGGGGACCCCATCTCCCGGGGCCGGCCTTTCCATTTTTTTATTTTTTTATTTTTATCTTTTTTGGGGAGGGGGGCCGCGTGGCCCCATCCCGAGCCACTACTTGCCCCGGGGACCCCATCCCCCGGGGCTGGCCCTCTCCGTTGGGGACTGTGGGGGTGTCCCCAATCCCCCCACAGTCCCGCCGGCTCCCACGTCCCTTGGGAGCCGGCATTGCTGTTCCACATGGGGAGCAGCTGACATGCTGCTCCCCATGTGGAAAAGCAATCGCTTTGGATATTGGAAGAGAGAGCAGGTTTCCCTGCTCTCTCTTCCAATATCCAAAGCAGTTTGCTATGGCAGGACGGGAGCCGCGAGGCTCCCGTCCTGCCATAGCAAACTACAGTGTCCCGGGGGTAGGCACCCGGGACACTGCAGGAGCCGGCCCTGGGGGTGGTGGTCCCCAGGGCCATCAAGGGCTCCAGGAGGGGGGCCGCGCGGCCCCCTCCCATTCAGTACACAGCCCCGGGGAGGTGGTGGTCCCCGGGGCTCTGGGGGTCCGTAACGGGTCCCCATATTAAAATGTTTAGTGCCCCGGGGAGGTGGTGGTCCCCGGGGCGTGTGGGGGGGCTGGAGCCCCCCCCACACAGGTTTAATAATGTATGTAAAAAAAGCCCCGGGGAGGTGGTGGTCCCCGGGGCTGCGGGAGGGCTCAGAGCCCTCCCGCACCATTTTTTAAAAAAAGCCCCGGGGGGTGGCGGTCCCCGGGGCTTGGGGGGCCCTTTGAGGCCCCCACACATTAAATTATCCCCCCACCATGCCCCCGGGACTTGGGCCACCCGAGGGCCAATTAACATCGAGCGCGAAAGACCGCGCTTCGATTTTTTTTCGGCAGGATTCGCGCACCCTGAGCGCATCCTGCCGATTTTTAAAAAAAGAAAAACATTTTTTGCCCAGGGGGTCCTTGTGGGACCCCTGAGCAAACCTAGGGGGTCAGGGTGTTTCTACCCTGCCCCCTTTGTGCGCTTTGCGCACTTGTTTCTGTCCCTCGGTTCTACCGAGGGACAAAATGGCTGCCAACATTTCCTGAATCGGAATGTTGACAGCCAGCTGACAGCCAATTAACATGCAGCTCGTGATCGGGAGGGTACGCGGACCCTACTCGTCCCTAGATATCACTAACTTTTTACTTTTCATTTTCTCAGCAACTACTGAACGGATTTACACCATTTAACAAAAGGGTTCTTTCTGAACCAAGAACTACCTCTTTGCCAAATTTGGTGTAATTCCGTTCAGCAGTTCGGGCTGTAGCCGTGTCTAAAGTTTCCTATGGGAAAATGCATGGGGAAAACGCGTTTTGGGACCCCCCTTTTTCTCGGCCCCCGCTTGACGTATCACCCCGAGACTTTCAGGGTAGGAGCGGACCGGAGCGCCCCACAAAGTTTGAAAATTTCGCGAAGATACGTCAACCGGCAAGAGACTTATTTCAAATAGAATGTCGCGGATTTCCTATGGATAATAGGTTGTAACTATAACTATCTACTGGCGACCGCCAGTAGATAATATATTACCTACTGGCGGTCGCCAGTAGGTAGTTATAGTTAGGACCTAGTTTCCATAGGAAAAGCGTTTTTTGTTTTCCCAATAACTTTGGCGCCGGTTGGCGAATCTTCGTGAAATTTTCAAAACTAGTGATCAGCTCCGGTCTCAGCTCCTGTCTTGAAAGTTTCGGGGTGATTCGCCAAGCGGGGGCCGAGAAAAAAGGGGGGTCCCAAAACGTATTTTCCCCATGTATTTTTCCATAGGAAACTTTAGACAAAGCTGCAGCCCGAACTGCTGAACGGAATTACACCAAATTTGGCAAAAAGGTAGGTCTTGGTTCAGAAAGAGTCCTCTTTGTTAAATGGTGTGAATCCGTTCAGTAGTTCCTGAGAAATTTGAAAATCAAAAAATATCGATATCTAGGGCAGCTTCATTCTAATTGGCTGCCAACACTCCAAACTAGGAACTGTTGGCAGCCATCTTGTGACTCGGTAGAATCGAGTCACAAGAAAACAGTAAAACAAAGTGTAAAATGAAGAAAAGGGGGCAGGGTAGAAACACCCTGACCCCCTAGGGCTGCTCAGGGGGTCCCACGAGGACCCCCAGGGCCAAAAAAAGCATTTTTTTAAAAACAATTGGCGGTATTCGCGTTGGGGTCGCGAATTCCGCCAAAATTTTAAAAAATGAAGCACGGGCTCCAGCACTTCATTTAAATGAGGCCCCCGGGTGGGCCAGGTCCCGGGGGCATTGCCAAAAACTCACTGAGCCACCTGAACGGTCACTTCTGTTCCTGTTCAGGCTCGCGTTTTGCACCCCGTCACAGCGTCTCTCGGCTAGGGGCTCGTGTCTGTGGTGGCTGCAGTTCTTTGCCAAGTTTAATCTCTCTTCCCACTGCCCTCCTGTCTCCTCTTGCACTAATTGTACCTCTACCTCACACTTTACCTCCATCGCTCACTCTTTACCTCCTTGTGCCCGTCATGGCCCGCGCTTCCTCGTACCTGCCCGAGTCTGTCCTCTTCACCTCGGATCAGTCTTTCCTCACTTCCTGAACACGCCTGGCCGGTCCCATCTCATCGAACACGGGCCAGTCTCAGCTCCACGCAGGTAAAGCCTCGGACTTTCCAGACGCAGACACCCCGGCTTCCGAAGATAAAGTACCGCCTAGAAGCCAACGCTCGCTATCTGTGCGCGACCATGTGGGGGAGAGCCCAGCCTTCACCTGCGCACGGAGACGAGCTTGTCAGCCGGCACCACTCTAGGCGCTAACCTGCCACAACCTGGCAGACTTGAAGCGCTTTATAAAGCAAGTTAACATTGTATTTGAAAGTAATAAACTGCGATACTTCCGTGGTGAGAACTGACTCCAAGCGCTGAGCTGCCAACCTGTAGACCCTATTTTTGCATTTTGTAACCTGTAGCCCCCAGCGGGGAAGGCTGAAGCGCTCTCCCACACGGCCCTCTTTCAACAGCTTCAAAGTGCTGATTGTCAGTTTAATGCCCTCCCCTGTCACCCAGCCCTGGTGTTGTCGACTGCGGTGGGGGAGCGCTCGCTTTCTTCGTAGACTGCCCTGAACCAACGATCCATGCCAGGTTGTGGACTCAGAACTCGCGTTGGGGGTCACAGCTGTGGAGACCCCATTCCTTCTCAACCCTCTGAACTCTTCAACACATACATAGGACGGCAAGTCACGAATAACAGAGACCACTCATAAGGCAGGAGGGCAAAGCTTGGAGCTATGCTCACACCTTATTTTGCAAAGCGCACATTTGCCACAATGGGCCTATTGGCACCAGAGGGCACCGTGCCACCAGGGCTGGGCGGGAGAGGGTCAGTGAGGGAGAAATAAAGTAATATATGCATGTTTTGCTATTACCAAGCATGACATGTGCCATCCCGTCTCGCACACACTGTAAAGCAGCAATGTCCACCCTCCTCACTCCCACACCTGCTCCTTGGCTCCAAGCGGCGCATCTGGCTGTTTTGCTCGGTGCCACCTTCCCCGGGTGTGACACCGGTGAGTGCGGTTCAGTTTTGGATGCCCTGGGCTGTAAACACACTCCAGGGCTATGACTATGAGCTGTTGGCAGACAGAGGTCCCGGGCACTGTCCTGACAGTGAGCGCGAGGCCCTCAGACACCTGCCACTCTGCCTGCACACTGGTAATGTCACGCATGTCCCGGGGGATGGGGTCCCCGGGGCGAATATAAATTAATAATAGTAGACGTTTTTTTTTTTGCGAAAGTTTGGAGTTGCGACCTTTGCGCGGCGCTCAGCGCAGCCCACTGGTGTAAACACGAGGGGTGCGTGGCGCTCAGCGCGGCCCCTGGTGTGCACGCGAGGGGTGCGCGGCTCTCAGCGTGGCCCCCTAGTGTGAATGCAAGGGGTGCACAGCTCTATTAGTCGCGCTGGGTACACGACTCCAAGCAAAAAATTGTTTTTTTTTATATAAACCTAGGTTATATGTTGGGTTATTGAGTGGCTCTAAAAAGGGCCCTTGTTTTCATTGGGAGATTGTTGTAGCTACATGTAAGTGCGGATGCAGAGCTTCAGGTTGTTGAGAAACACTCTGTTGCCTTCATCAGTGAAGTGTACTCCATCACTTCTGTAGATGCCATCCATATTGAAACGAAGATTGTTGTTATAGATGGAGCCCATCCTATGGTCTCTTAGGTAAGCAGAAACAGCTTTATTGACATTTTTTCTAGCTTTCTCAATCTGAGGACAAAATTGATTGGACTACTTCCATTTCTGTCTTTGGCATATGTTAGAGTATACAAAGACAGTTTGGGGGAAAAGCAACATCAATTCTGCAGAGGTGTCCTTCATTAGCTTTTCCAGACCTACCCCAGTCAATGTGCCTAGGTCATTGCCACCACAGTGCACAATCATGAGGTCAGGGGCTTGGAGATGCAAAAAGGTTTTAACCAAAGGCATCAATTGGTGCCACTTTAATCCTCTCTGTCCAATCCATTTAATGTCTATATTTTGCAAAGCTAGGTCTTTGTCAATACCTCTGCGTTCAGCATACCTTTTGCACCAGAAAACATAGCTGTGCCGAACAATCCACACTGAAAGCATCTTGAAGTGATGACTGTAGGTAATGAAAAGATGTCTGTAGCTGAGGTAGTCAGTTGGTAGAATGAGAGATATCTAAAATGGGGGAAAAGATGCTGTTTTTAAGAAAGTAGAGATTTGATTGGCTGTTTAAGAACATTGTACATTCAAAAATAGGGTGCATTTTACTTTGTTTAAAAAGCAAGTTTCTTATTGGTTAGTAAAAAATGTTTGAAAGGTACAGCAGAAAGGATAAGGTCATGTTTTGCAAAGCCAACCACACCTGCTGTTCTCATTTGCAACATTGTGTGATGAACTTGTGACCTGTCAGTTAGGTTGAATGTTGCATGACCTGTTGCTATGGAAACTGACATTAAGCAGAAGGGGTGAAGAAGTCAGTTGATAAGGGTTATTATCGGTGACCAATGGAAATGTGTTTTACAATTTCAAAATCTCTGGGAAGCAATGCCATTTGTTGCTTATGTGTATTTGTATGGAAAAAGAGAGGGACACCTTGCCATTACTGGTTTCACCTTGCAGAGACTGGTGATTTATATTGACTGTGTGTAAAAGAAAATCCTGTCTGAGTGTGTGAGATTTTTCATTCAACAGATTTATTTGCAAGGTGAGTTATATATTTTTGAGGTTTATTTAAAAAAGATTTGACATTATTCTAAAACTGTGTTGTTTGAAATATATTATTAAATGTAGAGATGTATATTGGAATTAGTTTCATTGTACTTGAAGTTTGTTTAAAAAACAGTCTGTACAGTAATATGTATATTTTTAAGTCTGTTCAAAGGTATAGCTGAATAATGCCTCATATTTTTAGATAGTTGATTGAAGATGCAATACAAATGTGTATTTTGAAAGATGTTCATATAAGGTGTAGTTTATTAGGCTTCATTTTTTCTTCTCTCTACAAAGGTATAGTTGAATGATACTGCATAATTATAGATACTTTGGTAAAGATGCAGCACAACTGTGGTGTTTGAAAGATGATCATATAAGGTGTTATTAATTAATTAGGTTTCTGTTATTAGTTTGTACAGAAGGTAAAGTTAAATGATGGCATATATTTAAAGATAGAATGGTGAAATAAGGTGCTGCTAATAAGGTTTCTTTTTGTAATCTAAGCAAAGGTATAGTTGAACGATGCCACATAATTTTAGATACAAAGCGGAAGATATATGTGGTTTTAAAAATGATCATTAAATGTGTTGTTAATTGCTCTTCTTTCTTAAGTCTTTTGAGAGGCATAGTTTAATGATGTCGCATATTTGTAGATTGAATGGTCAAGATGTAACTCAAAAACAAACCACCATATATTACCCTTTGTGGCATGTTGTACTTATCTACTTAACTAGATAGTATGTAATGAGTTATCTATGTGTTCAGACTCTATTTATACAGTTGCATGTATGCTTAGTGTACTCATGCAATGACCCAGGCACTAACTCATGCACTTCTACAATCCCTTGGGCACTACCTATACAGTTCAGTAATTTCCCTGTTACTACCTATGCACTCCTCCAATCACCCAGCCAGTTCCATGTCCTCATCTAATTTTTGCGGCAAAACCCAAGCACTTATAAATTCACCATGAAATCTCCTTGCAGTACTCTAATCATCCAGTCACTACCCATGCAATGACCTAGGCACTAACTCATGCACTTCTACAATCCCTTGAGCACTACCTATACAGTTTAGTAATCTCCCTGTTACTACCTATGCACTCCTCCAATCACCCAGCCAGTCCCATGTCTTTATCTAATCATTGCGCCAAAACCCAAGCACTTATAAATTCACCATCCACTCTCCTTGCAGTACTCTAATCATCCAGTCAGTACCCATGTACTCATGCAATGACCCAGGTACTAACTCATGCACTTCTACAATCCCTTGAGCACTACATATACAGTTCAGTAATCTCCATGTTACTACCTATGCACTCCTCCAATCACCCAGTCAGTCTCATGTCCTTATCTAATCACTGCGCCAAAACCCAAGCACTTAAAAATTCACCATGCACTCACCTTGCAGTACTCTAATCATCCAGTCACTACCCATGCAACGACCCAGGCACTAACTCATGCACTTCTACAATTCCTTGAGCACTACCTATACAGTTTAGTAATTTCCCTGTTACTACTTATGCACTCTTCCAATCACCCTGACAGTCCTATGTCCTTATATAATCATTCCGCCAAAACCCAAGCACTTATAAATTCACCATGAACTCTCCTTGCAGTACTCTAATCATCCAGTCACTACCCATGTACTCATGCAATGACTCTAATCATCCAGTCAGTACCCATGTACTCATGCAATTACCCAGACACTAACTCATGCACTTCTACAATCACTTGAGTGCTACCTATACAGTTTAGTAATCTCCCTGTTACTACCTATGCACTCCTCCAATTACCCAGCCAGTCCCATGTCCTTAACTAATCACTGCGCCAAAACCCAAGCACTTATAAATTCACCATGCACTCTCCTTGCAGTACTCTAATCATCCAGTCAGTACCCATTTACTCATGCAATGACACAGGCACTAACTCATGCATTTCTACAATCCCTTGAGCACTGCCTATACAGTTCAGTAATCTCCCTGTTAGTACCTATGCACTCCTCCAATCACCCAGCCAGTCCCATGTCTTTATCTAATCACTGCGCCAAAACCCAAGCACTTATAAATTCACCATGCACTGTCCTTGCAGTACTCTAATCATCCAGTCAGTACCCATGTACTCATGCAATGACCTAGGCACTAACTCATGCACTTCTACAATCCCTTGAGCACTACCTATACAGTTCAGTAATCTCCCTCTTACTACCTATGCAGTCCTCCAATCACCCAGCCAGTCTCATGTCCTTATCTAATCACTGCGCCAAAACCCAAGCACTTATAAATTCACCATGCAGTCTCATTGCAGTACTCTAATCATCCAGTCACTACCCATGCAATGACCCAGGCACTAACTCATGCACTTCTACAATCCCTTGAGCACTGCCTATACAGTTTAGTAATTTCCCGGTTACTAGTTATGCACTCCTCCAATCACCCAGACAGTCCCATGTCCTTATCTAATCATTCCGCCAAAACCCAAGCACTTATAAATTCACCATGCACTCTCCTTGCAGTACTCTAATTATCCAGTCAGTACCCATGTACTCATGCAATGACTGAGGCACTAACTCAAACACTTCTACAATCCCTTTAGCACTACCTATACAGTTCAGTAATCTCCCTGTTACTACCTATGCATTCCGCAAATTACCCAGCCAGTCTCATGTCCTTATCTAATCACTGCGCCAAAACCCAAGCACTTATAAATTCACCATGCACTCCCCTTGCAGTACTCTAATCATCCAGTCACTACCCATGCAATGACCCAGGCACTAACTCATGCACTTCTACAATCCCTTGAGCACTACCTAAATAGTTTAGTAATTTCCCTGTTACTAGTTATGCACTCTTCCAATCACCCTGACAGTCCTATGTCCTTATATAATCATTCCGCCAAAACCCAAGCACTTATAAATTCACCATGAACTCTCCTTGCAGTACTCTAATCATCCAGTCACTACCCATGTACTCATGCAATGACTCTAATCATCCAGTCAGTACCCATGTACTCATGCAATTACCCAGACACTAACTCATGCACTTCTACAATCACTTGAGTGCTACCTATACAGTTTAGTAATCTCCCTGTTACTACCTATGCACTCCTCCAATTACCCAGCCAGTCCCATGTCCTTAACTAATCACTGCGCCAAAACCCAAGCACTTATAAATTCACCATGCACTCTCCTTGCAGTACTCTAATCATCCAGTCAGTACCCATGTACTCATGCAATGACACAGGCACTAACTCATGCATTTCTACAATCCCTTGAGCACTGCCTATACAGTTCAGTAATCTCCCTGTTAGTACCTATACACTCCTCCAATCACCCAGCCAGTCCCATGTCTTTATCTAATCACTACGCCAAAACCCAAGCACTTATAAATTCACCATGCACTGTCCTTGCAGTACTCTAATCATCCAGTCACTACCCATGTAATCATGCAATGACCTAGGCACTAACTCATGCACTTCTACAATCCCTTGAGCACTACCTATACAGTTCAGTAATCTCCCTGTTACTACCTATGCAGTCCTCCAATCACCCAGCCAGTCTCATGTCCTTATCTAATCACTGCGCCAAAACCCAAGCACTTATAAATTCACCATGCAGTCTCATTGCAGTACTCTAATCATCCAGTCACTACCCATGCAATGACCCAGGCACTAACTCATGCACTTCTACAATCCCTTGAGCACTGCCTATACAGTTTAGTAATTTCCCTGTTACTAGTTATGCACTCCTCCAATCACCCAGACAGTCCCATGTCCTTATCTAATCATTCCGCCAAAACCCAAGCACTTATAAATTCACCATGCACTCTCCTTGCAGTACTCTAATTATCCAGTCAGTACCCATGTACTCATGCAATGACTGAGGCACTAACTCAAACACTTCTACAATCCCTTTAGCACTACCTATACAGTTCAGTAATCTCCCTGTTACTACCTATGCATTCCGCCAATCACCCAGCCAGTCTCATGTCCTTATCTAATCACTGCGCCAAAACCCAAGCACTTATAAATTCACCATGCACTCCCCTTGCAGTACTCTAATCATCCAGTCACTACCCATGCAATGACCCAGGCACTAACTCATGCACTTCTACAATCCCTTGAGCACTACCTAAATAGTTTAGTAATTTCCCTGTTACTAGTTATGCACTCCTCCAATCACCCAGACAGTCCCATGTCCTTATCTAATCATTCCGCCAAAACCCAAGCACTTATAAATTCACCATGCACTCTCCTTGCAGTACTCTAATCATCCAGTCAGTACCTATGTACTCATGCAATTCCTAATGCACTAACTCATGCACTTCTACAATCCCTTAAGTGCTATCTATATAGTTTAATAATCTCCCTGTTACTACCTATGCACTCCTCCAATTACCCAGCCAGTCCCATGTCCTTATCCAATCACTGCATCAAAACCCAAGCACTTATAAATTCACTATGCACTCTGCTTGCAGTACTCTAATCGTCCAGTCACTACCCATGTACCCATGCAATGACCCAGGCACTAACTCATGCACTTCTACAATCCCTTGAGCACTACCTATACAGTTCAGTAATTTCCCTGTTACTGCCTATGCACTCCTCCAATCACCCAGCCAGTCCCATGTCTTTATCTAATCATCTGGGGCTTAATTTTATAAAAAGGGGGAGGGGGCCATGCAGCCCCCCAAGCCTTATATCATATATTTTGGCCCCATATCCCGTGGCCAAAATCAATGAAAAGGGGGAGGGGGCCACATCACCCCACTCCTCGAGCCTTATTAGGCCCCTAGGACCCCATCCCCTGGGGCCAAGTGCAATTAAACATGGAAGGGGGCATGCAGCCAGTCTTCAACATAGTGTGGGCAATGCATAGCATTGGTGGCCAGGATAGGTATCTAAAACATAGTCTACGCAATATTTTCATTGCACTACAGTGACGTATAGTCTACCCCATAGGCATTTACGCAATAGCTTGCTGTGCTCACTGAATAAAATAAAGCCAGGATATTTTTTTTATTTAAACTTTCAATAGCCAATAGTAAAAGTTGTGGTTGAGTTGTTGGGGAAGAGAGTCCATGAGTGCAGAGTTAGTGACGGGTCTGATGTGAGATATGCCCATTCACACATGCAGACTCGGTCTATATTGGGATCTAGAGTCTCAAACAAGAGTTAGGAGAGTCTGGACACCCAGCGCTTTTTGTTCTGAGGTTGTGGGGGGTGGCTGACAGGCAAAAAAGGACACACTAGGGGGTGGGAAGTATGGCAACAATAAAGCGGGAGGGGGTTGGAGGGGCATGGAAACAACAAAGACGTGGGATGGGGAAGGAGGGATCAAGAGGGGTAGAGAGGGAGTGCAAACACATGCACTCCTAAGCATTTAAAAAAGATTTGACATTATTCTAAAACTGTGTTGTTTGCAATATATTATTAAATGTAGAGATGTATATTGGAATTAGTATCATTGTACTTGAAGTTTGTTTAAAAACAGTCTGTACAGTAATATGTATATTTTTAAGTCTGTTCAAAGGTATAGCTGAATAATGCCTCATATTTTTAGATAGTTGGTTGAAGATGCAGTACAAATGTGTATTTTGAAAGATGTTCATATAAGGTGTAGTTTATTAGGCTTCATTTTTTCTTCTCCCTACAAAGGAATAGTTGAATGATACTGCATAATTATAGATACTTTGGTAAAGATGCAGCACAACTGTGGTGTTTGAAAGATGATCATATAATGTGTTATTAATTAGGTTTCTGTTATTAGTTTGTACAGAAGGTAAAGTTAAATGATGGCATATATTTAAAGATAGAATGGTGAAATAAGGTGCTGCTAAAAAGGTTTCTTTTTGTAGTCTAAGCAAAGGTATAGTTGAATGATGCCACATAATTTTAGATACAAAGCGGAAGATATATGTGGTTTTAAAAATGATCATTAAATGTGTTGTTAATTGCTCTTCTTCCTTAAGTCTGTTGAGAGGCATAGTTTAATGATGTTGCATATTTGTAGATTGAATGGTCAAGATGTAACTCAAAAATAAACCACCATATATTACCCTTTGTGGCATGTTGTACTTATCTACTTAACTAGATAGTATGTAATGAGTTATCTATGTGTTCAGATTCTATTTATACAGTTGCATGTATGCTTAGTGTACTCATGCAATGACCCAGGCACTAACTCATGCACTTCTACAATCTCTTGAGCACTACCTATACAGTTCAGTAATTTCCCTGTTACTACCTATGCACTCCTCCAATCACCCAGCCAGTTCCATGTCCTCATCTAATTTTTGCGGCAAAACCCAAGCACTTATAAATTCACCATGAACTCTCCTTGCAGTACTCTAATCATCCAGTCACTACCCATGCAATGACCTAGGCACTAACTCATGCACTTCTACAATCCCTTGAGCACTACCTATACAGTTTAGTAATTTCCCTGTTACTACCTATGCACTCCTCCAATCACCCAGTCAGTCTCATGTCCTTATCTAATCACTGCGCCAAAACCCAAGCACTGAAAAATTCACCATCCACTCTCCTTGCAGTACTCTAATCATCCAGTCAGTATCCATGTACTCATGCAATGACCCAGGTACTAACTCATGCACTTCTACAATCCCTTGAGCACTACATATACAGTTCAGTAATCTCCCTGTTACTACCTATGCACTCCTCCAATCACCCAGTCAGTCTCATGTCCTTATCTAATTACTGCACCAAAACCCAAGCACTGAAAAATTCACCATGCACTCACCTTGCAGTACTCTAATCATCTAGTCACTACCCATGCAATGACCCAGGCACTAACTCATGCACTTCTACAATCCCTTGAGCACTACCTATTCAGTTTAGTAATTTCCCTGTTACTACTTATGCACTCCTCCAATCACCCTGACAGTCCTATGTCCTTATCTAATCATTCCACCAAAACCCAAGTACTTATAAATTCACCATGAACTTTCCTAGCAGTACTCTAATCATCCAGTCACTACCCATGTACTCATGCAATGACTCTAATCATCCAGACAGTACCCATGTACTCATGCAATTACCCAGGCACTAACTCATGCACTTCTACAATCACTTGAGTGCTACCTATACAGTTTAGTAATCTCCCTTTTACTACGTATGCACTCCTCCAATTACCCAGCCAGTCCCATGTCCTTAACTAATCACTGCGCCAAAACCCAAGCACTTATAAATTCACCATGCACTCTCCTTGCAGTACTCTAATCATCCAGTCAGTACCCATGTACTCATGCAATGACACAGGCACTAACTCATGCATTTTTACAATCCCTTGAGCACCACCTATACAGTTCAGTAATCTCCCTGTTAGTACCTATGCATTCCTCCAATAACCCAGCCAGTCCCATGTCCTTATCTAATCACTGCGCCAAAAACCAAGCACTTATAAATTCACCATGCACTCTCCTTGCAGTACTCTAATCATCCAGTCACTACCCATGCAATGACCCAGGCACTAACTCATGCACTTCTACAATCCCTTGAGCAATACCTATACAGTTTAGTAATTTCCCTGTTACTAGTTATGCACTCCTCCAATCATCCAGACAGTCCCACGTCCTTATCTAATCACTCCGCCAAAACCCAAGCACTTATAAATTCACCATGCACTCTCCTTGCAGTACTCTAATTATCCAGTCAGTGTGAGAAGTTGGCCTGGTATATGCTGTCCACTAATTATAGTGGGCACCTTGCACCAGTCCAAACAACCCCTTATAGGAGATAGGTTAAAGACAACCTTTATTGAAAGCTATCCTAGTGGTAGCTATGGAGATCAGCCTTCCGGCTAAGTCTTGAAGGAATGTAAAGCAGCTTGTTTTACCAGTCTATAATCTCTTGAGTGACCAAATGAAAGAGGACCACACCAGGTATATATATAAAATATATGTATTTAGTCTTAAACACACCCCTCTAGTCTCTTTATGAGGCTAGAGTTTGAAGTACATAAGTTACAAGTCAGTTATCAACAGTAATAGCACAAATACACGTTTGAGCCCTAGGGCGTACCAAACCATATACCAATAAAGTGGTATAAGAACCACGACTGAGCTAGACACAGGGCCTAGAGCCTGTAGAAGTGCTTGGCCCTCAAGGAACCAACCAAGGTAGTGACACAGGGGACCCACGGGGGACGCGTGCAGTGTGAGAACACAGCCACGAGCCGCCGTTGACTTCTATGGGGAATGTCGCGGTTGGAGTTTTAAAGAAAAAGGACACTTAGAGGAGGACTTGGAGCAAACCCCTTAGAACTAGGTTGTTCTAGAGTCTATACCCACGGGAGCACCGGAGTACTCGAGTTACCTCACCCAGGGAAGCCGGGTGCATAGGTGTCTTTCGGGGTCGGGTTTCGTCGTCGTTTTCAATGGCGATGTGCTGCAAAGTGCTGCTGGCGACCAAGTCGAAAGTGTTCGGGTGGATCCAAGGGTGGATCAAAGATCTGAAGAACCTGAAAGCAGAGGGGACAGAGTCTGGGTCACTAGCCAGTGACTAGGAAGGCGATGAGCAGATGCCCACCGATGCTTCAGGTAGGTTGACGGTCATCTTGACTCTACAGCCACGAGGTCTGGAGGTGTCGACGATGACCAAAAGCTGGATTCGAACTGTGCCACAACGTCTGTCGATTGCAGGCATATCGGCGACCGGATTGGACCGAACAAGTCTTGGCAACAGCAAGTCTTGTAGAAACAAAGAAAGGACATTGATGCAGACCAGCAAGATCTGGGGGACTCACCCAGCAAGGGTAAGTCAGGGCACGTCTGGAGCAACCAGGAAAGCCCAAGCAGAAGAAGAGTTGCCTTCGGGAGGGCCCACTAGCCAACGGACTAGCAACCGCGAAAGAGCCTCAAGTGGACGCACTTGGAGCTGACTCACAGGACACTCGTGGAGTGGAGGCCAGTGATCTTCGGTGCAGTCGGTGCTGGAGGCGGGGGCTACTCGGATCCCAAAGCACAACTTCGTGGGAGACCAAAAAGAGGATGCACTTGCAAAAATACTCGGAGTCCAGGGGTCACGGTTCCACGTTACCCACGACAGCTACGGGCCTCAGCTTTGCTGGGGACTCAGGGCAGCCTCGGGGAAGTCTGGAAATCTACCTCTGGTGATGCAAAGACTTCGGTGTCCGGCGGAAGCTTCAGCAATGCAGACCAGAGAATTGCTTCTTAGGTGCCTGCCAAGCAGGGGAGTCACTCCTTGACCCCAAGGGAGATTCTTCAGTCCTCTAATCTTCAAGAAAAGCGTCGAAGGTCCAGGATTCAGTGTCAGAGTTTCGTCCAGGGTAATCTAAAGTCCTAAGGACTGGGGTCCCATACTTATACTAAGTTAGGGGGTTGGACATACTCTGGGGACCCACCTATGGGAGGGTCAGGGAAGAGGGGTGGTTACACCCATTCCCTTTGTCCAGTTTCACACCAGAGCAGGGGCAGGTAGCCCCTGCAACCGGTTTGAACTGGCATATGCACAGGGACACCAAATGTGCCCCCAGTGCAGGACTTCAAAGCACCAGAGGGTGCTCCCGCCCAGCCCCAATACACACTATCCTGTCTGGGGAGGTGGTTACACCTCCCTTCAACAGGAAACCTATTGTCCAGGCCTCCCCTGCCAGAGTTTCAGTCAGCAGCAGGAGGCCAGACCCGTGTCTGTGGCAGCGGCATCCATTTTGTGATGCCAGGGCTCTGGAAAGAAGTTACCGGGTAGCCCGGTGTGTACATGTCTCTCCCTCTAGAAGGGTGGAATGCTACCCCCACCGCCAGGACTGGTGGGGGGGTAGTATTCCAAGATGTTTGACACCAAACACAACATGTTTTGGTGCAGCCAGTCCAAAGTTAGCATTGTACCGTGAGGATATAATGCACTTAAGAGTATATGGTCAGGCTGTATCACAAACAGCATCAGAGGAGGGACTCCGAATGCTGTAGAGGGGCCCTGCTCATGCAGGGGCACCCTCTCACATAAAAACCAAGCACTCTGCCTTCAGGATTGGTAAGGCCTGCCATAGGAGTGACTTATAGGTTTATATGTGTGTGCAATGGTAGTGATATAGGTAGCCTATACCACTGTAAGGGGTGCATGCACCACCTTACCTAGGCTGCAGTAGCAGACCTGTGGTGTCATTTTGGGTGGCCTTCCAGGGGTGGCACAATACATGCTGCAGCCCCTGGTAGGCCTCTGAGGTACCTATGCCCTGGGTACATAGTATACCATATACTAGGGACTTATAAGGGCACTCCAGATTCCAATCAGAGATGTGCCTAGGGCACATGGAAACCATTTTAGAGAGGAAGCAGCTAGGCTGGGGTTCTGATTAGCAGGGCCCCCCAGCCAGACTAAAGTCGAAAAACAGTGAAGCATCAGCAAAAAGTGGGGGTACCCATGTGAAGCAGATCCTACTCTCCTACACAACCCCCCCCAAACGTAGGGACATTAAACTAACCTTGACCAGTTGAGTCTTCATGTTCTAAGTGGAAGTACCTAGAGAGTCCATCTGCATTGGCATGGTTACTCCCAGGTCTATGTTCCACTGTAAAGTCCATCCCCTGTAGGGAAATGGACCACCTAAGCAGTTTGGGGTTTTCACCCTTCATTTGTTTTAGCCATAGGAGGGGCTTGTGGTCTGTTTGAACAAGGAAGTGAGTACCAAACAAGTATGGCCTCAACTTCTTCAGAGCCCAAACCACAGCAAAGGCCTCCCTCTCTATGGCTGACCAACGTTTCTCTCTAGGGGTCAGCCTTCTGCTAATAAAAGCTACTGGCTGATCCTGACCTTCATCATTCAATTGTGACAGTACAGCCCCTACCCCCAATTCAGATACATCTGTTTGGACAATGAACTTCTTGGAGTAATCAGGACTCTGGAGAATGGGAGCAGTGCATATGGCCTGCTTCAGGTCATCAAATGCCTTTTGACAGCTAGCTGTCCACTGAACCTTTTTGGGCATTTTATTGGAAGTTAAGTCATTCAGGGGTGTCACTATTGATCCACACCCCTTGACAAATCTCCTATAGTACCCAGTCAGGCCTAAGAAGGCTCTCACCTGAGTCTGGGTAGTGGGAGCAACCCAGTCCATGATGGTCTGGATTTTGCTCTGCAAGGGTTGAACCTGGCCTCCACCCACAAGGTGGCCCAGGTACACAACCTGACTCTGCCCTATCTGGCACTTGGTGGCCTTGATAGTGAGACCTGCCTTTTGCAGGGCCTCTAAAACATTTCTGAGGTGGACCAGGTGATCCTCCCAGGTGGAGCTAAAGACAGCAATATCATCTAGATATGCTGCACTGTAGGCCTCCATACCTGTAAGGACTGTATTCACCAACCTCTGAAAAGTGGCAGGTGCATTCTTCAGACCAAAGGGCATTACCACAAATTGATAATGTCCACTAGGGGTTGAGAATGCTGTTTTTGGCTTTGCATCATCAGCTAGTCTGATCTGCCAGTAGCCAGCTGTCAGGTCAAATGTGCTTAGATACTTGGCTGAGGCCAAAGTGTCTATTAGCTCATCTGCCCTAGGTATTGGATGGGCATCAGTCCTAGTGACTGCATTGAGACCCCTGTAGTCCACACAAAACCTCATCTCTCTTTTCCCACCACTGGTGTGAGGTTTTGGCACAAGGACCACTGGACTAGCCCAAGGGCTATCTGAGGGTTCAATAACTCCCAAATCCAACATTTTCTGGACTTCTGTCCTGATACAGTCCCTGACATGGTCAGGTGGCCTATAAATCTTATTTTTAATAGGCAGACTGTCCCCAGTGTCCACTTCATGAGTGCATCAGGTGGTCTGACTTGGAGTCAGAGAGAACATATGTCTGTACTGATTGAGCACTTGTCTACAATCAGTTTGCTGCTGAGCAGTGAGGCTGCCTGCCAAGGCTACACCATCCACTGACCCATCATCAGGGTTCTGTGAGAGCAGGTCAGGGAGTGGGTCACTCTCTTCCTCCTGTCCCTCATCAGTAGCCATGAGCAAGCCCATGTCTGCCCTGTCCACATATGGCTTCAATCTGTTGACATGGAGAACCCTGTGGGGACTCCTGGGTGTTCCTAGGTCTACTAAATAGGTAACCTCACCCTTCTGTTCAACAATGGTATGGGGTCCACTCCACTTGTTTTGGAGAGCTGCTGGGGCCACTGGCTCCAGCACCCACACCTTCTGTCCTGGCTGGTAAACAGTCAGTACAGCCTTTTGGTCATGCCAGGCTTTTGCAGTTCCTGGCTAGCCTCAAGGTTTTTAGTTGCCTTTTTCATGTACTATTAAAATTTGCGCTTTCGTTGGCGTGCTGTTGGTCTCTCCTGCCTTCAGCAGTACTCGCACGCTGATTGGCTGGGTCGTGGCCAATCACTGCGCAGCCCGGGTGGAGCCTGTTGAGCCCCGCGGCATTTAACGACTGCCGCTGCGAGGACGCGCGGCTAGATTGAGTTGTGGCATTTTGGGATTTGTTTGGGGGATAACAATCGTTTTAACTTGCTCTCTGTGTTTTTATGATTGCACCCACAATTGCCTGACTGCACCACTTAAAAATATAAATTTTAAAATTTGCGCTTTCGTTGGCGTGCTGTTGGTCTCTCCTGCCTTCAGCAGTACTCGCACGCTGATTGGCTGGGTCGTGGCCAATCACTGCGCAGCCCGGGTGGAGCCTGTTGAGCCCCGCGGCATTTAATGACTGCCGCTGCGAGGACGCGCGGCTAGATTGAGTTGTGGCATTTTGGGATTTGTTTGGGGGATAACAATCGTTTTAACTTGCTCTCTGTGTTTTTATGATTGCACCCACAATTGCCTGACTGCACCACTTAAAAATATAAATTTTAAAATTTGCGCTTTCGTTGGCGTGCTGTTGGTCTCTCCTGCCTTCAGCAGTACTCGCACGCTGATTGGCTGGGTCGTGGCCAATCACTGCGCAGCCCGGGTGGAGCCTGTTGAGCCCCCGCGGCATTTAATGACTGCCGCTGCAAGGACGTGCAGCGGACGCGCCGCGGGCGCGCCAAAGGCGCGCCTAAGGCAAGCCCGTCTGCGCCCGTCCGCACCTGGACGTCGCCAGAAGCCAGGGATATTGCCCCTCCCAGGGCACAAAGATTAGTCTACTCGCGCAGAGCACTACTCGACCTACAAAAAGTGGGTGCCTGCGGGACTCATAGTTTGGTCCCAGATGATTGCCCTACCCTCTGTAGAGAATGCACCCTTAGGCGGCTGCCCTCTGAGTGCTCTATACTCTCAGGCCCCAGGACCTCAACATACTCGATTTTGAGTATTAATTGCCGTTCATTGTCCAAACACCATGCCGAGGTATTTGATCTTCTCCAGGATTACTCACCTGAGGCCCTCTTTCTAACGGAAACTTGGCTATCCGATGCCTCAGTGGCTATACCGGCACTAGCCCTTCCCGCAGGTTATGCCATTAGCAGTCTTAATAGAACAGGAGGGAGAGGCGGGGGTATTGCGATTGTGTATAAAACAGCCCACGCCTGTAGTTTTATTTCACAAGCTCTGCCAGACTGTGAGAGCGCGCTCTTTAAAATTGCACTGAGTGCTAATTTTACCTTTTCCGGCCTTTTAATTTATCGCCCACCTGGTCCATCGAAAAACTTTAGAGAAGCCTTGGCAAATACTACTTCGGTACTAGCTCTTCAGACCGCCAATTTTAATATTATTGGTGATCTAAATCTTCATCTCGAAATGCTAGATTCCCCGGATACTCTTTGCTTCTTAGGGGACTTGGCAGCTTGCCAACTGATACAGCTGGTCCCTGGTGCCACACACAGCGCTGGGCATCTCTTAGATCCGGTCTTTTCCAATCTTGAGTCACTGGAAGTCCTAACACCCCTTCCTATGATCTGGACGGATCACTTTCTTATCCCTATGCGGCTAACACTGGCCGATCTCCAGCCCCAGTTAACCCAGTACCCTTCACTGAAACGGCCTTGGCACAAATTTGATCAAGAGGCCTTCCTCGCAGCTTTGTGCACTAATCCACCAGGCAAAGCTACTAATATAGAAGAGGCTGATGCTCTTTTCCATAGGTGGGTAATCCAAGCTTTGGATACCTGCATTCCTCTCAAACTTACCTACTCCAAAGGTACGCGGGCTAATGCCTGGTTTAATGAGGATCTGACCCTAGCCCGGAAGAACTGTAAAGTTCTAGAAAGAATGTGGAGACGTGCTTATGATCCCCAGGCTAAAGTACTGTATAGATTAACTATAAAATCCTACCACAAACTAGTGCGTAAGGCTAGTGCAGCTCACTTTTCCAGCTTGATTTCCATGAGTACCAATCGTAGCAAAACCATTTTCTCTCTCCTGAAGGATTTGGTCTCCCCTCCCTCAGCTTCAGGTAGCATTATATCATCTAGCCAACAATGTGAGGAGCTGGCGAACTTCTTCTTGGAGAAAGTGGAAGGCATTTACCGTAACTTTGCTCACACTGGTACTCTGGGCGCTAGCTGGAAGAACGCTTACATGGGTGTGGAGATTGTTTCTCTCACATCTTTCCCTATCATTCTCCTTAAAGACCTGGAGGATTTAGCGATCAAAATTAAATCAGGGTCCCCAGATGACCCCTTAAGACCAGACGCCTTTAGGAAAGTTCAACAGGGCCTCCTACCAGAGTGCCTGGACTTGCTTAACTTATCTCTTACCTTGGCGGCAGTCCCAAAATCTTGGAAACACGCTAAAGTGGTCCCCCTGCTGAAAAAACCGTCATTGGATACCTCCAAGCCAGAAAACTATCGTCCAATATCACTGCTCCCATTTTTATCTAAAATCTTGGAAGCTCACGTGAATTCGACGTTAATCCACTTTTTGGAAGCTAATCACATTCTTGATAGATCCCAGAATGGGTTCCGACCACGTCACAGTACCGAATCTGCACTGTTGACGGTGGTAGAACAACTTAGATCCGCCTCGGATGCCGGCAGGACCTCTGCTTTGGTCCTGCTGGACCTGAGTGCGGCATTTGATACGGTTTCCCATGAAATCTTGCTCCACCGTTTGGAGGAGATAGGGATCAGTAATAATGCCCTGTTGTGGTTCTCCTCCTTTCTGGCTGATCGGACCTTTCAAGTGATTGCCCCCCTTTGCTTCTCAGGTTCATCCTCTGCGCTGTGGGGTCCCTCAGGGCTCGGCACTGAGCCCTACGCTCTTCAACATATATATGAGTCCACTGGCCCGGATGGCCAAAGCAAGAGGAATCTCCTTGGTGTCGTATGCTGACGACACCCAGTTGGTGATCACCATGTCTGACAATCCCAGCCAGGACAGAACAAAATTTAGGGAAGACTTACTGGCTGTTGCAGAGTGGATGTCAGCGAACTTTCTGCAGCTGAACTCCGCGAAATCCGAGATCCTTCTGCTAGGCAAAGCATCCCACCTCTGGACCAACGAATGGTGGCCTTTGGCCCTTGGAACCCCTCCTGCCCCCAAGTCCGTAGTGAAAAATCTCGGCTTTATGGTTGATAAAGACCTCACCTTTGAGATGCATTCCAAATCTGTTGCAGGGAAATGCTTTGGGATTCTACGCGGCCTCAGACCAATACTTGGTCTTTTGATGCCCAAACGCGGCAGCTGATTATTCAGGCCTCTGTGTTGGCCCGTTTGGACTACTGCAATGTGCTCTTGCTTGGCTCCAATAAGTCGGTGCTGACTCGACTGCAACGGGTTCAGAACGCTGCAGCACGCGCTATTTTTGCTCTTCCTAAGTACAGCCATGTTTCCAACCTCCTTCTCCGTCTGCATTGGCTGCCCTTTGCACATCGTGTGCATTTTAAGGCGCTCTGCACTGTGCACAAGATTCTGACCGGTATTGGTCCGGACACTCTGAGTGACCTGTGTACTCTCTATCATCCTCCTCGAGCATTGAGATCGGCTAATCTTGCCCTCGCATGCATTCCACGCGTACGAAGGACTAGATCTGGTGGTCGCTCTTTTAGGCGATTGGCCCCTGCCCTCTGGAACTCTCTTCCTCTCTATATTCGTAACATCTCCGATCATCAGACCTTCAGACGGCATGTGAAGACATGGCTTTTTCCTCAACCCTAATCTCCTCTATGCCTCTCTCTGTCTTGCTCAGCGCTGGGACGCCTCATTGCCGAGGCAGCCATGCGCTTTACAAGTATTTTAATCTAATCTAATCTAATCTTTAGGGCAGTGCAGTGGTGTTTGGGCAGTGTAGGGGGCCATGCTGGGGGTGGTGTTTCGGGGTTTAGGGCAGTGCGGTGGTGTTCGGGCAGTGTGAGGGGGGTCGTGAAGGGGGTGGTGCACTCGGGGTTTAGGGCAGTGCAGTGGTGTTCGGCAGTGTAGGGGGTCGTGCTGAGGGTGGTGTTTCAGGGTTTAGGGCAGTGCAGTGGTGTTCGAACAGTGTAGGGGAGTCGTGCAGGGGCTGGTGTTTCAAGGTTTAGGGCAGTGCAGTGGTGTTCGGGCAGGTGTAGGGGGGTCGTTCTGGGGGTAGTGTTTTTCGGGTTTAGGGTAGTGCAGTGAGTTGCTTGTGTGTAGTGTAGGGGGTCGTGCTGGGGGTAGTGTTGTAGGGTTTGAGGGTAGTGCAGTGGTGTTCGGGCAGTGTAGGGGGTCTTGCTGGGGGGGTGGGTGTAGGAAGGTGGAATCTGACTATATGGTTGCCCCCACTTTTTTTATGGTGTTTTGCTGGTTTGTGACTTGGTTGGACTCGGGATCCTGCTATTCAGGGCCCCAGTCTATCCTGCTTTCTCTGTAAAATGGATTCCATGTGCCTTGGGCACATCACTGATTGGGATCTGGGTGCCCTTATAAGTCCCTAGTATATGGTATACTATGTACCAAGGGCATAGGTACCTCAGAGGCCTGCCAGGAGCTGCAGCATGTATTATGCCACCCCTGGTAGGCCATCCAAACTGACACCACAGGTCTGCTACTGCAGCCTGGGTAAGGTGGTGCATGCACCCCTTGCTGTGGTATAGGTTACCTATATCACTAAATGCATACACACATATAAACCTATAAGTCACTCCTAAGGCAGGCCTTATCAATCCTAAAGGCAGAGTGCATGGTTCCTATGTGAGAGGGTGCCCCTGCATGAGCAGGGCCCCTCTGCAGCGTTCGGGAGACCATCTCTGATGCTGTTTGTAGTGCAGCCTGACCATATACTCTTAAACGCA